>SJXQ01004233.1:0-218944 GCA_006408695.1 Aepyceros melampus | reverse complement strand
ATTTTGTTTCCTTCTCTGCACCCTTTGCGTGGTGTTGTACCTGGCACAGAACTAGTGTACAATAATTAAGTTTTAAAAGAATGAATAAATAAATGAGGTTCATAGGCTTGCAGAGCTGGTTGTGATGCCATTACACTGGGAAGAAAATCAAGGCTCCAAGATGTAAAAAGATTTGCCTGACAACCTGCAGTTATTTGGAGGTAGAAACAAGTCAAGCGTTCAAGTCCCCTGCTTCCCCATAGACTCTATTTAATCCCCACCATATGTCTGAAATTTTAGGAGTGAGAGGTTTTTCTTTTTTTCTCTCACTTTTTATAAGTGCTGTTGAATGATGAAATAAAGGGGGAGGAGAAGGGGGATACAATTCAAGCTGCCAGTGATGAAAATAAATTAGTAGGAGGCATCCTGACGGTCCAGGAACTAATATCCATGCATGGCAGCAAGCATATGTTTTTCCTGGCACACTTAGACTCTAAATGTAACCAAGCACAGAAGTTGGTGTTTCATTACTTTAAGCATTTGTATTACGACGTTTGTATATGTCAGCAGTGTGTAGGGAGAGACATTAAAAAGAAATGTCTTGTTATTACATATTTTGAAATGTTCTATATTCCTGCAGCATGGTTTATTTTTAGTTTCCTTTCTCAGCGTGCAATTCTGACAATTTGGAGATAGAAAAATCTCTAACAGACACAAATTCTTAGGTACATAGAATGCATGATACAGGCTGCCTATTTTTTAATCTTGGCTTCACCCCATAGCTGTGTGACTTTGAAAAGTAACAACATTTGGGTTCCTTGTTTCTTATCTTGAAAATGTACTGTTGAAGTTTTTTAAAATTATACGGTTTATCTCATCATCTGAGTATTAACCAAGATAACATGTGAAGCATCTAGTGTAGTGCTTGACATTTTAAAATATTCTATCAGTTAGCTATTTGTGTGGAACAAATTACCTCAAAACTTAGTGGCTTAAAACATTAGGCATGTATTATTACAGTTTACAAGTCTATGGGTTGGCCAGTGTTGGCTGCCCTGGACTCATCTGGGTGACTCGGTTAATCTTGGCGGGTCTCAGGTGCCCACCTGGCATTTGGCTGGGGCATTCTCCTCTGAGCTTAGATGTGGCTGGGGGAAACCTGATTGATGCAGCGCTGCTCACACGGCCTTCATCCAGTTCCCAGTGTTAACCCAGGTGAGCAAATGCAGGCATGTTTCCTTCAAAATGGTGGAATCATACAAGCAAGCAAGCTAATATGCAAATATTTTTCACAGCTGTGCTTGCTTCATTCCTACAAACATCTGCTTGGCCAAATCAAGCCTCACGACAAGACTGGGGGTAGAAATGCATCTCTCCAGCCACTGCCTTTGGTAGAAATGTTTTTGTGGTTGCTGTTCAGTCACTCAGTCATGTCTGACTCTTTGCGACCCCAAGGACTGCAGCACATCAGGCTTCCCTGTCCTTCACAATCTCTTGGAGTTTGCTCAGACTCATGTCCATTGAGTTAATAATGCCATCCAACAATCTGATCCTTTGTTGCCCCCTTCTCCTCCTGGTATGGATGCAATGCAAAGTTTTGTGCTTGCTTCATTCCTACAAACATCTGCTTGGCCAAATCAAGCCTCATGACAAGACTGGGGGTAGAAATGCATCTCTCCAGCCACTGCCTTTGGTAGAAATGTTTTTGTGGTTGCTGTTCAGTCACTCAGTCATGTCTGACTCTTTGCGACCCCAAGGACTGCAGCACATCAGGCTTCCCTGTCCTTCACAATCTCTTGGAGTTTGCTCAGACTCATGTCCATTGAGTTAATAATGCCATCCAACAATCTCATCCTTTGTTGCCCCCTTCTCCTCCTGGTATGGATGCAATGCAAAGTTAAACCTGATGTCAATACTGCCATCTTACGAACATTTGATTGTATGGCACTGAATAATATCGCTCTATCATTTACTTCACAAATCTTGGCACATAAAATGCCTTATTTCTTCTGAAGCTACTGAGTTATCCAGAGTACTTTTCCAAACTGTTTCTAACTAACTTAAGTACTCTAAAATTTTGTGAGTGGCATAAACAGTATCCAACATCTTGGCAAAGCTCTTTCCAACCCATTGGAAAAGGGACTCTCAACAGTATGTCTCTCTTTATCTCACTTTCAGGTGGCTTCTGTTCATTCTCTTTTAAATGCTTGGCATTGTTTTCATGGCTATAATCTTAAGCACACTCAACTACCTTAGGCTTTTTTATCTCTGTTCTTTGAATTCTATTGATGCCTCTTTCAGTTCACTGAATTTCTTTTCTTTAGCCTATCGAGTGAATTTTCTATTCTGCTTTTATACTTCTTCCAGTAGTCACATATGAATGTGAGAGCTGGACCATCAAGAAGGCTGAGTGTCTAAGGATTGATGCTGTAGAACTGTGGTGCTGGAGAAATTCTTGAGAGTCCCTTGGGAGTCCCAGTCAATCTTAAAGAAAATCAACCCTCAATATTCACTGGAAGGACTGATCTTGAAGCCGAAGCTCCAATACTTTGGCCACTTGATGTGAAGAGCTGACTCATTGGAAAAGACCCTGATGTCGGGAAAGAATGAGGGCAGAAGGAGAAAGAGGGGACAGAGGATGAGATGGTTGGATGGCATCACTAACTCAATGGATATACATGTGAGTGAACAAATAGACATAAAGAAACTTCAGGAGATATTGAAGGATGGGGAAGCTTGGTGTGCTGCTGTCCATGGGAATCACAGTCAGACATGGCTTTGTGACTGAATAACAGCAACTTTTCAGTTGCATATTTCTATTCATTTGTGTATATAGATTTGATTTCTCTGCTCAAATTTACCATTTATTCATTGAGGCCATTCTTTCTTTTAATTATTTGAACGTTTTTCTCTTTAATTTTGTTATATATATATATATATATATATATATATATATATAAAGTTTTTGTCTGCCAAATATAACATATGGGCATGCTCAGTTTCCATTCTATAGATGGAATGGATCACACTTTATTGTCACTATGTGTGTCTTATAGCTTTTTTAATTTTATTTTTACTTAAAACTGGATAGTTTAGATACTATTGTAGACCATAGTTTTGACTATTGCTACTTTTGCTTTTTGCTTTATTAAGTAAGTAGTTAAATTGCTTGGACTCAAAATGTAATGTTGTATTTTCCATGTTATGTGGCATCTCAGATCTCTGCAAACCTCTCACAGCTTCAAACTGTTGCTGTTTTAGCCCAATCTCCTTGTACCCCCCTCTTTATATTTATAATTTAGTAATTATCAAAGATTTGGGCTGTGCTTCAACTCATTGTTTTGGGTTTATCCTCTCTTGGTTTGCTTAATACTGGAAATTATGGAAATTCTTCTTCTAATTGATCTGTTTGCTTCAGTCTCTGTCCTCTGATCTCTAAAGCCAACAAGGCTTCAGTTTCTTGCCATGTGACTTACAGATTTGGAAAACTGATTAATTAAGGAAAGAAATCAACAATAGCACATTCATGTATCTCACCCAGTACAGCTCTGTCATTTAAAGATAGATTCTATTAGGTCTCTGCTTGCATTTTCATGGAATCCCCCTCAGCTTAACCACTAGCATGCATAATCAAACAAGGATTTGCACATAGTGTTTAATCATATATTAGACTCACTTCTCTTTCTGAATTCTATTCTGTTTCTTTACACCTTGAGGTTGTGAGTTTCTGCTGCTAACTCATAACTGAGTGTCCTGCAACAACAAAATCACAAATTTGCAATCATTTCCATTTCCTGTTGAAAGTTTTCCCTTAAGAATAAGCTATCCTTTGGATTCTGTCTCATTTTGGAAACTTTCCAGTGTTTTTAAATAGTTGGCTTTTATACTGTGAAGAAAGCTGAGTGCCAAAGAATTGATTCTTTTGAACTGTGGCATTGGAGAAGACTCTTGAGAGTCCCTTGGACTACAAGGAGATCCAGCAGTCCATCCTAAAGGAGATCAATACTGAATATTCATTGGAAGGACTGATGCTAAAGCTGAAACTCCAAAACTTTGGCCACCTCATGCGAAGAATTGACTCATTGGAAAAGACTCTGATGCTGGGAAAGATTGAGGGCAGGAGGAGAAGGGGATGACAGAGGATGAGATGGCTGGATGGCATCATTGACTCGATGGACATGAGTTTGGGTAAACTTCGGGAGTTGGTGATGGACAAGGAGGCCTTGCGTGCTGCGATTCATGGGGTCACAAAGACTCGGACACGACTGAGCAACTGAACTGAACTGAACAGATACTGTATCTAGACTTCATACCAGTGATTGCAGAAGGGTTCCTGTGAGCGCTTCACTTTACTGCCATCCATAAGCTCTCTCCCTTGTCCAGTGGCAGCAATGCTACTTCATCCCTGCGGGTGTTTTAAAGAAGATAGAAGCAGAACTTGAATTATTTGCAATAAAATGGATGAACCTGAAGATTATGTGAGTTAATGGCTAAAAGAATCAGCTAAGGAGCCAAACAACCTGGGTTTGAATCTCAAATCTGCCATTTAATAATTCCTTTAAGTTGTTTACATCATTTACTCTCCTTATGCCTCAATGTCTTCATCAATTAAATGTACATGAGGATAACAACTACATAAAGTTTTTTGTTCGAACTAGATAAATTGGTATATATAAATGCATAGAACATTGATGGTATATCATGTTGACATATAATTATTGTTTACTGCTTTTACTTAAAAACAAGAAACAAGATATGATAAAAGCTTATTAATTCCATGTAGAAAGAGTATTAGAATCACCATCATAAAGCACTGGATTTGAGTGTTAGCCCTTCCACACACCTGCTCTATGGTCTAGAGCTTATCATATCCTCTCAAGGCATCTGTTTCTCTATCCACAGCATGGACAACATCCTGCTCCACCTAGCTCATGAGGGTGCTACAATTATCAAACCAGATACTGGGTTTAAAAGACCTTTGTAAACTGCAAAGTTCTGAGCAAAGAGAGGTGCATTGATAGGAAGTATCTTTAGCTTAAAAGATGAATCGGGAATGCTCATGCACTGTTTTCTGTGTGTGTGTGCAGCCGACAGTGGAGCAGCCACTCTGGAAAATAGAATGGAGTTCTCTCAAAAAATTAAAATTAGAACTACCTTATGGTTCAGTACTTCCACACTTGGCTGGCTATTTCCCAAAGGAAATGAAAACGCAAATCCAAAATATATGTAAATTCTCATGTTCACTGCAGCATTATTAATGATAGCCTATATATATATATATATATATATACACACACATATACAGGGATAGAATTGTTCAAACATATGATAGTTCTATTTTTAATGTTTTGGGAAGCCTCCATACTGTTTTCCATAGAGGCTGTACCAATTTACATTCCCACCAACAGTGTTCATATCAACACTGTTTACAATAAGACAAGACATGAAAGCAACCCAAGTGGCCATCAACAGACAAACTGATATATTTCCCAAAGGAAATGAAAACGCAAATCCAAAATATATGTAAATTCTCATGTTCACTGCAGCATTATTAATGATAGCCTATATATATATATATATATATATACACACACATATACAGGGATAGAATTGTTCAAACATATGATAGTTCTATTTTTAATGTTTTGCGAAGCCTCCATACTGTTTTCCATAGAGGCTGTACCAATTTACATTCCCACCAACAGTGTTCATATCAACACTGTTTACAGTAAGACAAGACATGAAAGCAACCCAAGTGGCCATCAACAGACAAACTGATAAGAAATTGTGGTATATATACACAATGTATTACTCAACTATAAAAAAAAGAATGAAATGATACCATTTAAATCAATATGGATGGACCTAGAGGATACTATTCTTAATGAAATGTCAAAAAAAAAAAAACACTACATAATATCACTTATGTGGTGAAACTAAAAAATAAATAAATAAATAAATGTATATAACAAACAAAATTATGCAGGTGTAGAAAAGAAGACACAGATGTAGGGAAAAAACTTGTGGACTCAGTGAAGAAAGCAGAAGGTAGGGTGAATTGATAAAGTAGCATTGACATATATACACTACCATGTGGTCCGTATAGTCAAAGCTATGGTTTTCCCACTAGTCATGCATGGTTATGAGAGCTGGACCATGAAGAAGGCTCAGAGCTGGATAATTGATGCTTTTGAACCGTGGTGTTGGAGGAAACTCTTGAGAGTCCCTTGGACTGCAAGGAGATCCAACCAGTCCATCCTAAAGGAAATCAACACTGAATATTCACTGGGAGGACTAATGCTGAAGCTGAAACGCCAATATTTTGGCCATGTGATACAAAGAACTGACTCATTGGAAAAGACCCTGAAGCTGGGAAAGATTGAAAGAGGAGGGGAAGGGGACAACAGAGGATGAGATGGTTGGATGGCATTACTAACTTCATGGACATCAATTTAAGTAGGCTCTGGAAGTTGAAGATGGGCAGGGAAGCCTGGCGTGCTATAGTTCATGGGATTGCAAAGAGTCAGACATGACTGAGCGACTGAACTGATGTATAAAATAGTGTGAAGCTAGCATAAAGGTGTATAACACAGGAAGCTCAATCCAGTGCTCTGTAATGACCTAGAAGGGTGGGATTGGTGACTGGAAGGGAGTCTCAAGAGGGAGGGTATATATGTATTAGTTCAATTCTGTTGCTCAGTTATATCAGACTCTTTGCTACACCACAGACTGCAGCATGCAGGGCTTCCCTGCCATCACCAACTCCCAAAGCCTGCTCAAACTCATGTCCATAGTGAGGCCATCCAGCCATCTCATCCTCTGTCATCTCCTTGTCCTCCTGCCTTCAGTCTTTCCCAGCATCAGAGTCTTTTCTAATGAGCCAGTACTTCACATCAGGTGGCCAAAGAGTTGGAGTTTCAGCTTCAGCATCAGTCCTTCCAATGAATATTCAGTATTGATTTCCTTTAGGACTGACTGGTTGGATCTCCTTGTAGTCCAAGGGACTCTCAAGAGTCTTCTCCAACACCACAGTTCAAAGGCACCAGTTCTTCAGTGCTAAGCCCTCTTTATAGTCCAACTCTCATATCCATGCCTGACTACTGAAAAAACCATAGCTTTGACTAGATGAACCTTTGTTGGCAAAGTAATGTCTCTGCCTTTTAATATGCTGTCTAGGTTGGTCATAGCATTTCTTTCAAGGAGCAAGCATCTTTTAATTTTGTGGCTGCAGTCACCATCTGCCATGATTTTGGAGACCAAGAAAATACAGTCTGTCACTGTTTCCACTGTTCCCCCATCTATTTGCCATGAAGTGATGGGACCAGATGCCACGATCTTAGTTTTCTGAATGCTGAATTTTTCTTTTTTAAAAATTAATCTATTTATTTTAATTGGAGGCTAATTATTTTACAATATTGTAGTGGTTTTTGCCCTACATTGACATGAATTTTAAGCCAACTTTTTCACTTTCATCAAGAGGCTCTTTATTTCTTCTTTGCTTTCTGCCATAAGGGTAGTGTCGTCTGCATATCTGAAGTTACTGATATTTCTCCCGGCAATCTTGATTCCAGCTTGTGCTTTATCCAGCCCAACATTTCGCATGACGTACTCGACACAGAAGTTAAATAAGCAGGATGACAATATACAACCTTGACATACTCTTTTCCCAATTTGGAACCAGTCTGTTGTTCCATGTCCAGTTCTAACTGTTGCTTCCTGACCTGCATGCAGATTTCTCAGGAGGTAGGTCAGGTGGTCTGGTATTCCCATCTCTTAAGAATTTTCCACGATTTGCTGTGATATACACTAAGGCTTTTGGCGTTATCAATAGCGCAGAAGTTGATGTTTTTCTGGAACTCTCTTGCTCTTTTGATGATCCAGTGGATGTTGGCAATTTGATTTCTGGTTCCTTGGACTTTTTAAAATCCAGCTTGAACATCTGTAAGTTCATGGTTCATGTACTGTTGAAGCCTGGCTTGGAAAATTTTGAGCATTATTTTGTTAGTATGTGAGATGAATGCAATTGTGCAGTAGTTTGGTGTCTCAGATGGTAAAGCATCCGCCTACAATGTGGGAGACCAGGGTTCAGTCCCTGGGTTGGGAAGATTTCCTGGAGAAGGAAACAGCAACCCACTCCAGTATTCTTGGCTGGAAAATCCTATGGACGTAGCAGCCTGGTAGGCTACAGTCCATGGAATTGCAAAGAGTCGGACATGACTAAGTGACTCCACTTTCTTTCTTTGAACATGCTTTGGCATTCCTTGTCTTTGGGATTGGAATGAAAACTGACCTTTTCCAGTCCTGTGGCCACTGCTGAGTTTTCCAAATTTGCTGGCATAAAGTGAAGCACTTTAACAGCATCATCTTTTAGGATTTGAAGTAGCTCAACTGGAATCCCATCACCTCCAGTAGATTTCTTCACAATGATGCTTCTTAAAGTCCGCTTAACTTCACATTCCACGATGTCTGGCTCTAGGTGAGTGATTACACCATCGTGGTTATCTGGGTCATGAAGATCTCTTTTATATAGCTCTTCTGTGTATTCTTGCCACCTCTTTTTAATATCTTCTGCTTCTGTTAGGTCCATACCATCTCTATCCTTTATTGAGCCCATGTTTGCAGGAAATTTTCCCTTGGTATCTTTAATTTTCTTGAAGAGATCTCTAGTCTTTCCCATTCTATTGTTTTACTCTATTTCTTTGCACTGATCACTGAGGAAGGCTTTGCTATCTCTCCTTGCAATTCTTTGGAACTCTGCATTCAGCTGGGTATATCTTTCTTTTTCTCCTTTGCTTTCACTACTCTTCTTTTCACAACTACTTGTTAGGCCTCCCAAGACAACCATTTTACCTATTTGCATTTCTTTTTCTTGGGGATGGTCTTGATCACTGCCTCCACTACAATGTCACAAACCTCCATCTGTAATTCTTCAGACACTCTGTCTATCAGATCTAATCCCTTGAATCTATTTTTCCTTCCACTGTATAACTGTAAAGGATTTGATTTAGGTCATGTCTGAATAAGGCAGTGGTTTTCCCTACTTTTTTCAATTTATGTCTGAATTTTGCCATAAGGAGTTCATAATCTGAGCCACAGTCAGCTCCCGGTCTTGTTTTTGCTGACTATGTAGAGCTTCTCCATCTTTGACTGCAAAGAATATAGTCAATCTGATTTCAGTGTTGGCCATCTGGTGATATATGCATACATATGGTTAATTTGCATTGATTAATTACAGCAGACATCAACACAACATTGTAGAACAATTATCCTTCAATTAAAATCAGTTTAAGAAATAATCTCTCCCTTTTGCATAGGATTAATAATGAACCTTAAGAAATATAATGTCTATAAGACATTTATCCCCAACTGCCGAAGGATGTAAAGGTCAAGAAATATTAACTAGTTGATATCATTATCCTTAGTACTTTAAATATTTTTTCCCCTCTTTTCTTTCAAAAATATACTTTACAATTCTTTTAAAAAGAAAGCAAACTAGTTAATCAGCCATAAGGGATGAAATCGAGCCATTTATAGAGACATGGATGGATCTAGAGACTGTCATGTAGAATGAAGCAAATCAGAAAAATAAAAACAAACATTGTATATTAACACATATATGTGGAATCTAGAGAAAATTGTATAGATGAACCTGTTTTCAAGGCAGAAATAGAGGCACAGACATAGAGAACAAATGTACGGACACCAAGGGGAGAAAGGAAGAGTGTGTTGAATTGGGAGATTGAGGTTGACATGTATACACTACTGTGGATAAAACTGATAACCAATGAGAATCTGCTGGATAGCACAGGGAACTCTACTAATGCTCTGTGGGGACCGAAATGGGGAAAAAAATCAAAAAATGAGGCAATATACATATACATAAGTCTGATTCACTTTGCTGTACAGCAGAAACTAAAAGAACACTGTAAGGCAACTCTACATCAATAAAAATATTAACTAAAAAAAAAGCAAACTAATGGTTACCAGTGGGAAGAGGGAAGGAGGGATGGGCCAGAGAGGGGTATGAGATTAAGAGATACAACCAACTATGCATAAAATAGATAAATAACAAGGATATATTATACAGCACAGAGAATTGAAGCTATTATTTGTAACAACTTTTAATGGAATATGCTTGTTAAAAATAATGAATCACTATGAAACTGAGCCCTGTTTCAGGTTATACATCTGAAACTAATATAATATCATAAATCAACCCTATGTCAAAAATTAAAACAAATTGGATAGAATAATAAAACTTTTAAAAATGATAATATATTGTATATTTAAAAGTTGTTAAGAGAATAAATCTTAAAGTTCTTATGATAAAAAATTATAACTATGTGTAGTGATGGATATGAACTAGACTGTGGTGATCACTTTGCAATGTATACATATATTGAATCATGCTGTACTCCTGAATCTATTGTAATGTTATATGTAAGTTATACCTCAGTAAAAAAAAAAAAAAAATGAAGGCAAAATCATGAAGGAATTTAGATAATATTTTGAACTCAATGATAATAAAATATATTAAGACTCGTGGGATGCAGGCAAAACAGTATTCAAAGGAAATGCATAGCTTTTTATGCATGTATTAGTAAAAGAATAGCTAACTAAACAGAAATAAAATAGAAGGAAATAAAGAGAAGAACTGAGACAGAAAAAATACAGTAGGAACTATCACCAAATTAAAAAGTGGTCCTCTGAAAAGTCTAATAAAATTGATAAAACACTCTGGTGAGACTGATCTAAAGAAGTAAGAAGGCACAACAAATTGACACCAAGAGTGAAAAGAGAGCTCTTTTCTCCACCATCCGATTGCAGTTGAATTTGCTCTCACCATGTCTTGTCACAAGACTTTAAGAATCAAGTGATTCCTGGACAAGAAACAAAGCAAAATCCATTCCAGTCCTCAATGAATTTGAATGGAAAGTGGTAAAAATCAGGTACAACTCCAAGAGAAGTCACTGGAGAAGAACCAAGCTGTGACTACCAGAAGCCTCACATATAAAGTGGCACATGTTTATGCTATATTAAGGTCACATATACTGACTCATTGGAAAAGATCCTGATACTGGGAAAGATTGAGGGCAAGAGGAGAAGGGGGTGACAGAGAATTAGATTGTTGGATGGCATCTTTGACTCAATGGGCATGAGTTTGAGCAAGCAAGCTCCAGGAGATTGTGAAGGACAGGGAAGCCTGGTGTGTTGCTGACAAGAAACAAAGCAAAATCCATTCCAGTCCTCAATGAATTTGAATGGAAAGTGGTAAAAATCAGGTACAACTCCAAGAGAAGTCACTGGAGAAGAACCAAGCTGTGACTACCAGAAGCCTCACATATAAAGTGGCACATGTTTATGCTATATTAAGGTCACATATACTGACTCATTGGAAAAGATCCTGATGCTGGGAAAGATTGAGGGCAAGAGGAGAAGGGGGTGACAGAGAATCAGATTGTTGGATAGCATCTTTGACTCAATGGGCATGAGTTTGAGCAAGCTCCAGGAGATTGTGAAGGACAGGGAAGCCTGGTGTGTTGCAGTTCATGGAGTTGCAAAGGGTCGGACACTACTGAGCAACAGCAGGATAACTTGAGTATTTACCAACCAAATCACTAGAGAACATCATTGCTGCCTGAACAGCTTATGTGAGAGACAGAATGCTTGGATCCTGATGTTCCATATTTTCTCTCTAGAGGTCTATGCATCTCAGTACTAAACACATGAAGCCTTTCATTAGAACTGTTCTCATATTATTCTGGTTTGTGATGATGTACTGAAGAAATATTCCTCCTGTCAAATATTTTAAAAATCCACAAAAGAGAATCATCAGTACAGATCTTGAATACATTAAAAACATAAAATCTTATGAATAAATAAATATTATAAAAATTTAGATAAAACAGACAAAGCCTCTGCATCAAACACAACACATAGTAGTGAAATATAGAAAGCCTTTCTTCTGAGAATGGGAACAAGACAAGGCTGCCTGCTAACATCACTTTCTTTTTTTTTTCAATATTCAGTATGGAGTACTAGCTATGTAGGAGAGCCAAACAATGTTTATCAATTAGAAATTAAGGGACAGAACTCAATATTTGGTGGCTTCCCTGATGTCTCAGATGAGAAAGAATGTGCCTGCAATGCAAGAGACCTGAGTTTGATCCTTAGGTTGGGAAAATTCCCTGGAGAAGGAAACGGCTATCCACTCCAGTATTCTTGACTGGAGAATCCCATGAACAGAGGAGCCCAGGAGGCTGCAGACCATAGAGTCTCAAAGAGTCAGATATGACTAAGTGACTAAACACCTTAGCACTCAATATTTACCAATGGTATGATTAGGTACATTGACAATACTGATGAGATAAACTATTGCAAATAGGAAAATTTATGAAAAGATCCCTGAATTTCAAAATTATTTTAGAAGAAACTTAATTTTTATACATTGACAACAAAGAAAACAAAATGTTAAAAAGATACTAATTTCAATAGCAACAGAAATATCAAGTATATATAAATAAATCTACTAAAGAGCTAGTGTTAGTCACTCAGTTGTGTCCAACTCTTTGCAACCCCATGGAACCCGCCAGGTTTCCCTTTCTATGGAATTTTCCAGGCAAGAATACTGGAGTAGGTAGCCATTCCTTTCTCCAGGGGATCTTCTGGACTCAGGACTTGAACCCAGGTCTCCCGCATTGAAGGTAAATTTTGTACTATCTGAGTGAATAAAAAGCATGCAAAATTTCCTCAAAATGACAATAAATTCTACTGAGACATTATAGAATATCTAAATGAATTGAAATATGTATCACATTCATTGATTAGAAAGCTCAGTGTTATAAAGTTGTCTCTTTTCTCCCAGTCAGTTATAGATTCAATGTAACGTCAACCAAAAATCTCAAAAAAGTTCTGCTGCTGCAGTTAAAAAAAAAAAAAAAAGAGTTCTGCTTTTCCACAAGCACTTATTGTGTGGGATCACACCACATTTTGTTCTCAACTGAAGAGATCCTATATATTCCTTTTATTATTCAAAGCACTTGCTCTGTTTTTTCATGCTAATTCCAAGATGCCACACAGTAGTGGCAGCCTTTCACAACTGGAGTGTGTGAATCCTTAAAATAAATAATGTTGGGTCTGATGTTTTAACTGGGTATGTAAGAATATGGAACAGTTTAAGGTTACACAAAATTCACCAAAAAATGAGGGAAGAGAAAATGAATTCACAAAAATTCAATAAAAACATTTTTGTCTTCACAGATGACCACATCCTGGTACAGAAATGCGTTCCTAATATTCAGGCATCAGGGGTCCTTTCACAAAAAGTTGTAGTGTTTCTTGAAAATCTCTGTACAGGGTAGATGAAGTACATATATAAAATCTTGTGCAAATGTTCTTAGTGGGTTCTTATGATTCAGTATTTATAATAAAGTCCTCAAAATGCCCACAATATTTAAAGCAAAGAGATGTGAGTAGACAAAACCCCTTTCTGTTTTCTTAAAAATTCTAACCAATCCTTGTGGTTAAGAGCCTGCATATAATAAGCAAATTGTTCCTTTTCTACAGGAAATCCAACACAAGGCTAATTTGATCCTACCCTAGGTTGTGCTTTTCCAGAATGATGGCTCACATCTCTCTACCAACTCTTTTGTGGAAGTTTCTAGTGTTTGTTTCTATTATTGTCCGTATCTGTTAAGAATGCAAGCAGCTACAAATAACATCTGACTAGAAATAGCCCAAACTCAGTTATTTATTGTTTTCCATTAATAAGAAGTCTGGAAATAGGTAATTGTTGTTAGTATTGCCTTAGTGGCAAATGATACTAGGACTCAGATTTAGCATCTCTAAGATTAATTTGACCTCAGGGCTATCTAATGGCTGCAATTGATCCAAATATTACATACTTATCGAAAGACATTAAGAGACAGTATTGTGGATGGGTGTGCACGAGACATGGAGATCATGGAACAAGGGGCTTCTCTTTATAGGGCTTTCTGTTTTTCTGGAGGAGAATCCCTCCCCAAAGGCTTCCCAGTCCTTGCTCTTATATCTCATTGCAACTTACATCTCATTGTAGTTATCTTTTCTGATATCTGAACAAAACACAGTTGGGGTTACTGTGAAGTGAGGTAACCAACAGAGTTGTCCATGTTGGTTTTCTGTTTGTAATTTTTTTTCTGAATTTTACTTAATTTAACAAATAATTAAAAACAGGGTAATTTCTATTATAACAAAAGATCCTTCATTCCCCAACACAGTAGAGAATATTTGCCACATTTACTTTTTTTCTTCTCTCTCTTCCTTCTCATTGGCATACATATTGACTTTGTATGAAACAGTTTTCATAAATCAATGAATCAATTTTTAGATACAATTCCCTATTATCCTAAATATTCCAGTATGTCTTTTCTAAAAACCAAACTAAATCTTTTAATAATCACATCATTACCCTCAAGATCAGAAAGTTTGAATTAACCATGCATGCTCAATCACTCCGGAGAAGGCAATGGCACCCCACTCCAGTACTCTTGCCTGGAAATTCCATGGATGGAGGAGCCTGGTAGGCTGCAGTCTGTGGGGTCGCAAAGAGTCGGACACAACTGAGCAACTTCCCTTTCACTTTGCACTTTCATGCATTGGAGAAGGAAATGGCAACCCATTCCAGTGTTCTTGCCTGGAGAATCCCAGGGACGGTGGAGCCTGGTAGGCTGCCATCTATGGGGTCACACAGAGTCAGACACAACTGAAGCGACTTAGCAGCAGCAGCAGCAGCTCAATCACTTAGTCATATCCCACTCTTTGTAACTCCATGGACTGTAGCCTGCCAGGCTCCTCTGTACATGAGATTCTCCAGGAAAGAATACTGGAGTGGGTTGCCATGCCCTCCTCCAGGGAACTTTCTCAACCCAGGATTCAATGCCAGGTCTTCTGCACTGCAAATGGTTCTCTACAATCTCAGCCACCAGGGAAGCTCCTCATAACTAGATTTGGAACAGCAATATCAGAGAAACAACACTACGGTCTCAGTATCCTAATACGTGTTATACAGTATTGATTTGTCCCAGTATTGGCAAGGTAATTTATGACCATATGGTTAAATTGTTGTCTGCTAGGATTCTATACTACGAAGTAATTATCTTTGTTCAGAAGTAGTATGTGTTTTGTTAGGAAATACCTTGAGACTATGAAAATATCCTATTTCTCAATGAATTTTCATTTTAATTTTTGTATCCATTGATGATTCTTACCTTATCATTATTATTATAATGATTATTAAATGGCAATTTTATACATTTATTATTTGGCATTCTACTATTAAGGAAGAGCTTTTGCTACTTTGCATTATTTCATTCTATCAGTAGAGACTTATGGATTCCTATTTTATTCAGTGGATTGAAATCTAATAGAATTATTTTGAGCTAAGTTTGTCCCAGATTTGGCCAATGGAAGCCCCTCCAAACTGATTTCTGTATCCCTCTGATGTGCCGTTACTATTTCTTTGGGTTTCCCTGGTGGCTCAGATGGTAAAGAATCTGCCTGCAATGAGAGTTCAATCCCTGGCATGGGAAGATCCCCTGGAGAAGGGAATGGCAACCCACTCCTGAAGAATTCCATGGACAAAGGAGCCTCATGGGTTATAGTACATAGGGTCGCAGAGAGTTGAACACGACTGAGCAACTAATGCTATCCACTATGTTCTACAAGTAATTTTTGTAGACCCCAATTCAGAATCATCCATCTCTCCATGGAATCCTCATTTATTTTAGTGAGAATGACTTGCCGGGGGCCAGCGTGAGGAACTCCGCCCGTGGCAAAGGTCATGAGGAAGGAGGCTTGGCATACGCAAAGGCGTGATCAAGTCTCAGGAAACCCCCTGTTCCCGAGCATCTACCCCCAAAACCAAGAGTCTGTTTCATGCTCTCACCTACACCTCTGACTTTACGGAGGGCTCTCCCCCATAACCATTTCTCTAGGAGAAGGAGTTAACTTGCAGCTCCAGTTGATAAAATTCCTGGGCGTGACAAGAGCGTTTCAGCTTACGGACTCCTCTGAAGGTTATCTAGCCTGCCTGTATAGGTTCGTCCGGCCAAATGTGATTATTTACAGCCTCCCAACAGCGAGAGGCACAAGATGTTTTAGACTTACTAAAGGCAGATTCTTTTGGGAAGTTAGAATTTATTAGTATAGTGGATTGATTAGGAATTGTATTGGTGAAGGGTTTTTCATTTGTTGTGCCAATAATTGCTTCTAATTCCCTGCCCTTATAATGAATATAACTAGCATATAAGAGAAATAAGTATTAACCTTTAAGATTAATCATGTTAACCTTGGGTTAGATAAATTCCTTTCTTGATTGTAACTCATTACACCCTTACCCTATAGGAATGTACCTTTATCTGGAGGGTGGTGCCTGGTTTAAGAAAAAACACCCTTGGAAAAAATGAGTTTTTTGGTTATCAGAAAGAGAGGGTCATGAAGTGTTAGCAGGCCTCATGGCCAGAAGATGATGTGAAACCCCTAAGACCTTTTTTTATGTAAAGCACCCGATTTTTGATAAAGGTCAGGACTGCTGACCCCCGCGTGACTTTGTATTCATCCCTATGTGTAACAAAAGGTATATAAGCAAACCTGAAAATAAAGAAAACGGATCAGTTTCCGGAAAGACTGATTCCCCCATGTCGTTCTTTCTCGTCCTCCGTATTTCTGGCTGAATTCCCATCTGGAGCACGGGTGCCCGCCACGTCTGCTTACTTGCCCCGGCTTTCAAGTCCACGCGAGAAGGTGCCCAAGGAGGGGCATCTTTCGATGTTCAAGTGGCGCCGGTGGCCCAACGTAGATGGTGCAAATTCCTTGTCTTGGAATTTTATTGGTATCTCGTGTAAACCAAGTTACTCAGCCTCTTTCTCTCCTCTAATACCTCTTACTATTTTCTGGCTGAATTCCCATCTGGCACGTGGGTCCTCACCAAGCCTACTAACTCTGCCTGGGCTTCTAAGATCGGACCAGGGAGGCCTCAGTGCCTCCTCTCCTTCGGGAGAACGGAAAGACGCCTGTGGCCTACGTAGGTGGTGATTGGCATCCCATGTAAACCAAGTTATTCAGCCCCTTTTTCTGCTAATTTCCTAATCTCTCTCTATCTGTAATTGAATAAGTTCTTTTCTAGTACGCCGACTCCGTCTCCACCTTCGAATCACCCTGGATCCACCGGGGCTGGACCCCGGCAATGACTCATAAGCCAACATCTGGTTTCTACATCACAATGTACTGATTGCTTCCTAGGTCTCACTGTTTTCAAGCTTTCATAGAAGACAGAGCTAAGAAATACATATGCAAATGCCTATATGGGCTTCCTAGGTGGTGCTCGTGGTAAAGAACCCACCAGCCAAAGCAGGAAACATAATGAGACTTGGGTTCCCTCCAGGGTCTGGAAGATGCCCTGGAGGAGGGCATGGCAACCCACCCCAGTATTCTTCCCTGCAGAATTCCGTGAACAGAGAAGCCTGGTGGGCTGCAGTCCATCAGATCACAAAGAGCTGGATATGACTGAAGTGACTTAGCACATACACCTGTATATTTATTATTCACATTTACTTTTACTTGTTTACATATTGTTTATTGTTCAGTCGCTCAGTCATGTCCGATTCTTTATGATCCCATGGATTGCAGCATGCCAAGGAGTCCCTGTCCATCAACAACTCCTGGAGCTTGCTCAAATCCGTATCAATTGAGTTGGTGATGCTACACACACACACACACACACACACACACACACACACACATATATACTATCTATTGAAAGCTATGAGTTTCTAGTTTCTAGAGTACTAGCACCTCCAATTCTAATCTAAACTTTAGGGTATTCTAGCCTTCCCCCTTTTCCATATTTCTAACTCCCATCTCCAGCAGTAAGAGATAATGGCTCCAGTTATCTTGGAAATATTAATTTATTTGCTCTAATCTCTTTTCTGAAACCAGTCTCCCAGCGACCTGGTTCTTGCCCTTGACTATTGTATCACCTTGACTACTGTATCGCCTTGACTACTGTATCACCTCTGGCTCAGTCGTGACTTCACATAGCCTCTTGCTGACCTTCCCCTGCCCCAGGGCATTGGCCCCCTTTTTCGCTTGGGCTTTTGCTTGCTTCAGTTCTGATTATACCAACTGCATTTGTACTCAGCCCCTGATTGAATTTTCTCTCATCACATGACTTTTAAATATTTTCATACTTTGCGCCACAATTCATTTTTTAGAACTACTTTGTCACAAATACACAGAAATAAGCTGAGTGACCCATGGGAAACAGTCGCAAGCCCATGTAAGCAGTGGAGGACACATCGACTAATGGGCAGAGAGATATAAGCAATCACAGATTATCAAAGTGCTTGATCAAAATCTTACTATTTCTTTCATCAATGAAGCAGTTAAACATTATACCATGGACATTTCCCCAAACCTTCCATATTTAAAACCTACATCATTCTATATGTGACTATAACTGGTGCCTACTTTTATTCAGGCATTTGTCACCTATCTAAATGTCTGTTGGTTTTTCCAAACAGCTTTTGAGCTCATTAAAGACAAGAATTGTCATTTGTTTCCATACCCCAGATCTTAGCCTAGGGTCCAACAAACTGGTGTTTGATAAATATTTGCAGAATCACTGAGTTATCTAAATGATTAAATAATGCAATTAGTCAGAATGAACAAATGCAACCACTGAATGAATGCTGTAAAATGTGTTTGCCTATTTTTTCTATTCAAGAACATTTTGATTATTTTCCTCTTTTTTATAGATCTTCAATATGTTTGTTTGTAACTGCTACCTGAACCTGTTTTCTTATTAGCGATGACTCTTCAAACTCCCACAGTCCATACACTTGACTCAGAAATGGAGATTTAATCTACTACTAAACCCTGGTTGGATTTGGACTCAGAAAGGCCAGTTTTTATAAGAAGTACAAAAAACCACCACATTAATGACTTTTCCAGAGTTCTCCAAAATCTATTTGCCTCATATCCTGATAATCCACAATTTTTTTAAACTTACAGTCACCAGAGAAAGCAGTTTTGGGTATTTATCTTTTTTCTTCCTCTTATAAACCAAGCTCCTAGACATCACTTTTAACTGTTTTATGTCGAGTTTAGCATTGAAATTTCACATATTTCATATCTATTTAAATTTGATGATCAGAGGCTTCTGTGTACCTATCTGAGGGAAAGAAAAATGTTATATAAATAGAAATATTAAGTAATAAAATAACGCTGAAGCTATTATATGAGACAGCATATTCCCATCTAGAAGAGAAAGATATTCCCAGAAAAAGATGATTCCTGAGGGCTTTCTGCTATTCTTTTGGCCTGTGATCTGGAACAGGAACTCCAGGTCTCCCTGTATCTGCTCTGCCCTATATGATGACCACTAGCCATACGTGAGCACTTGAAATGTGGATGGTCTGAGTTGAGATGCTGCAAGATACACACCAGATTTTGAAGACTTGGTAAATGTAAATTATCTATCTTACTATTTATTTTTAAAATCAACTGTGTTTTAAAATGATATTTTGGACATATAGATTTTAATAAAATATGTTATCAGTTGCCGTTTTTCCCTGATCACTTTTATAAGGAAAGTCTTGAAAGCACTGCCTATTGTTGCTGTTTGCACTTACCTTACAGTCTCTCCTCTGTAAGCTCCAATCAATTTTCATCTCAAAGATGCATGAAGACCTCAATTACCAAGGTTTCAAATGACCTCCATATTGCAAAATTCTATAATCATGATGCTTTTTAAATGAATTTCATCCCAGCACTATTTGGCACAGCTGATGACCCCTTTCTTTCTGAAATCTTCTCTTCTTTTGGCTTCAGTGACCTATGCTTCTGATTTTTCCATTTCCCCCAGTGGGGTCTTTCTCTGCTGATTCCTTTCCTTCCTTTTGACTTCTAAATATTGGAGTGATCCTAGGCTTAGTTCTGGGACTTCACCTCTCCTCAAAATTCACTCTCTCATTTACCCAATGCTTTAGTTTTAACACCATTGGCATATAAAAAATCCAAAATATTTCCTCCAGCCCTGACTTACTTCCCAAATTCATAAAACAACTGCCAACACCATTTAGTATCTTTACCTGCTTGCCTAGTACACACTTCAAGCTTAACTCTGTTCTCTCTCATTCTCTCTTGGCTTGTCCTTTTAGTACACCTAGCAAGGTTCTCATTCTCAGTAGATGGCATCACCATCTGCCCCACTGCTCAAGCTTCATATCTAAGATATGCCCTCTCTTTCTCTTAGATTCAATGTATCAGTGTGTCTGATGCACTCAACCTCTGAAGCACCTCCTATCTTCCCAGGGTGTTCCCTGCTCCAAGATACCAACTTCTATCATCTGAACTGTTTTAATAATCTACTGACTAGTTTTCCTATTTCTGCCCTTACTCCACGATAATCTACTCTAGGTATCGTGGGCAGAGTCATCCCTTACATTAAAAATTAGATCTAAAGTAGCAACATATTTTAACTCTCTACTTATCCTTATTCATTACCACATAATAGTTTCTTGCTCATTTGCCTTTAGTTTTTTGACTCTCTTTGATAAAAGGCAGAATCTTATCTGTCTTATTCACCAGTATATTCCTAGTGCCTAGAGCAGTAAGCATACTAAACATTTAAATATTTATTTATTGGATAAATATTTAATTGCTCCAGTTTATTCACTAGGACAGGGGAAAAAAACTGAAAAGTTAGTGATGTTGGGGAAAGATGACAGGTTCATAGTAAACTTAATGTTGCATTTTCAACTCTATCTACTCTGGGGTATAGTTACTTCCCTTGGTCTACCCACTTGTTTTCACTGTGGACCAAATTTCTCTTAAACAGCTTTCTGTGATAGTCAATACAGTAAACGTTTGGTCATGTGTAGCTATTGGGTATTTGAAATGTGAATAATGCAACTGAGTAGCTAAATACTTAATTTTATTTAATTAAATTTAAAAGCCACATTGACTAATGGCTGTCATACTGGATGGAGCTGCTCTAGAGTGAAAGTTCCTCAAGGCAGTTTTTATGTTTTAGTTCACCTCCATATCCTGAACACCAAGCAAGTGTCTGATGCAACACAGGAGCTCATTAAGACTGGTTAAGATTCCTGAGTCAAAGGTCGGATAGCGAGAACTTGGGGCCTTGCCAAGTGATGTCTCTGTGGCAGAGAAGACTCCAGTGGTGTCTCTTCTTCAGTGTAACCACAGGAATAGTTTCAGAGGTTTTAGAGATGTACAGGTTTTAAACCTATAAAAAATACAGGTTTTAGAAATGTAGAACTTCAAGATGCTCTCCTGATTTATACAAGCTGTGTGACCTCAGGCAAGCCACAGAACCACCTCTGAGCTTCTTTTTTCCTCACCTATGAAATAATAATATAAAAGAATGTAGCTTCTAACTCACTGGATTTTTATAAGAATCAGTCGAGGCCAAGAATAGGAAAACCTAGCTATAAAGTGTGAAGTGGTCTGTAAGTATATGGTTCTATTATGAGTCCCACAGATTGGTCCTATTGGCAGATAAATATTAGGACTCAGTTATCAAACATCACATCATCTAGACAGTCCTGGCTCTAGAAATGTTGGCATCTGCTCATTTTACTCCATGATGGAAAAAAGAATAAATAAATCATAAATGATTAATTTAGACTTCCCTCCACGCCTCCCGTTAACAGCTCAAAGTCCCCACCACACAGCAGGCTCAGTGATGAACTGGTGTGGTAGAACCTTCAAGACGGCGGCTAACCCTTCTCCAAGTACAACCAGCTGTGAAAACAAATTTAGCTCCACCAACACTGCAAAGGAGCAAAGCTTTTTCATAGGTTAGAGATATAATGTTCACCCCGTTCAGAGGAATCCAAACCAAATACCAATGGCTTGTGGGGGTAAGAGGATATTAAGCATAATAGACAGATTTTCTGCTAGTTTACTGGAGGTGAAGGAAGAGGCATTTGTCATAGTTTTGCTAGAAAATGAGACTTTATCAAAGGGAGAGAGGGTGAAAGGTCACCGGTTCTATTGGTGCGATTATTATCTTACATAGCTGGAGTGGCAAAAGAAATGATCCCAAACAGAGCAAAACAAAACAGACCTCACCGAAGCACTTCAAGATGAGCCCCAAGAAGCCATCACACCAGACCCACTGGCTTCATCTTAATTTATCATCCTGGGCCTTGTTGACAAGAGCTGATTGGGTTCTCTGTCTCTCCACACTGCAGCAGGTTTCATCATAGCAAACCACTTGGTGGACACTGGGGATGGCTAACTTTTAGGAAACAATCATTATAATACCAAAGATATTGCATTTTTGAGCATCTACTGCAGCTCTGACATGGCTTTCTATTTATTATCTCAATTGACAATCCACAAAATAAGTGTTACATTTTCTGCTTTGCAAATGAAGCAACTAGGGCATAAGTAAATTGGCAGATCATAGATGTGTTGCTTTGACATTGATAAATATCAATACAGCAATGAACATCATATCAGAAGAAGCTATTTATATAAGCACCTTTCTTAGTGCCTCAAAAAATGTACACTTAAGGTATTTGATTGTTGTTTTTCATTGTTGTTTAGTCGCTGAGTCGTGTCCAACTTTTGGGAAAGCCATGAACTGTAGCCCACCATGTTCCTCTGCCCATGAGATTTCCTAGGCAAGAATGCTGGGGAGGGTTGCTATTTCCTTCTCCAGGGGATATTCCCAACCCAGGGATTCAAACCTAGGTCTCTTACATTGGCAGGTGGATTCTTCACCGGTGAGCCACCAGGGAAGCCAAAGGATTTGATAGGATGCTTATTTGTTTTTTCTAACAACATTTTGGCTCACACATCTACATTCTGCGTGTTTGTGGAAAGCTTAGAACTCTCAAGAAATACATCTATTCCAGATAGGTTTCTTTAGCATTGCCTTCACTGCCCGTGTCAGCAGTCATAGCTGCCTCAGACAAGAAGCTACGGCTACCTGCCTTAATCAGAGCAATTTCTCCATCCCACTTTCATTGTTCTCTCCTCTGCTTCAGTGGATTCTTTACCACTGAGCCACCTGGGAAACCCATCAACAGAACAACAAAGCTTATTTCTATGTTTAATAGTTTGGACCTCTTACTTTTCTGTGCCCTTATTGTCCCTCCCTACTCCCTTGTCCCTGTGATAACCACAAGTTTGCTCTCTGTATCCGTGAGTCTTCTTCTGATTCAGTTTAAGTAAACCAATTCAATTTAAGTACAACTGCTTAAATGAACCCTGCTACAGAAGAAAAGCTAAAGGATGAGGTGGCCAGGGGAAGAAGAGATTCTATCCAAGTTTTGAATTATGCCCAGATTCTTTCACTATTCTTTCCCACCTCCATGTTTAAGACCATGACAAGGCACCAAGAATCCCAAGCTCTTCAAAAATTTTAAACAAAGACATGCAATGAAATATTCATGAGTATAATTCATTCTAACAATATTTAATAAGCACTTACTATATTCCAGGCCCTGCCTTAGCTGCTCAGGACATAGGCATTGTCCTCCAAATTTCCTTGGGCTTAAAAAGTAAGAAAATATTCGTCAGATATGGATCCTTCTCTCATGAAATTTGCTTGAGGGACTTCTCAGGCAGTCCAGTGGTTAAGACTCTGAGCTTCCAATGCAGAAGGGTGCAAGTTCAGTCCCTGGTCAGGACAATAAGATCTTAAATGTCATGTGGCCAAAAAAAAGAAATAAAAATATGTTTGCTTGCATCCAATAGAGGAAGAGAAAGCTTGGGCACAAAGAAAGCTACTGATAAAAGCCCCTGGAGTTTGGAGAATGGAAGATTTGGGATAAAGATGGCTTGGACAGTGGAAAGCACCATGTTTGAGGTAGAAAGAAGGACATGAGCAAAGGGACATGAGCAGAAAATATTCAGCAGATAAACAACACAAGGAGCAGAGCTTCTGAAACTGCTTCCTGGGTTCAGGAACAGAACCCAAGCCACTTATTCCAACTTTCTCCTCATTTTTGCACTTACTATTTCCAGGTTAAAGGTACTGCTCTGAAGAGGGCGAAGGTATCAACATTGCAAATGTCATAAAGAAGAATTGCACTGGCTTCAGCAACCATGGATCCCAGGCTAGTGCTGGGTGTCTGGACCACATCATCTCAACCAATAGGCACCTCTGTCTCTTCATCCATAGTACAAATAGGTTGGATAATATTCCACACTCTGCCAGCCCTAACAGGGCTTGATTCTGTCAATTCTCTGATACAAACCAACCAGTGAGAAGATATCTTTCTTCCTGGCTTTCCCTGCCTTTAGATTCCTTCTCACCCTTGTCTCTTTAGATTCCTACACAGTCTGTTTCCCAATCCTTGAACATCCACACTGATATTTAGCCCTGACACTCTAAGTAGTGAGTTTCTGCTTCCAAATGCTATTTGATACCTAGGATTCCTGGTGTAGAGAAAAATGTATATTTCAATGGAAAACCAAATGCATTATCTACTTATAGCAAACTTTCCCAGACTCTCTGATTCTAGCTTATCCTAGTCTTCAAGCTCTTCTACAACTCTATTTTAAAAAGTGTTAGCCACTCAACCGCATTTAACTCTGTGACGTTATGGACTGCAGCCAGCCAGGCTCCTCTGTCCATGGAATTCTCCAGGTGAGAATACTGGATTGGATAGCCATTCCCTTTTCCAGAGGATCTTCCTGACCCAGGAACTGAGCCAGGTCTCCTGCACTGAAGGTGGATTCTTTACCAAATGACTCACCAGGAAAGTCTAAATCAATTGGTAGCTCTTAAAGGGAAGTTAAAAGTTTATGGTGTCATCTGTAGACTTCTGTGATGTCTTGGGTAGATGGCACAAATACTTACATTGACAGTCATTCAAAAAACAGGGAAAATGAGGCCATCTTTGTTCCTTTTGGAGTTCTAGATCTATGATCATCCCAACCCAGGGATTGAATCCATGTTTCTTATATTACCAGCAGATTCTTTACCACTGAGCCACCAGGGAAACTGGCAGTACACAGAGTATAATAAATAATTATGTGTTCATTAATTCTTGAATAAATGACAGGTCTAGTCATTTTGGATATTTCTGAACTAAACAGGTACCCACCTTCTCCTCTCAGAACAATCTTTCTTAACCTGTCTCTTCTGGAACCTGTCTTAACATATCACATATCACCCCACATTGCCAATGCCTGCTCATTAGACTGCTACTACCAGGGGTCCTGGAAGACAGGAATTATATGTCATCCATCCATGTGTCATGGGCGTCCTTCATAGTTCAGTTGGTAAAGTATCTGCCTGCAATACAGGAGACCTTGGTTTGATCGCTGGAGACGGAAGATCCCCTGGAAAGAGAAATGGCAACCCACTCCAGTATTCTTACTTGAAGAATCCCATGGACAGAGAAGCCTGGCAGACTACAGTCCATGGGGTTGCAGGAGTCAGACGCGACATAGAGACTGAACCATCCATTGTCATGTCTCTAATATTAAGCAAGGACCTCCCACACTGAATTCTTACAATTCCTCAGTTCATTTCAGTCACTCAGTCGTGTCTGACTCTTTGCCACCCCATGAATTGAAGCACGCCAGGCCTCCCTGTCCATCAACAACTCCCGGAGTTCACTCAGACTCGCGTCCATCAAGTCAGTGATGCCATCCAACCATCTCATCCTCTGTCGTCCCCTTCTCCTCCTGCCCCCAATCCCTCCCAGCATCAAAGTCTTTTCCAATGAGTCAACTCTTCACATGAGGTGGCCAAAGTACTGGAGTTTCAGCTTTAGCATCATTCCTTCCAAAGAAATCCCAGGGTTGATTTCCTTCAGGAGGGACTTGTTGGATCTCCTTGCAGTCCAAGGGACTCTCAAGAGTCTTCTCTAACACCACAGTTCAAAAGCATCGATTCTTCTCCTTCAGGCTGGACTTGTTGGATCTCATTGCAGTCCAAGGGACTCTCAAGAGTCTTCTCCAACACCACAGTTCAACAGTATCAATTCTTCGGCACTCAGCCTTCTTCACAGTCCAACTCTCACATCCATACATGACTACTGGAAAAACCATAGCCTTGGCTAGATGGACCTTAGTCGGAAAAGTAATGTCTCTGCTTTTGAATACTAATGGCACAGACAAAAAAATGGCTATATTAAAACCTCACAATAACTTATAATGGAAAAGAATATGGTATATTGGGAATGGCAAACCACTTCAGTATTCTTGCCTTGAGAACCCCATGAACAGTATGAAGAACTCCCAGGTCGGT
Organism: Aepyceros melampus; assembly: GCA_006408695.1. Lineage (NCBI taxonomy): Eukaryota > Metazoa > Chordata > Mammalia > Artiodactyla > Bovidae > Aepyceros > Aepyceros melampus. The sequence goes on along the minus strand of SJXQ01004233.1, from coordinate 192,690 downwards.
AGGTGCCCAGTATGTTACTATCAGTGGAGAAATAACTCCAGAAGAATGAAGGGATGGAGCCAGGGCAAAAACAATACCCAGTTGTGGATGTGATTGGTGATAGAAGTAAGGTCCGATGCTGTAAAGAGCAGTACTGCATAGGAACCTGGAATGTCAGGTCCATGAATCAAGGCAAATTGGAAGTGGTCAAACAAGAGATGGCAAGGATGAATGTCGACATTCTAGGAATCAGTGAACTAAAATGGACCAGAATGGGTGAATTAAACTCAGATGACCATTATATCTACTACTGTGGGCAGGAATCCCTTAGAAGAAATGGAGTAGCCATTATGGTCAATGAAAGAGTCCAAAATGCAGTATTTGGATGCAATCTCAAAAATGAAAGAATGATTTCTGTTCATTTCCAAGGCAAACCATTCAATATCACAGTAATCCAAGTCTATGCCCCAACCAGTAACGCTGAAGAAGCTGAAGTTGAACGGTTCTATGAAGACTTACAAGACCTTTTAGAACCAACACCCCAAAAAGATGTCCTTTTCATTATAGGAGACTGGAATACAAGAGTAGGAAGTCAAGAAACATCTTGGGTATTAGGCAAATTTGGCCTTGGAATACGAAATGAAGCAGGGCAAAGGCTAATAGAATTTTGACACAAAAATGCACTGGTCATAGCAAACACCCTCTTCCAACAACACAAGAGAAGGCTCTACACATGGACCTCACCAGATGGTCAGCACTGAAATCGGACTGATTATATTTTTTGCAGCCCAAAATGGAGAAGCTCTATACAGTGAGCAAAAACAAGACTTGGAGCTGATTATGGCTCAGATTATGAAATCCTTATTGCCAAATTCAGACTTAAATTGAAGAAAGTAGGGAAAACCACTAGACCATTCAGGTATGACCTAAATTAGGAAAAGGAGTACGTCAAGGCTGTATACTGTCACCCTGCTTATTTAACTTAAATACAGAGTACATCATGAGAAACGCTGGACTGGAAGAAACACAAGTGGAATCAAGATTGCCGGGAGAAATATCAGTAACCTCAGATATGCAGATGACACCACCCTTATGGCAGAAAGTGAAGAGGAGCTAAAAAGCCTCTTGATGAAAGTGAAACAAGAGAGTGAAAAAGTTGGCTTAAAGCTCAACATTCAGAAAATGAAGATCATGGCATCTGGTCCCATCACTTCATGGGAAATTGATGGGGAAACAGTAGAAACAGTGTCGGACTTTATTTTTTGGGGCTCCAAAATGACTGCAGATGGTGATTGCAGCCATGAAATTAAAAGACGCTTACTCCTTGGAAGAAAAGTTATGACCAACCTAGATAGTATATTCAAAAGCAGAGACATTACTTTGCCGACTAAGGTCCGTTTAGTCCAGGCTATGGTTTTTCCTGTGGTCATGTAAGGATGTCAGATTTGGACTGTGAAGAAGACTGAGCACAGAAGAATTGATGCTTTTGAACTGTGGTGTTGGAGAAGACTCTTGAGAGTCCTTTGGACTGCAAGGAGATCCAACCAGTCCATTCTGAAGGAGATCAACCCTGGGATTTCTTTGGAAGGAATGATGCTAAAACTGAAGCTCCAGTACTTTGGCCACCTCATGTGAAGAGTTGACTCATTGGAAAAGACCCTGTTGTTGGGAGGGATTGGGGGCAGGAGCAGAAGGGGATGACCGAGGATGAGATGGCTGGATGGCATCACAGACTGAATGGACGTGAGTCTGAGTGAACTCTGGGAATTGGTGATGGACAGGGAGGCCTGGCATGCTGCAATTCATGGGGTCGCAAAGAGTCGGACACGACTGAGGGACTGAACGCAATGGAATGGCATTTTTGTTTTGTATTGTAAAGCATAATTATGTTCTTCAGCATTTTTTGTATACAGAATATCAGTGGTTGTATTATATTATGACTATGCAAATATTACATAATATATAAGCAATAATGTACTATAATTGCAATTTCTTTTTGCATACAGACTTACTCTTTTATTTTGTTGGATTTTGGTTATTTCGTCTTGTTCTGAGTTTCTACTGTACATCTTTTTTCTTGTATTGATTGCCTTCATTGCTTCCTAAATTATTCCAAATTCCCAAGGATGCTATTAAATCCTGAGAGTCTCCTTTTTTCCCAGAAACCCCTCCACAGTCCTGGTCCACCACTGATATCCCGAGTCAAGTGTTCAACAAGCTCCTATATTCTCCATCTTCCTCTTTCTTTGTTTAAATACCTGGAGTTATCTCCCAGTAGCTTCTTTAAAAAGGGAGATAAATTTGCATGCCTTCCAAATATGAAAATATATCTCTTCTAGCTTCAGGTTTGGTATTTGAAATTAGCTGGGTATGTAATTCTAAATTAATGTCATTATTTCTCAAACCTTCATAGATATTGCTATATTAATTTCTAGGAACCAATTATACAGATGTGCAGTTGATGCTAATCTGTTTTTGTTGCTTTAGAGATGGAACTATTTGTTTCTTTTAAAGTCATTACATTATCCTTGGTGTTATGAAAACTGCACAATTATGGGCCTATTTTTTTTTTCCATCACACATTATGTTGGGCATTGATCCTTCTGTTTAAGGAAACTGTCTTTTATTGTATCTTTGATGGTGTGCTATTAGTTGGATGTTGGCCCACCTATATTGATTTTACATATATTTAAACTCTTATTTAATATATTCCCTCTCTTTGACCTTTTAATCTACTTCCTGAGCAATTTCCTTGCCTTTATTTGTCAAAGTTTGTATTAAAATTCTAATTTCTACAATTATATTGTATTCTCAAGTTATCTTCATTTAGATCCACCAGTTTGACTAAATAACAAATAAAAAATGTTATACTCCCAAGGTAAATGTTACCATGGGAATATGATAAAACATGACATTTTATATTTCATAAGAAAATTTCTCAACTAAAAAAAGTATAAGTAAAATGATCATCAACCATATTGACTATCCTTTAATTTGATATTACCAAATAGCAATAAATGAACAAAGTAAAAATAAAATGAGACTCCAGCCTTATAACCAGAGTTTTAGTGCATAAACATACTGGAAATGTGTTTCTACTCTCAGATTTATTTTCTTCACCAAAAAAAAAAGAAAATTGATTATTACATAGCCCATAATTTATTGAGAAATTAATTTATTTATATTTATGAAGAATTAAAGATTAAAAATTATTTTCTCATCACTTCATTTCAAGTACATTATTATGCAATACCAGTCTTATGAAACTTCATAAATTTCAAATGCACCAAACCAGTGATCTGATTGGATACTGAACTAATATGAAGTCAGAAAAGGTTTTAAAATTTTTGTGACTTTGCAGCTAAAAGTTCCATGATGTTTCATTGTGTATCTATGTATATTCAATTTGCACTCTACAATAAGAAATCCATTTAAATATACCTCTATTGCATTGTTTACATTGTACCTGTTTACAAACTTGTTCTTTCTGAAGATTTTAAAAATGTGAAATTTTTAAATTTCACACAATTTAAAACAGAGAAACAAAGGAACATTGACAAGAGTATGATTCTAGCCTGGTGCCCAAAAATTCAACACTGATTTTTTTTTTTAATTATATTCAGAGCAAAAGCAGATAATGTGATTCCTATTTACAGTAGTTCATCTTGCCCTTTAATCATTTGTTTATCTGCGAGACTATTGATTGCTGCTCCAGCCAGGAGAGCAGCGTGACACAGAGGTAGGAAGAGAAACAGTGTTATTCTGTGCCGTGGGCTCTTCCAAGCGATGAAACTATAATTCACAAAGTGATAGATAACAGAAGGTAATTTTATGGTTACTAAGAATGAGTTTGCATTTGTTTGTGTAGTTACTATATAAATTTATAGATGCATTTTGTTTGTATCACATTTTAAATTTTAGGGGCTGAGCAGGAAGAGGATTGAAGGAGTGTGAGGAGTATGTTCATGAACTCTTTCTGTAGCAGCCACTTGTAAAGGTGGACTGTAATTCAACATGAAATAGGTTCAGAATGTTCCCGCAAACTCATTATAAATCAAGCCGCTTCGAAGGTATGGTGTTATTAAGTTTGTTTTTTGTTTTCTCTTGCCCTTCCTCCATCATCTTATCTAGAGTAAGAGTTTAAAGGCAGGAGAAGTAATTCAGCAAGGACCCACTTTTAGTGGTTGAAATAAAAAGTCTTGTTAGATACATTTCATTAAACCATAAACATAGTTCCAAGAGCAAAGGTTTTTTTGTCGCCCCATATCATACACTGACTTTGTCTGCTATCTGACCCAATTTCAACAATAAAACAGTTAATTTATGCAAGCAAAATTAGGCATGCATTTTGGAATTTGTAGATGTCCTTCTCAGGAACCCCACTATGGTAATGAACCTCAGCTGATTCCAATAATGATATCAATGGCTGCTTCTTATGCATTATCCCAACTAAGATGAGTTATAGAAGTTTACTTTTTGTGCTTGAAAAGAAAATCACGTTAATATACACCATTATGGCATTTATGACCTGGGAAACTTCTGTTTGTAAGAAGAAGTAGAAATGAGCCTGTTAAAAAGTAGTCACAACAGCCTTCTGAATGGGAGAAAATAATAGCAAATGAAGCAACTGACAAACAACTAATCTCAAAAATATACAAGCAGCTTATGCAGCTCAATTCCAGAAAAACAAATGACCCAATCAAAAAATGGGCCAAAGAACTAAATAGACACTTCTCCAAAGAAGACATACGAATGGCTAACAAACACATGAAAAGATGCTCAACATCACTCATTATCAGAGAAATGCAAATCAAAACCACAGTGAGGTACCTTTTCACACCAATCAGAATGGCTGTGATCCAAAAGTCAACAAGCAATAAATGCTGGAGAGGGTGTGGAGAAAAGGGAACCCTCTTACACTGTTGGTGGGAATGCAAATTAGTACAGCCACTATGGAGAACAGTGTGGAGATTCCTTTAAAAATTTCAAATAGAAATGCCTTATGATCCAGCGATCCCACTGCTGGGCATACACACCAAGGAAACCAGAATTGAAAGAGACACGTGTACCCCAATGTTCATTGCGGCACTGTTTATAATAGCCAGGACATGGAAGCAACTAGATGTCCATCAGCAGATGAATGGATAAGAAAGCTGTGGTACATATACACAATGGAGTATTACTCAGCTATTAAAAAGAATACATTTGAATCAGTTCTAATGAGGTGGATGACGCTGGAGCCAATTATACAGAGTGAAGTAAGCCAGAAAGAAAAACACCAATACAGTATACTTACACATATATATGGAATTTAGAACGATGGTAATGATAAACCTGTACGCAAGACAGCAAAAGAGACACAGATGTATAGAACGGCCTTTTGGACTCTGTGGGAGAGGGAGAGGGTGGGATGAGTTGGCAGAGTGGCAGTGTAACATGTATGATATCATAAGTGAAACGAATCGCCAGTCCAGGTTTGATGCAGGATGCAGGATGATTGGGACTGATGCACGGGGATAATCCAGAGAGAGGGTGTGGGGTGGGAGGAGGGCAGTGGGGGTCAGGATTGGGAGTTCATGTACACTCGTGGCTGATTCAAGTCAATGTATAGCAAAATGAATATAGTATTGTAAAGCAAAACAAACTAAAAAATAAAAGTTAATAAAAAAAAAGTAGTCACAAATCTATATTGAGAAAATTATACCCACATTATACCATTGGTTCTTTCAAGGCTGTGAATTGCTTGAGATCAAAGAGTTATGTCTCACACTTTAAAATGGTTGACTCCTGGTTAATTTTGAAAGTATGTATATGGGACACGACTGGACTAAACTTGGAGAGACCTATTTTAGATAATAAATGATTTTCCCTTATTCTTCTTAAGTTTCAACTGCATGGTCAACATTCTGAATTATTGTTCTCTGCCATTAGTCATACGGAAACTGGTTCTCCCTGAAACTTCCAATCTCTGTGCCAGAACTCGGCAGAAAATAGGCACTAGATAATTGTCTACTAAACAAATAAGAATAAACATGAAACGCTTTATAATGATAAAGTATCAGAAGTCTGAAAAATTAGAGTATCAGAGAATTACGCAATGTGAAAGCTGGCTCCATTTGAAACATGGAATTTTAATTGTTGCCATTCAGCTAATTATTTAAATACTCCGTAAAAGTAGATCTAAAAAGATTCCTAACTTCAGCAAGCAAGCTCTGTGAAAGATCAAACAGACAAGTGACTTTACATAAAGATCTGAAGAATAAAAGTGACACAAAGGCAAAAGAAATTATTAGGGAAAGCTTCGTGCTTAATAAAATTGAACTAATTAAATATACATTTATTGAGTGAATATTATAGCCTTAGCCTGTGCTACCTTCTTTAGGACATTGTTAAAAAGTGATGTAGCATCCCATGTTTCCAGAGGCTTTTAATGTAGCTGTAAGGAAATAGTCTAATGAAGCAATTAGAGATCAATGACCGATTAAACTCAGATATAGCCAAATGGGACTAATCACTCTTCTCTAAATATATCCAACATTTTTCTAAGTCTCTGCAATCACATAAGATATTCCCTGTGCCTGGATTACCTTGTACTCATTTCTGCACATCTTAAAGTCCACTCTCCCTCTAGGCCCAGTTCATGCCACCTTGTTCTTGAAACCATTTCTCATCATACCACTCAGAGTCACTGAGCCCTTTTTCCATGATGTCACTACTATTTAACCTGTAACCTGCATTTAACATAGTCTCTTTACTTCACAAATTTGCAATTGACTCTTCATGCGTGCTCAGTGGCCAAGTTGTGTCAGATTCTTTGTGACTCCATGGATTGTGGCCCAACAGTCTTCTCTGTCAGTAGGATTTCCCAGGCGAGAATACTGGAGTGGGTTGCCATTTCCTCCTCCAGTGGATCTTCCCAACCCAGGGATCAAACCTGACTCTCCTGCATTTGCAGACGGATTCATTCATATCTGGGTTGAAAGCTGCATAAAGGTCAGTATTTAGATATTTAAAAATACTAAGCAGTGCCTAATATGTAAAAAAACACAGTAATAATATTTTTCCCTTCTCCCTTTCTTTTATTTATTACCAACAATGCTTTAAACTGAATATATATTTTAAAATAATTTGTATTAGATGATATATTTTAGCATTGAGTATAAAGAAGTTTGAAAATTAGTATGGAAGGAAAGATGATAGTTGCAATGATTAAATATCATTTCATAGAGAAAGTCCAACTTCAGATGGAATTGGTGGAAGAGTAGAGTGTATGTAAGAGTGACTTGAAGAATAAACAAGATTTGGAAAAGCATGAAAACAGGATATTTTTACAGAAGACTGGAAGGCTAGCATCGTGTCATGTTGCATGAAAAGTTTCCAAAATATGTTTATGAAGCAAATATCAGAGAAGCCTAAAAGCTGAATGCAGAGCTTTGAACAGGAAGGAGATAGATATCCTAATCGTAGGATCATAGGTGAAATAGAAAGAAATTAGGATTTTCTGGAAACTTAATCTAATAGAGTACTACATAGAACAGAAAAAGAATAGATTGGATGAAACCGGTTGAAAGGGTGTTATAGTGTAACTAAGAATGAAACAGTGAATTTCTAAATTAAGGTTACAGTCACATAAATGGAGAGTTTGGAGAAGAGTCTGAAACAAATAAGATAAATGTAGTATGAGAAAAGGACTTTTTAACTGTTTCTACAGAGCAATGATTTCCTGTGCTTCAAATTATTACAATGTAAAAATTTTCACAGGACTGACACCATTTTATCAAATTTTATTTTGCCAAGTAGGAACATTAAAATAATAAAATAATACCTACCATGCTATGCTTTCCTGAAAGAGGTATTTTAACACTGAAATATAACGAGAACTTCTGGTATCTTCACCTATATGAAGACCTACCACAAGTCTTTGTCTGTGTTTTTGATTGTCCTGCCTAACTTACCTGTTCTTAGAAATTCCACTCATCCAAGACCATCTCCAGAATCACTTCTCCACAAAGCTTTTCATGAGTATTGCAAGTAAAAGCAATTGAATGTACTTATTTGTTCTACTATGCATATCGCATTCTTCTTCAAATTTGCATAACTGTTTCTTTTATTACCATGCAAGTTCTTTAAGGATATTCTCCTTAAATAATTCTTTACTGAGTAGCTAGTACAAAGTAGTTGCAATACTGAAAATCTTTTAACCTCAAGGACTGAAAGCCATGGTGGGAAGAGGAGCCACTTTGGACAGGAAAATAACAATTTTTAAACTATTTTTGATATGTTAGATTTCAAGGTAGAGAATAATAACTAGAATAATGAAAATAATGATAGAAAATATTGATAAGTTGGATTATGAGTGAAATTTTAGAAATTGAGCTATACAGCCTGGTAGGCTGTAGTCCATGGGGTCGCTAAGAGTAGGACACAACTAAGTATCTTCACTTTCACTTTTCACTTTCATGCACTGGAGAAGGAAATGGCAACCCACTCCAGTGTTCTTGCCTGGAGAATCCCAGGGACGGGGGAGCCTGGTGGGCTGCCGTCTCGGGTCGCACAGAGTCGGACACGACAGAAGTGACTTAGTAGCAGCAGCAGGGAGTTATCTTCATAGAGAAGTATCATTGAAATAGAATCTTGGTGGAGTAGGACTTAACAGAGAAAAAAAAAATATTGCAAGAATTTTGGAGACCACCCAAAGCCAATGGGGAGAAAGATTAAAAGAAATTGGTGTGCAATATGGAGAAAGGGAAGGGAGAGGGTGACCAGTAAAAGTCACCATCCTAGAAGCCAAGATGGACTTCGAAGCCTGGGGATTAGTCCTCAAATGCTGAAGAGAGTTGCTCTTCACAATTTGTAATCCAATGCTGCTAAACAAAATTAGCAATACTAAAAGTGACTGTAAAGAACAACTTATTGCCACCATTGAGTTATGTCCTTGAGAGAAAAAAAAAATCAAGTTAGACTACATTGCTTGTTGGAATGTTAAAGAAAAGAAACATCTACACAACAGATATAGGTTCTACAGCAGATGCTTCATAGCCATATGTCAATGAAAATAGCTCAACAAGAAAGGTTATATATAATTCTGGTTCCATGTGTACTAATTTAGTTTTCATTCCATTTTTAATGAATTCACATTAGAGAGGATCTTTTGAAGTCATAATGTGTTATTTTTTAATAATTTATTTCTGAACTTTAAAAATTAATATATTTGCACAGGGCCATTTTATAATCAGAATATGGTACTTCAAGGTGTGAATTATGATGTAATAACTCATAACTTGTGCATTTAAACAAGCACTCATCCTATGGCCTCATTCTTAGCAAAGCAAAAAGGTATGAATTATTATGCAATAACTCATGCTTTGTCACATATTATTACTTAATTATGGAGGAGAGTTTCAACTCATTTCAGTCTTGAAAAAAATTCTAACATTTTATCCTTAAAAAAAATAAATCTCAGATGCTTTTTGACACAATAGAATCACTTTAAGCCTTCTCCCAATCAAACCACTTTAGATCGCCTTATATTATATCTGTGTCCTTCTCATTCTAGAGGATCTTAGGAAATCTCCACCAGAGAAACTGAAAATCCCAACAGTTCTTTGGTCTGTATTTCACAGAATCATTCATTTATATCTCCAAAGGAAACACCTATATTACTTTAAAAATGTTCAAAACATATGAAAAATAAATAGCTTCTCTTTCTAACACAAATGAACAAAAGTAAGGTAAAAAGTGAAAGTGAAAATGAAGTCGCTCAGTTGTGTCCAACGCTTTGCAACCCCATGGACTGTAGCCTACCAGGCTCCTCCAACCATGGGATTTTCCAGGCAAGAATTCCAGAATGGATTGCCATCTCCTTCTCCAGGGGATCTTCCTAACCCAGGGATTGAATCCGAGTCTCCCGCATTGCAGGCAGACGCTTTACCTTCTGAGCCACCAGGGAAGCCTCCCCCAAAAATAAGGTAGGAAGGAAAAAGCAAAGAAGATTAAAGATTAATATTTTAATTAAGATTAATATAGGAATTTCTATTAAATATGATGGTTTTCTGATAAAGTTGTTAAATCATAGAAAAATCCCTCAATGATAGTATAAAATATACTTGCCTATAATCACTAAAAAACAGCATACGTACTTTCCAGAAAAAGATACAAATATTATCTCAGAGCTATGTCATGAATAGTCATTATAAAATGGTACAGTTTATCTCAAAATCCAAAGCAATAAATGATTTATTCAATGCTTCTTCTGGTGATAGAGGATTAAGCTTCCAGTGTAGAAAAGAAAAATGAAAAACAGAAGAAAGGCTAGATATATTACAAGAGACAAATAGTTCCTCAGTCGTACTCGACTCTTTGTGACCCCATGGACTGTAGTCCTTCAGGTTCCTTGTCAGTGGGGATTCTCCAGGCAAGAATACTGGAGTGGGTTGCCATGCCCTCCTCCAGGGAATCTTCCCAAGCCAGCGATCAAACCCAGGTCTCTCACATTGCAAGCCACAATCTGAGCCACAAGGGAAGACCAGTATAGGAAATGCAGGCAACTAAGGTTTGATCCCTGGGTGGGAAAGATCTGAAGTAGGAATGGCAATCCACTCCAGTATTCTTGCCTGGAAAATTTCATGAACAGTGGAGCCTGGTGGGCTGCAATCCATGGGATTGCAGAGGCAGGCATGACTGAGTGACTGAGCATGATGGCTGTATAATCTGCAAGTATATCTCAAAGGTAGCAGGACAAGGTGAAAGTTTTCAGTTACTTTATAAAGATTTCTAATGGCATAACTGCACACTCTAGTATCAACCCTTGGTCTTGAAATCTGGTTTAAACTCTGTTCATCCTGTTGTCTGGAGTTGCATATTTATATAATGCATGTCCATATGATCGTGTATTACTTGAACACAATAAGAACCAGAATTATATTCTTATATCATTTGTTACATAGTCAGTGATTACATAAATTGACATAATTAAGGCTGATTGGTTTATAATGAGTTCTTGTTATAAATCTTGTTTTATATTAACTACTGATTTAATGCTTTATGTAAGTCTTGTTCTACTCAGGTTATGTTACACAAAATAGATTTTGTATGTTTTTTGGCAATACCCATAGCCAAGATAAAGCAGTATATTCCCATAGTCATATATCTCTTCTTTATGTGATGTAATTGTTTTATCTAGACTATTTATAAAATCATTTTGAATTTCAATTTAGACAGAAATTTAAGAAACTTAAACTAACCAATGTTGCACTGCTCTGGTTAAAGTTCCACTATTTCTGTGTTTATTAATGCCTTAAAATGAAAGCTTCTGTAAAGAATAAAGTATTCATTTAATGAGAACGATAAAAATGAGATGTTTTTCTTCATAGAATTAGATAAATTCCTAATTAGTCTTCTGATTTGCTGAAGTCTGGATCTCATTTAATATTTCCTGGTTCTGAATGCAATATAGTTTTTTATACTCTAGTTAAAGAGCTATGACAAGGGGCTAAATACCACAGCAATAAGCAATTAAGAAAATTAATCTTTTTTAAAAAATAAGGAGGAGAGCAGTAGGAGTTCACTTCAGAACAGCAAACATTGGATAAGGAAAGCAGACTACTAAAATTGTATTAAAGTATGATTATTCACTGTATAATAATATTTATTATTGCCATATGTTTCTACCCAAGATACAGCACAGATGTCCCTCCTAAATCTGCTTCAATCCACATACAAGATTTAAACTCAGGGCTGGGTCCACACTCCATTTGAAAATTTCCCTTCTCACAGATGTTAGAGAAAAGATCTTATTTTCAGTGCAAAACAAATTGACATCTGTGGGTCTAGAGGGACTACTGTCATAGAGTCCAAAGGTGCTTAAACCCAGGGTCTCTCATTTCCATCTGAGACTATTCTGTCTCCAAACTCCTTGAAACTGAACTTGTAAACACTTTCATTGGTAGTTTATTGGAAAAGAATCAACCAGACAGCTAATCTACAATATTGAAGGTAAATTGGAGGAGTGACAAATGTTCGCTAACTTATAGGTATTTCTTGAACATATCAAGAAAACCATGTTCTCAGTGAAAAACAAACCAGCAAAAATATAACTCATATTCTTTCACCTAAGGTTGTCTTATTTTAGGATATTTGGAAATTTGTGGTTATTTTTCTGTGTCTGTGTTTATCACCTAATAGCTTTAAATTTGTATTTAATACTTCTCCTAGAAGGAAAAACTAATTCTTTCCAGGATTCTGTCTTTTGTTCTTCACTTGGACAATAAAATTGTAAAGACTAAAATCCTAAATATGACTCAATTCCCAATAACCAACACTTTTTGATATTTTCTCCATAAAATTTCTCCATAAAATTTGATATTTTCTTCATAACTATTTTATATTTTCTCGATTTACTTCATAAATGTATATGGTGTTTATTTCTTGAAAAGAGCTATGAAGTCAATTATTTTACAATATAGTCATCTATATTCCTATATTCTAGCTAAAACAGCAAGGTGGTTTGTTCTATCCTTATAAATGCCTGCCCTTTTAACATGCTGTAAATGCATTCTAAAATTTGTGCTACCTTCTGGTTGTTACAGGGAAGAATTAATGCATTCTATTAAACTTAACTTTTGCTGAAACACTCTTACATCAGCTAAAGCTCAGAGCTTTAACTGGAGACTAGCTTCTATAGCAATTAAGAAATAAATACCCAGCTTTTATAATCCATCTTTTGTTCTGGGAAATGCCTATACTTAAATGAGTATGGTGTTAGACAAGAACTTGAGGCCACTAAATATTTAATTTCCTCTAAATCCATCCATATTCTGTGTTTTGACAAGCCCATCACTAGATAGGTATTATTTAAACAAGCAGGAATGTTTCAATTAAGTGTATACCCAAATTAGTCAAGTGATTATACCATACCTCTTCTCAAAAGCTCACCATACCTCTCATAGCATATAGAATAAAATACAAATGTCTCTCCCTAATGTGTTAGTCCATCTACCATCCTAAATCCACCTTTATCCCTTTTCAAAAGCTGACTATTCCTAGAATGCCTTTTCACCTTATTTGTTTAAATCCTACCAGTTCTTCAAAGTCTATTTAAAATGCAAATTAATCATGATATCCCCAAGTGGAATTCATCTTTGTATTTTCAATGTTGCTCCTTTTCCAGTCTACCTTCCTTTGGTGCAGTTGTGCGTACTTCTTACTTCACATCACTCCTAGGATGTTAAAAATCTGTTCAATAGGGACATCATTTGAAATGCGTTCTGTGGTTTTCTCTATAGCTCCATGTTTTGATATAATAGGTACTCCGTAAATATTTACATTTGAGATAAACAGTAGACAGTACTTGCATCATTCCAAGTAAGAGGGCCCTCTGCCCTGGATGAACCTCATGCTCTACAGGGTCTTATAAACCACAAACACACATGCAAAATGAAACGCATTTTAAAAACACCTGGGCACCACTATCATGAGGATCTATCACTTAGCGTTGGCCCAGCACTAACAGTCTTAAACATCTGCTCTGTCCTTAATACAGAAATGCTTCCTATGTCTCTTTGTCCAGTGTCCTCCAAATAAGACAGCTATGTTACAGTGCCCTAAGCTTTGTAGGTTGTGCTGCAAACTGCAGTAGAAACATTTAAGTTATAGAGAACGCATACTAATTAATATAAATTCTTCCTCCCAGAGAGCGTGAATATATTAATAATAGATCCTTGCATGAGAAGTAGTGTTTCCTAATAGGGCCCATCAGCCATTTTCTTGTTTCTCTTTATTTTAAAGTCAGTGACTTCCAAGAATTAACACTGTATTTGCAATAGTTGGCATATGGCAGTTGAAATATTTTGTCATATTAAGAAATTTATATTACCTTTAAATTTCTATAGATGAGGTCTAAATGGCACTTGCACTAAATAAAAATTATTTACATTGGCTATTAGATAGTCGTGAACACTACAATTAGGAATTATTTTATTTCATCAAAAATGATGCAATTTAATCAATTTTTAAAATACAAATTGAAGCAATTTAATCAATTTTTAAAATACAAATTTTTAAAATTTGAGGTAAAAATACATTTTTATCTCAAATGTAAAATTTTTAAATTGAAATTTTCAATATTTTTTAGATACTATTGATCCCTTAATAATTTGTGTTCTTACTTTTAATTTTAATTGATAGCTAGAAGAAAATAAGTTTTCAAAAATATATTAAATACTTTGAATTTTTAAATTTTAACGTTTATGTAAGTATGTTTTCATAAAACTAAATTAACATTTTATACACTGAAGTAGTGGGTGCAGTAACAAGAACCAAAACGTTTCTCTTTGTGTGGATTTTTTAGTTTACTTGTTATTATTTTTTTTAATTTTATAATATTCACTTTATTTTCTGAAAACATTATAGAAAAAGACACATATGTAAAAAAAATACCATTAACCCAATCCTAAACTTATGTATACATATATGTGAACCAGGATATACACATTTTTGAACAACAAAAAAACTGAATCATGAAATATACATTCATTTGGAACCTAATAGCTCCAAATTTCCAGAAGCAAAGTGTAAAAGGAGATTTGGGGGAAGAAAAAGAAAAGTTTTTTCTAATTGCTATAATATTCTGCAGCTGCATCATAACATAGTACCTTACTGTTAAATTTCTCTGGTTTCTTTTGTTTTTCTTCTTGCTTTCTGGACTTGCCCATGGTCTAGAACTGTGACTGATACACGTCCATACTAGAACCAGTTCCAGATTGTTTATGCTGTTTTTTGGAAAGCAGTTGACATTTAAAAATTGACCCCCACTTTTGGAGCCCAGTAAAGAGAATAGAGAAAATAGGAACAAAAAAATCAATGCCCCAGTAGCTATTGGCAATGCTGTGTGAAGCCAGTGATTCCCAAAAGAAAATCAATAGACTTCTCTAAGAGGAAAAGAAGCATAATTTTCAGTTTTGAATGAAAAGAAATGGCCATTTTCTAGTCTAAAACTCTGTCTTAAGTCCCACTGATGACTAAATATGACCACAAAGCACAGCAGAGCAGGGGAAATGTGACACAAAGCCAATGTCTACGATCCCCCTGGAATCACATCTCATACCACCAAAAGAAAGGACTAGAAGGATCCGTGGACAGCTATTTCCGAAAGGAGGATTTCACCCTGAATTCCTGCATTTAATCAGCTGCATGTGTTGTTTATTACTCCAACGCCATGAACATTATTACTTAATTAAATTGTTTCTATCTTTATCATAAATGCCACGTCTCTTTAAAGCCATTTTTTATTTAGTTAAATTTTGGTTTATCATCCACAGAGAAGATTATTAAATCGAATGGTGACTATTTCAGCTCAAGTTAAAATCAATAATATTTAGCTGGACCTTAGGTGCTAAATTCTCAAACTCCACGTTTTTCCCTTCACTGCAGTCCTGTATCTAAACATCACTGCCGGGGCTTTCTCCCGTATTCATCTATGATTTATGGCTGTTCTAGTTTGTGGGACGAAAGCTTCAAGGGCTCTTGCAATGTTTAAGCTTCTAAATAATCAGAAGTGTTTTCAGTTCTTACTCTTTTTGAACTGAGACTGTTCTGGGCAATTTTAGAAAAATTAATCATAAAAAATAGCTCATAAAAAAATAGAATTTTTTTAAAAGTTCAGAACTTAATGTGTTTTCTACAATAGTTAATACCTGACTTTTGTGGGGGGCAATTAGTTGTGTAAAATATGCCCTCAAATTTCATATAAAACAAAGTCAGTTTAGGTCCTTGAATTTTTAGATCTTCCTTATGTTTTCATTCCTCTGAGAAAATTTGATGAGAGATGAAGTCTTCAAATGCCTTTGAGTGGTTTCAAACATTAAAATCTTTCTGACAGCAAACTTCTCATTCATGAAACTATAACTCACTCTTTAAGAAATGGCGTTTCTATTTTGCTATTGAATTTACATAATGAAAATGGTTATAAATAACATTACAGAATATCAAAGCACAAATGATTATTAATTACTTGAACACTCAGAAAGTTTATAATTCAATCACTTATAAAAATTATTTTTTATTATGTTGGGCATGTTGTAAATTAATTACTTAAATAGGCATAGTTAAAATTTCATGAAAAGACATCCTCCTAAAATAATACCAACATTTTTAAAGAAAATAAATTTAGAGTCTTAGTTCCTGCTAACCTCACATCAACAATAACAAAATCACCTAGTGGTTAATTCAAATTACTGACGTGTATTTTGTCAGAAATCTTTTTCAGGAAGTAAGACTTCCTAAAAAAAAAATTCAGTTTCCATGGCTGCGTTGCAATGTAATTATTTCTTTTTGCTGCCTAATATCAACTTATTTTAAGTTATTTGACTTACTTATTTACTGAAAATGCCAGCGTGAAAGAAGTATGAAAAATTATGTGATTCCTATTTAGTACTTTCTGTGTTAACTCATTGTATACATTCAAGTTCAATGTAAAAAGAAGTGAAAACATTCCCAACACAATACATTAAAACTAAGTACAATTATACTGTGAAATTTGTATTTTAAGTCCATACTTTTGAAACTATTTTAAGATTTTAAAAATTATGAAATAAAGCATTTGCTTTTAACAAAATTTGAATCTTTTTATTCTTTTAGTCAACCCAGCATAACATTCAAAAGAGTAACATCCAATTATTTTCACTTATCTATACAAACAATGTAGGAAATTCTTAAAAATAATTCCAACAGATATTCCAACTTGCATAGAATTAAAATTTGGTGTGAAAAATTTGAGGTATATTGAAAATTTGGCTTCTCCACAACATAGTTACAAAAGAATAAAGAGTGATTCCCCAGAAATCCTGAAACTAATACTGAGAGAAAAAAGAAAGAATTGACTACACCATTTTAATAGTCATTAATAAGGATTTACATCTAAAAAATCAGAAGCACTTTAAGATTATTGACTTATACCAACAGATGTTCAAAAGTCTCCCTTTATTTCCAAACTTCTATTTGTAGGGAAAGGAAATAACCTTTACTGTATAGTAGGTATAAAAGGAACCAGATGATTCATCTCTGTGAATCTGCTTGTTGAATTTGATGGATCATTCTTAAAAGCGACGTTGCTAATCTTCAGGTTTTCTTTTTTAGGTTATTCACAGATCAGTGGGTTTTCCAGCTAATACAGGTCTGATGCTCTTCTGTCTTCACACATGGTATTCATCATATCTTGACAAGAAAAGACCTTCAGTCTACAAATAACCTTCACTGAAGTAAGACATGTAAGTGGGTTTCTTTATGAAAGATAGATTTTATGGCTGAATAAAAAACAACTGTAGTTAAAAAATGTCATTGCATGGCCTTATTTGAAGATTTTTCCTTCAAGGAACTTTAATGTTTGTGTTGCAACTACTAATAGACCAAAAAAAAAAAAAAGTATTAAATTACTTTATCTTTATCATTAACCACAAATGCAACAGGAAGGGTTGATCAGCTCTGTATTTTATCATTCTGAAGCGTTCAGCCTTTAAAATATTTAAGCATCCACATTAGTTCTTGTCAAACTAGAACAAAGCAGTGCATAATATAACCCGGGTATAGGAGCAGAACAAGATAAAAGGTTACAGCCAGGGTGAAATTTCCACAATGGGATTGCCCTGTGCTATAGATAATAGTTTGGCTTCCTGTTTCCAGACAATTGCTAAATGATGTTGAATGTTTTCTTTATGTTTTCACTTGGTCATGCCAAAGGAGAGAATCAAGTTTAGTTGATACTGAACTGCAAGCATAAAACAATAAGTTTGAGGCATCCTATATGCACTGTATTATTTCACATGGCCAACCAGAAAAAAATAAAATGTTGATCAAATTTCATGTTGTTAGATAGCATGATAATTTGGGTTCTCATAGAATAAATGAAACTTCAAAGAAATATTAAAAACTTTCAAACTGGGCAAAAATCAAAATAATTTCTCACTGAAACTAGTATCTGAAGAATTTCTTTCTACATAGAGCCGACTAGGTGAAAAAATAGCTGAAGGATGATTTCTTAAAACACTTTTTAAGTTCTTTCACTGGCCTTAACTATATTAGCAAAACTTTCTATAAGCATGTCTAAATTAAACCATGTCAAAAAATGATTATCAGAGAATTAATAGCATTTAATACCACAAATTCTAACTCATCTATGTGGGATGAGGGATGATAGGGAAGAATATAGTTGCTAGGAGAGGGTGAGACAGCACCAACAAAAAATCCTACCAAATCTTAGATCCTTATTTTCAATAGATACTTACTAAAAAGAATTTACCTGATGGTAAAGAATCCACCTGCCTTGTGGGAGACCTGGGTTTGATCCCTGGGTTGGGATGATCCCTTGGAGAAGGGGACTGCTACCCACTCCAGTATTCTGGTCTAGAGAATCCACAGACTGTATATCCATGGGATAGCAAAGGGTTGTAACATCACTGAGCAACTTTCACTTTCACTATCCTGCCCTTGTCTAGCTTTTAATCCAAACAGTGGTTCTAGAGGGAAAAAATACTATTAAATAAGCAGTAAGGAAATTTCACAACAGTTAGTATATATTTATTAAATCTAGCCCAACTTTTAATCCTGTTATTCATTCATTTGGGGCTTGCCAGGTGACACAGTAGTAAAGAATCCACCTGCCAATACAGGAGACACAAGAGATACAGGTTTAATCCCTGGGTCTGGAAGATCCCGTGGAGTAGGAAATGACACCCATTCCAGTATTCTTGCCTAGAAAATTTCATGGACAGAGGAGCCTGGTCTGCTACAGTCCATGGGATCGCAAAGTGTTGGACATGACTAAGTGTGTGTGCACACACACACACATGCACGCACACACATTCACTCATTTATTTATTTATTCATTCAACAAATACTGAATTCCTGGTATGTATGAGTTACTGAAGCAATGGTCAACAAGACAGAAAAGGGCCCTACCTTCAAGGAGCTTACATTATGATTGGAGACAAAAACATGAACAAAAATTCAATGTAAAACAATTATAGGCTGTAATGTGCAATGTGTAAAATAAATCAGGGGCTGTAATGGAACAGACTGGTGAGGGCAGAATTCTCTGAGGGGATGATGCTGCAATTAAGATTTAGAAGAAGGAGTTGGCTGATTATCTGAAAACCAGAAAAAAGGTGCATTCGCTTGGAGGGTTCTAGAAACTTAGAAATTTAGCAAGAAAAAAAAAATGTAACTAAGGTCTTAATGACTAAGACAGGGTGCACAAAATGAGATGAGAGAATCAGCCAAACCACATCAGAGCTGACACACCTGGAAAGAGTCTGGATTTTACCCTAAAGTCAGTAAAAAAATTTTAAGCAGTCTTTAATGACATTTGATAAGATTAAATCCAATTTCAAAACATTAAAACAATGGACTAATCAAGAGAACCATAGAGAAGGCTGGTGCCAAAGAATTGATGTTTTTGATTTGTGGCACTAGAGAAGACTCTTGAGAGTCCCTTGGACAGCAAGGAGATCAAACCAGTCAATCCTAAATGAAATCAACCCTGAATATTTGTTGGGAGGACTGATGCTGAAGCTGAAGCTCCAGTACTTTGGCTGCCTGATGCAAAGAGCCAACTCATTTGAAAAGACCCCGATGCTGCAAAAGACTGAGGGCAGGAGGAGAAGAGGATGACAGAGAATGAGATGGTTGAATGGCATCACTGACTCAACGGAAGTGAGTTTTAGCAAACTCCAGGAGATAGTGAAGGACACAGAAGTCTCGCGTGCTGTAGTCCATAGGGTTGCAAAGTATTGGGCATGACTTAGCGACTGAACAGCATTAATTAAGAGGAAATAATCCAAAAGTAAGAAAGGATTTTTAAAAAAAATAACATGGTGAGAATAGCCTGGAAGTTCAGTGGTTAGGACTCTGTGCCTTCACTGGCTAGGGCATGGGTTCAGTCCAGATCAGGGAACAGACTCCGCAAGCCATGCATGGAGCCTAAATATATATATACACACACACACATTGTATAACCTTAAAAAAGTTAAAATCAGGCCTATAACTTGGAAATTTTGTGAATTATCCTTGTGTTAAGTATTACTGAATTGTTATGGAAGACAACAGTAATATTTTTTAAAAACCACTGAATATACAACACTGGTATATAAAGTTGAAATTTCAATCCTATTCATATGTACTGCAGAATAAAAATGCACTGGCTCAAGCATCCGAAGACTGAGTTTTGTGAAGATCACAGCATTGATGAAACTGTTGAAGTTCCTCACTTAAGAGGATGAAATTGAGTGCACAAAACATCTATTTCTGCTTTATTGACTATGCCAAAGACTTTGACTGTGTGGATCACAATAAACTGTGGAAAATTCTGAAAGAGATGGGAATACCAGACCACCTGACCTGCCTCTTGAGAAATCTGTATGCAGGTCAGGAAGCAACAGTTAGAACTGGACATGGAACATGCAGATGACACCACCCTTATGGCAGAAAGTGAAGAGGAACTAAAAAGCCTCTTGTTGAAAGTGAGAGAGAAGAATGAAAAAGTTGGCTTAAAGCTCAACATTCAGAAAACAAAGATCATGGCATCTGGTCCCATCACTTCATGGGAAATAGATGGGGAAACAGTAGAAACAGTGACGGACTTTATTTTTTGGGGCTCCAAATCACTGGAGATGGTGATTGCAGCCATGAAATTAAAAGACACTTACCCCCTGGAAGAATAGTTATGACCAACCTAGACAGTATATTCAAAAGCAAAGACATTACTTTGCCAACTAAGATCCGTCTAGTCAAGGCTGTGGTTTTTCCTGTGGTCATGTATGGATGTGAGAGTTGGACTGTGAAGAAGGCTGAGTGCCGAAGAATTGATGCTTTTGAACTGTGGTGTTGGAGAAGACTTGAGAGTCCCTTGGACTGCAAGGAGATCCATCCAGTCCTGAAGGAGATCAGGCCTGGGTGTTCTTTGGAAGGAATGATGCTAAAGCTGAAACTCCAGTACTTTGGCCACTTCATGTGCAGAGTTGACTCATTGGAAAAGACTCTGATGCTGGGAGGGATTGGGGGCAGGAGGAGAAGGGGATGACAGAGGATGAGATGGGTGGATGGCATCACTGACTGGATGGACTTGAGTCTGAGTGAACTCCGGGAGTTGGTGATGGACAGGGAGGCCTGGCGTGCTGCGATTCATGGGGTCGCAGAGTCGGACATGACTGAGCGACTGAACTGAACTGAACAGCAGGTTGTTATTTAGTATCTTTTTTTTTTTGATTGCTTACAGACTTTTGTTGCTTTCTGTCAAACCTCAATATGAATCAGTCATAGGTATATATATATCCTCTCCCTTTGAACTTCTCTCCCATCTTCCTCCCCATCCCAACCCCTCTAGGTTCATACAGAGCCCCTACTTGAGTTTCCTGAGCCATAAAGCAAATTTCCATCAGCAATCTATTTTACATACGGTAATGTAAGTTTCCATGTTACTCTTTCCATACATCTCACCCTCTCCTCCCCTCTCCCCATGTCCATAAGTCTATTCTGTATGTCTGTTTCTCCACTGCTGCCATGCATATAAATTTTTCAGTACCATTTTTCTAGATTTTGTATATATGCATTAGTATATAATATTTCTCTTTCTGACTTACTTTACTCTGTATAATAGGCTCTACGTTCATCCATCTCGTTAAAATCACTCAAATGCATTCCTTTTTATGGCTGAGTAATATTCTATTGTGCATATGTACCACTGTGAAGAAGGCTGAGCACCGAAGAATTCATGCTTTTGAACTGTGGTATTGGAGAAGACTCTTGAGAGTCCCTTGGACGGCAAGGAGATCCAACCAGTCCATTCTGAAGGAGATCAGCCCTGGGATTTCTTTGGAAGGAATGATGCTAAAGCTGAAACTCCAGTACTTTGGCCACCTCATGCACAGAGTTGACTCATTGGAAAAGACTCTGTTGCTGGGAGGGATTGGGGGCAGGAGAAGGGGACGACAGAGGATGAAATGGGTGGATGGCATCACTGACTGGATGGACGTGAGTCTGAGTGAACTCCAGGAGTTGGTGATGGACAGGGAGGCCTGGCGTGCTGCGATTCACGGGGTTGCAAAGAGTTGGACATGACTGAGCGACTGAACTGAACAATATATAGAATATCTTTAATTTGATTTGAACTATTGAATTGTTTTTAAATCATTTATTTTAAAAATAATTACATATTGTTAATATTTTATTCACACTGTAATCTAAAAATAAAATGGTCTTTAACCTTTGAAAAAAGGTGGTAGTTTCCAGACTGGCAGTTTAATAAATATTCAGGTGGCTAGACCCATCTTCAACATGTGAAGTGAGTAATAGATTGATATTACTCAACAATGGATTAACATGCAATGTAATTATTATAAATTTGCCAAATTGCTTATAATAATATTGCAAATGAAAACATAAATTGATACACGTGGGTAACAAGTTTTTAATTATCTAAGAAAATCTGAGAAAATAACCAACATTCAGTAAAGTGAATAAGGTAATATATATTTAAAAACTTGAATCTAAAACAATATTACAGATATGATATTGGATATTTTAAAATATTTGGTAACAAGCAAATATTAAGGGCATAATGATTGGACCTCTTTCTGAAGAAAATTTACCAAAGGAAAGGCCACCTTCTAATACTGCTTGTAAGAGCTCTTTGTATTTTGAAGTAAGAGCTGGAATTGTACTTACCTTTTCCATATATTGTTTAGGACAAGCCTTGGTGGTGAAAAACCTAGCCTAGGTCCTACTTTGAAGTCTTGCTGCTGCTGCTAAATCACTTCAGTCGTGTCCGACTCTGTGCGACCCCATAGACGGCAGCCCACCAGGCTTCCCCATCCCTGGGATTCTCCAGGCAAGAACACTGGAGTGGGTTGCCATTTCCTTCTCCAATCAATGCATGAAAGTGAAAAGTGAAAGTGAAGTTGCTCAGTCTTGTCCAACTCTTAGTGACCCCATGAACTGCAGGCTACCAGGCTCCTCCGTCCATGGGATTTCCCAGGCAAGAGTACTGGAGTGGGATGCTATTGTCTTAGGGATTGCCAAAAGCTCTGGGGCATCCTACTTCTACTTTGATTATTCACTCGTTCATTCATTCAAAAGATTTCAATTGAACAGTTACTATGTACCAAAGCATTGTCTTAGATACTTGTTTCACCAGTAGCTTGCTGCTGCTGCTAAGTTGGTTCAGTCGTGTCCAACTCTGTGCGACCCCATAAACAGAAGCCCATCAGACTCCCCTGTCCCTGGGATTCTCCAGGCAAGAACACTGGAGTGGGTTGCCATTTCCTTCTCCAGTAGCTTAGAAGATGATAAATGCCATGGAAGAAAGACAAAGCACTACAAGATAAGAGTGATCCAGGAGTAACCAGAGGGCAGTTTACAATTTTAAATAGAGGGATCAACATTCATCTTGAGAGAATGACTTGTAAGCAAAGATTTGAAGTTGGTGAGAGGTTTGCCCAGCATCTGAGAAGAAGCATTCCAGGCCAGGCCCTAAGGAAAGTAAGCCTTATGTTCTGGAAGAATAAGAAGGGACTTGAGTGAATATAGCAGCGTGAACAAGGGAGAAAGGGGTTTTGTAGTCTGGTGCCCCTTGAGCAGAAACTCTGGAATTTTAACAGCCACATTATAACAGGTGTGGCTTATTGCAGCAACCCAGAAGGAACAGTGGTTAGAGGACTTATTTTGTGTTTCTTTTGACTGCAAGGTTGTTGTTTGCAGTCAGTGGTGGTTCAGTGGTAAACAAACCTCTTACCAAAGCAGGAGACATGGGTTCTATCCCTGGGTCAGGAAGATCTCTTGGAGAAGGAAGTAGCAACCCACTCCACTACTCTTGCCAAGGAAATTCCATGGACAGAAGGGCCTGGAGCCCATGGGGTTGCAAAGAGTCAGACACAACTTAGTGACAATAAACAAAAATGCTGTTTTGCTTAGAATTTTGTGACAAATCAATAAGAATAGAAAAATATTCTTAAGATCATTTATTCACACTTTATACTTTTTTACTTTTTAAACTATATCTTTAATAGTTGGATCTCCCCTTATTCTCTTACCTTGAGGTGCTCAGGCAAGATTTTCAGTTTTTCTAAAGACTGTGCACCTATCTGACAAATAAGTACTGGTTAAGAAGCAATGGCAAAAATTTCTTCCTTGCCCAGACTCTAATCAGATTCCTCTGAGCAATTTTTTCAACTAGTACTCAACTTTTGCACTTCCTTTTTTGACTCCCCATTGTCCAGTTTTAGCAAGAATCTTGCTAAGATGGTTTAACCAGAATTTCCCATCCTCCAAATCTGATTACCCTTGATACCCAGTCAGATTCTTCATCCTCTACCGTCCCAGCCTGATCACACTGTCTTGCCTTCAGCAAGAATCCTGAGTTAGCTGAAATCCCTGGCTTTACCCAGATGTTCCCTTTTTAAAAAAAATTTTTATTGGACTATAGTTGATTTATAATGTTGTGTTAGTTTCAGGTACAATGGATATTTCCTCTTAGTAACTTTCTATCACCTGACTCCCACCCTACTCCTTGGTTAGAAATTCCCACCTTTCTTGATTGTATTCAGAGTTGAAGGCAGTCCCTCCCCCAATGCAGTGGGTGTGCCACCCCCTGGAATAAAGTCCACCTTGCCACTCTTTGAGTGTCTTCAGTAACTGTTTCTTTACCAACAGTCAGAAATGATAGGAAAGCCCATGAAGCTGCCCAAATGCTAAACAAAGATATTCATAGTAATCCCTTGCAAAATATAGTAAATCCATGAGAAAATATGATATTATTTTAAAATGTACACTCAGGTATGAGAGTCAAAATAAACATAAATAACTAAAGAGAAACTGTGAAAATTAAATTCTACATGTAAAACAATCTGTCTCCTCTATTATGTGTTATACTCTATTTTTATTTTCTCATTAAATTTACCCATTACAGTCAAACTGGGGTGGGGGGAGTATTACTATGTTTCAGTATTTTTAAACAAAGCAGAAATTTTTTCCATAAATTGTCAGCTCAAAATACACCAAAAAGAAGAAGATAGTTCTGTGAAGCAAAGTGCTTTTCTCAACAAACCAACAATATGTGTTTATTGCATTGGAGCCCAGGACCACCACATGCGATTACAGTAAAAGCTCTGCCTTATTTCCATCTGGCAATGAGAACACAAGATGTTGTGTAAACTACCAGAAGAGCTCTATTTCATTGTAATTAAAATTTAGTGTTACACTTAAGCAAGAAGGCAACTCCAGGAGATGTGATTATCATGAGATAATGACCTTGGGGTGTTGCAAGGCATGCAAGGAACCAAATGCCTCCTGTCCTCTAGGGGGCAAGATTATTTCTACATAACAACCTCTTCCTCCTCTCACTCACCCTCCCCAGCTTCTGAAGCTGTATGATCAGTGAAAGGGGAAAGCTTGGGATTAAGAGCACCAATATGATTTCTGCAAAAAGAGGACATTGGGGGACTGGTAGATGACAAAGTTGGCATTGTAGAATGCTGAAGCAGCAGTTTCAAATGAGTTGTGTTGTTTGTGCAATAATTATGCAATGGCTTTAGAATTCTCTGGACACATATAGAACTGTCAGTGATGTCATAGGCATGTAAGTAATCCCCAGCAAGGGCACAGATCTAACCTTTTCCCCCTGTTTGGTTTCATGATTTCCATTTCATAATAGCAATAAGATATGACAGGTGGTGCAGTTCTTGAGGGTTTATTATACTTCTTGGGTGGTTGAAGCCATCAGCCTTTGGCCTGAACCTCTCAAGACATCTGAGAAGTATAATAATTTCCCCCAAATGCAATGCCTGTCATGTCTTATTGCTTAATTGCTTTGCACTTACCAAGTAATTCTTAAAGTGAATGCAGATAACAGTGTTCACATTATAGTTTATACCAGTAGCAACTACTTTCTATTGGGATATTCCTTTAATCCAATACAATCTAATGGATTAAAAAATATTCCAATATGTTACCATTATAAACCCTAAGCTAAATGGTCACTTAAAATCATGAAAAATGTTTATATTTTGTAACAGTGTGTTGGAGGAGAAGATGATCAACCGAAATTCAAGAAGTTAATTTGAAATAAGACAATCTTCAAGTGACAACCATGTTGATGAGTCAAGTACTTCAGTTATTCAAGAATATCTCAAACTCTACCATCTGAAAGAGGTGAGAGAGCTTCATTTATAAATAATATGTTCAATAAGAAAAGAGAGAACAAAAGCATAAATATTATGAAAGGGAAGCAGTTCTAATGAGGTGGATGAAACTGGAGCCTATTATACAGAGTGAAGTAAATCAGAAAGAAAAATACCAATACAGTATATTAACACATATATATGGAATTTAGAAAGATGGTAACAATGACCCTATGTGTGAGACAGAAAAAGAGACACAGATATAAAGAAAAGACTTTTGGACTTTGTGGCAGAAGGTGAGGGTGGAATGATTTGAGAGAATAGCATTGAAACATGTATATTACCATATGTGACATAGATGACCAGTTCAAGTTCTATGCATGAAACAGGGCACTCAAAGCTGGTGCATTGGGACAACCCAGAGGGATGGGATGGGGAGGGAGTTAGGAAGGGAATTTGTGATGGGGGACACACGTACACTCATGGCCAATTCATGTCAACATATGGCAAAAACCATGACAATATTATAAAGTAATTGGCTTCCAATTAAAATAAATAAATTAATTTTAATTAGCATATAATAATTGAAGATAAATTCAGTTACATAAATCTCTGACTCACAAGAATAAAATCAAACAACTTCTGTTTTAAAAATAAAGGGAAGCATTAGACAATTGAGGAAAATATTTTAAAATAGTCATATAGAAAGAATGTGTCCAGTTCAGTTCAGTTCAGTCACTCAGTCGTGTCCGACTCTGCGATCTCATGAATCGCAGCACACCAGGCCTCCCTGTCCATCACCATCTCCTGGAGTTCACTCAGACTCACGTCCATCGAGTCAGTGATGCCATCCAGCCATCTCATCCTCTATCATCCCCTTCTCCTCCTGCCCCCAATCCCTCCCAACATCAGAGTCTTTTCCAATGAGTCAACTCTGCACATGAGGTGGCCAAAGTACTGGAGTTTCAGCTTTAGCATCATTCCTTCCAAAGAACACCCAGGCCTGATCTCCTTCAGAATGGACTGGGAAAGAATGTGTACATGTAAATAAATATGTGTGTGTATGAAATACATGATGCATGGACAAATTGAAAATGAAAAATAGTAGAGATATAAGGTGTTAAGGAAGTTTTTTTTGGATAGGGGAGAACCTGTTAAATAGGGATGAACCTGATTAGTAGTCTACCCAAATGAAATTTCAATTTCATTATCCATTTCATTTTACTTATATATAGTCATGTCCCTAACAGAAGCAGAAAAGATTAAGAAGACTCACCCAGAGTCAGATATCCTGGAGTGTGAAGGCAAATGAACCTTAGGAAGCATTACTATGAACAAAGCTAGTGGAGGTGATGGAATTCCAACTGAGTTATTTAAAATTCTAATAGATGATGCTATTAAAGTGTTGCACTCAATATGCCTGCAAATGTAGAAAATTCAGCAGCGGCCGCAGAACTGGAAAATGTCAGTTTTCAATCCAATCCTAAAGAAGGGCAATGCCGAGGAATGTTCAAACTGCCATACAATTGTGCTCATATCACAGGCTAGCAAGGTAATGCTCAAAATCCTTAAAATTAGGTTTCAGCAGTAAGTGAATGAAGAAACTCCAGATGTACAAGTGGGGTCTAGAAAAAGCAGAGGAACAGAGATCAAATTGCCAGTATTCATTGGATCCTGGCAAATAGATGGGGGAAAAAATGGAAGCAATGACAAATTTTATTTTCTTGGACTCCAAAATCATGGCCCTGAACCTCCAACCAAGTCAATCATCATTTCATTCAAGGACAGGTGTGTGCACATCTCATGAGATGGTGGCAGGCCCAGCATTCACACCAGGTCTAGCCCACTCCAGGACTACCTCTGATTCACCCTTTTTTTGAAGAACTAATTAGGAACTTCAACTCCCACCTCCTATGACCTTGTTGAAGGCCATTTGACTTCTCAATCTAGATCCCATAGTTTAAAAAAGAAGTAGTAATACTTGTCCAACTTCACAGGGTTTTGTGAAGAGAAGTGAAATAGATTCTAGAAAAACAGTTTAAAAATTACGTGCTAGTCAAATCTGTTTCTGATATTGTGGTGATTGTTGGTTTTGTTATTATCACTTTTGCACTTGGTTGATCATGGAAAATGGATGATAAATACATTTAAGCACAACTTGAGGAAAAACACCAAACTGAAGGGGCTGTGGGGAGTGGCTAGGGCAGGGATCTCCTGTTTATTTTCTAAAACTGTTAGGTAAGGCATTTATTACTTCCTGGTAGAAGATGTCGCTGATGTAGGCTTCTTGCATAAAGCCTGTCTTAATTGAAAAGGAGGTAACAAATCCCTCTTAGTATTATCACTCTGTGTCAACAGGAAATCTTTCAGTAACTTACTAACCTGCTCTTTCTTTACCAATACACATTTTGCTATTTTCAGTATTTTATTGGTCTAATTTATAGAGTCTGTTGTGAGTGTGTTCAAATCAATTTTATCTTGGGTTATTAACTACAAAGAAGAAAAAAAAGCCTGACATAGAATTTTATATTGTTAAATTTTAATACATTTTTTTATTATGAGGAAGAAATCTTTTTATTTAAAAATTCTTCTGCAAATATTGTTATTCAGAAAGCCTACACACCCGGGTTTGATCCCTGGGTTCAAAAGATACCCTGGAAAAAGGATGACTACTCACTAGAGTATTCTTGCCTGGACAATTCCATGGTAAAGGAGCCTAGTGGGCTCCATGGGGTCACAAAGGGTTGGACATGACTGAGTGACTAACTCCATTACTAACTCATGCTGTACCACAAACTGAAACCCATGCTTATTTCTCCTTCTTTGTGTGCAAGTGAGTCTTTCTTGATTTATATTACAATTTTATTCTTGCACTGAGTGTAATTACTTTCTCTTTCTATTGGACATAATTTTTGCCTACCACTAAAAATCTTTTTTGAAGGAACTTAAATTAAAATTGGTGGTTTTATTTCAAATTCCTCTTTTAAGCTGCATTCTGACCACTAAGCATAAGAAAACAAAGAAAGTTTTCCATTTTCTTTGACATAGATCAATTAGGTAATCATAATTTGGAAGCAGATTTTAGTGAAATGAAGTCTTTCTTTATTTCTATACCTTAACTTTTTTTCACTATTAATAAAAAGTTTGACTCTCAGATGATTTCTTAAAATTGTTTCCTTTGGTTTTCTTTTTTTGGAACTGGATTATTAAATCAGGCTTTCCAAGAGAGAGTAAAACTAAAATTGTCTCATGAATTAAGACCATTTAGAAAACAAAATCAGTTCAGTTCAGTCACTCAGTCATGTCCGACTCTTTGTGACCCCATGAATCGCAGCACACCAGGCCTCCCTGTCCATCACCAACTCCCGGAGTTCACTCAGACTCATGTCCATCCAGTCAGTGATGCCATCCACCCATCTCATCCTCGGTCGTCCCCTTCTCCTCCTTACCCCAATCCCTCCCAGCATCAGAGTCTTTTCCAATGAGTCAACTCTTCGCATGAAATGGCCAAAGTACTGGAATTTCAGCTTTAGCATCATTCCTTCCAAAGAACACCCAGGCCTGATCTCCTTCAGAATGGACTGGTTGGATCTCCTTGCCGTCCAAGGGACTCTCAAGAGTCTTCTCCAACACCACAGTTCAAAAGCATCAATTCTTCGGCACTCAGCTTTCTTCACAGTCCAGCTCCACATCCATACATGACCACTGGAAAAACCATAGCCTTGACTAGACTTCCGGAACTTTGTTGGCAAAGTAATGTCTCTGCTTTTGAATATGCTATCTAGATTGGTCATAACTTTTCTTCCAAGGAGTAAGAGTCTCTTAATTTCATGGCTGCAGTCACCATCTGCAGTGATTTTGGAGCCCCAAAAGATAAAGTCCGTCACTGTTTCTACTGTTTCCCCATCTATTTCCCATGAAGTGATGGGACCAGATGCCATGATCTTCGTTTTATGAATGTTGAGCTAAGTTAGTATAATTCTAACTTTCTCAAATCATTTTTCCTCAATGGTATTTTTAATCCACGGAGGTAAGAGGGGAAAAATACAGAAGTGTTTCTAAATCAAGTACAACCTTGACAGGAATTATTTATTTACCTCTGTGGACTTCCCAAGTGGTGCTAGTGGTAAAGAACCCAACTGCCAATGCAGAAAACATGAGAGATCCAGGTTCTATCCCTGGGTCGGGAAGATCCCCTGGAGGAGGGCATGACAAACCATTCCAGTATTCTTGCCTGGAGAATCCCATGGACAGAGGAGCTTGGTTGGCTATGGTCCATGGAGTCACAAAAAGTCAGACCTGACTGAAGCCAGTTAGCATGCATATATACAGGGACTATTGAGACACAGTCTTTTCTGATATCCACCCAAGGAAAAAATCAGAACGTTTTTCTACATAACAAAATTTTATTGCACAATGAAACTAAATGAACTTGACCTAGACAATAATCAACACATGTCTGCTAATGCTAAATCACTTCAGTTGTGTCCGACTCTGTGCGACCCCACAGATGGCAGCCCACCAGAACACTGGAGTGGGTTACCATTTCCTTCTCCAATGCAGGAAAGTGAAAAGTGAAAGTGAAGTCACTCAGTCATGTCCGACCCTCAGCGACCCCATGGACTGCAGCCTTCCAGGCTCCTCCGTCCATGGGATTTTCCAGGCAAGAGTATTGGAGTGGGTTGCCATTGCCTTCTCCCAACACATGTTACTGTCTGTCTACTTATATGTCTACTTATATTTTTTAATGCCATTTGAATAGAATACTGTGTAGAAGATGACAATTCATTCAGCAAGAGAACCAGAATTCCAGCCTCCTTCCACCTTAATCAGGAACAATCTACACACATTTCAACACCCCATCACGTCCCTGAGGTGGTTACGACTTTCCTTGGTGGGGACGCTGGTGTCACTGCATTATTGACACAGCTGCTTCGTAGTTAACCATGACTGCTAGTTCCTGAAACAACTGTACTTTCCAGATGCTCACTTCTTTCATGCACTTTCCAAACAGCTTAATAAACACATTCTAACCTTGTATTTTTCATACCACTTATTCCCAGTTTCTATTTCACATCTAACATAGTGACAAATAATACACAGTTATCATGGGATAAGATGTTTTCAAAGATTCCCCAAGAATGCTCATAATAGCTGCTTGAAACATTGTTATACTCCCTAGCATCAGCTGAGGTTTGTAGTTCTTTTCTTAAGAGTTCATCTGCACAGTTACTCCTTACAGGCCAGAGATCACTCAAATACATTTCCTTTATTTCTTTGAAATAAAATTATAAAATGTGGTAGCTTAGATTTCAGGAAAAAAATCTTTATACCCTGTGGTTTTGTCATGTAGATGTTATGTAGTTTGTTTAAAATGGTTAATCATTGCTATGTACTTGGTTGCTCAATCATGTCCGACTCTTTGTGATCCTCTGGATCGTAGCCTACCAGGCTCCTCTGTCCGTGGGACTTTCCAGGCAAGAATACTGGAGTGAGTTGCCACTTCCTCCTCCAGAGGATCTTCCCAACCCAAGGATTGAACCTGGGTCTCCTGTGTCTCCTGCATTGCAGGTGAATTTTTTACCCACTGAGCCATCAGGGAAGCCCTGGTTGCTATGAATTCTAACAGTGAAAGACTTTGAAACTGGGATATTTAGGGGATTTAGGAAATCTTCATAGGATTCACTACATGAAAACAAATATTATTGCACATTTACCTTCACCCTGGAGTGCACCTGCGTTTTAAAAAGCAAAGTGTTAGTGACCTTGTTCAGTATGTAGAAAACAGAGGTAGATTTGAGCCTCATTTCCTCTAACTGTAGTTTGCCTTTGTCATCCAGAATTAGATGGAAATCTTTCTTTGGCTCTGAGTGTGAGAATTAGTCCCAATAAAAGATATCACCATTCCACAGGACCAAATGTTTTCTTCCACCTTAAAGATATCATCTATGGGGAAAAAAATGGAATAAATTAATCAAAAGAGGAGTCTATGAGTTGCCATATACTAGTTACCTGTCAGTCTCATGGTCCATGGTTGGCACTTGCTGATTCACATATGTTTTCATTAACAGCTGTGGGCTAAGAACCTAGAGGTGTTTTGGGGTTATAAAGAATAGGATATTCAATCCTAGATCTATAGAATTTTCTTTTTGCATAATTTCTTTTATCTCATGATAACATTATGAGATTGACTGATATTTCAGCCTCATTATGTAAAATATAAGATAAATAAATAAATAAAGCCTAGAAAAAGAACTGTAAAATTTTTTTAAATACTCAAAAATAATACCAGCACATAAAAATGACAGATCCCAAAACATTTTAACAGAATTAAAGTAATAAAGTACCACAAGCAAAATATATGCTCTGTTATCCAAGACACTGACAGAGCAGAGATTGCAAAAATCAATGCAGCCATAAACCTAAGACATCTTTCAAACAACTGCTTAAAACTCAGGTCCTGCTAAATCATGAATCCAGGTTGCTAACAAATGAAAAATTGGCAGACTGGGCCTTCATCTCCTTTGACAACTTCTCTGCAACTTCACAAAGTGTGAAAATGTAAAATAGATAAGCAGTCAGTGAGAGAAAAAATTAACATCTTACCAAATTCACGGATTTCATTTATGACCTCTAAAAAAAAATGGAAACAAATTTAAAGGTGATTCAACATCAGAATATCATTTCAACGATTTTAACTTGAGTTACTACTATGTGCCAGTCACTGTTTGACTGACATCTGATTCAGCAAGTACATTCTATGGAAATTGCATCTTCGAAGTCCTTCCTTTCATCTCAGAAAACTGAGTCAGTCTAAAATGAATCTCTGCTTACAAAAATGACTTCCTCATTGCCTTGCTGAAGGGAATGAGCTTATCAGAATCAGCCTATGACAAACCCAAAAGTTTCTTGATGAGATCAGATCATATAGTTCCAGTAAATTAGCACATACCAAATACAGTATCTGCTGAATCTTCAGTATTCAGAATCCTATCCATTGTCAGCAGTGGAAAATGACCTTCAAGAAGGCTGCTTAACTAAGACTCCCGGAGTTAATTGAGGCTGTGATGGGACCCAAAAACTTTGAATCTTTGCTCTACTACTTCACATTGAGACTCCGTGTCCCTCTGACTTCATGAATTTATTTATTAACTATGGAGAAGTTTTAATACACTGGAAAGTCCAAAATGACTTCTTTATGCTGCGTTCTAATGTCCTCAAGTTTCCTCTGGCTGCAGACTCTAATTTAGAACCACAGTTGGCAGAGGTTGAATCACAAGACTCTTCTATAGCTTTACTACCCAACCTGAGCCCTGGGTTCCTATCAATGTTTCAAAGTTGCTCTCTTGCTTCAAAGAATTTCATGAAAGAAGAGGAAGAATACTGAAAATCATATGTTAAATATATTTTAATAAATGTGAGCGAATGCATTTAGAGGTCATGCTGTACTTGTAATTTTTGCCTCACGTTGTTCTAGCACAGTTCATCTGACCTCTCCATTCAGCAAAAATTTCATATATAAAATTCTCTTTCATGAGCTATATTTCAAAATTAGTTTAAAAATATAACAGTCATACTTAACATCTCATGTAAATTTCATGTTATGCCAATTTACTATTATAAAGATTTAAAATTTCCCCAAATGAATATATTCAGTTTTTATATCTTGTTTGTCATAGAATATGAATTTTTGTATGAAAAGCAAAAATGTTAAATTTTTACATTTGATAATGTACTTCCAAAGTATATAATTTCTGTTATGGCACCATATCTTAGTCATTTTGTACTTACCCTCATCAAAATACTAAGCTTCTAAAAAAAAAATACTAAGCTTTTTTCAACATTCTTTTATTGGTAAAGGGAAAGGAAAAAGGAAGACTAATGTGTAATATTGTGTAGGAGTCTGTTTTATCTTCCAACTTCTTATTAAGAAACTTCCCTAGATTTGAGAGAAATCGTATGAAGTTCAAGTATCCTAGGGATAATATGAATAAGTAGCTTTTCAGTGAAATATGACTTACACTGTGGAAGTACAGTAGAGACAAAATGGAAATCTTTAAAGAATATGAGACCTAAGTCTTATGGCAACATTCTAGTGTTTCGTACCCAGAGATCCCACTGGTTTAATCTCTCTGATATTTTCCTCTCACCTAGTTCTGGGCCTGCAGGATGCTGATGGGGTAAGGGTGGAACCAGCCAGAATGATTTCTCCAACGAAGGCAAATGAATCAGTACAAGAGAAAACAATATGCATGTCAACACCCAAGGTTGCACACTGACACCAGTACTGCTAGGAATAAAGACATGGCTATAGCCTCCATTCTAAAAACTTGGGTCTACAGAGAGATTTAAATAACATTTGAAGTGGGGATGCTGAAAAGTGTCAGCCATTTTACTTTTGGGGATTCAAATGCTGGTACACTGTGACATCTTCTGTTGACAAACAAGATTAAAGTTTCAGAATAACAGTCAATTGTGTCCTGAAAATCAGTGACGTCCAGACAAACCAGTAAGAAATTGTCTCACTAAGCCTTAATCCTGGAGTCTATGAAAAGGAACTCTTGCCTGACCTTTCCAAGAATCCTCAAAAGGCATATTTCTCACCAAGTTCCTTGAAAGCATATTTCTGGCCAATGCCAGGAGATTTATGCTTCACAAATGGAATCAATAGCCCAAGGAGGACATTGGGATCCATACTGAGGAGCTGTGCTACCTGACACATTCAGTTCAGTTCAGTTCAGTTCAGTCGCTCAGTCGTGTCCGACTCTTTGTGACCCCATGAATCGCAGCACGCCAGNTCTTTTTGTCTTTTATATTTTTTCCTACCTCCTTTCGAAGACAATGGGCTGCTTTTCTAGGTGCCTGATGTCCTCTGCCAGCATTCAGAAGTTGTTTTGTAAAATTTACTCAGCATTCAAATGTTCTTTTGAGGAATTTGTGGGGGAGAAAGTGGTCTCCCCATCCTATTCCTCCACCATCTTAGGACCGCCTCCTCTCTTTAGTTTTTAATCCCTATAATTGACCCTCTGCACTATGGCCATAATGATTTTTCTAATCTCATCAGTCCTCAGCCTCAAGGTCCCCTTTACCCTTTGGCATAAGGATCTGCCTTCCAATGCAAGGGATGTGGGTTTGGTCCCTGGTCAGGGAACTAAGATCCCACAGGCCGTGGGGCAACTAAGCCCACATGCCACAGTTACTAAGCCCATACATCACAACTAGACAAAAGCGCACATTTCACAACAAAAGATCTCACATAATGCAACTAAGACCAGATACAGCCAAAATAAATTATTTGTTTTTAAAAAGACGAGTATATCACCATGGATTATCCTTTTAAAAGTCCTTCATGAAGTGGAAGATGATTGCCTTTTCATAGCCGTAAACTGAATTATAAGTGCTGTTCCAATTCTGGTGTACGAAATTTCTTTTTAAACATTTCTTTAGGAATACATTGAAATACCAAGAATAGTTTGAATTATGTTCTGTAATAAAGAATTAGTTCTTTTAGAGTGTACCATTTTCAAAAAATGTCGATTAAAAACAAAAAAATTTTTTTTTTGGTTGCTAGGGTGTTTTTTCTCTTAAGATACATTAAAGTAATTTCATTTCCTAAAAAAAAAAAAAAAAAAAAAAAAAAAGTCCTTCATGATCTGTCTCCTGCCCATTTCTCCAGTCTTCTTGTTTATCACCCCTTCACTCTAGTCTCCACTTCATCATATATATCCACTAAGACCCAATCATATTCAACTAATTAAAATTTCTGTGTTTGAAATGTCTTTTCATGTGTCTATGATTTTGAACATGCTTCTCCATCTGCCTGGAATTTCCTTCCCCTCACTTTTATGCTTGACTAACTCATTCTCTGTCTTTAAAGTGGCATCATTTCCTCTGGGAAGCCTTCTCTGACTGCTCTCACCCCTCAGGACTGGGTCAGAGACTCCACCTCTGTTTTCCCATCTCAGTAGTGCTTACCTCTTTCATTACAGTTATACACACACACACACACACACACACACACATACATACATATATATATAAAACTATATAATCTTCCCTAGTAGACCATGGGCAGATTCTCTCTTAATCATTTCCATAACTGAAACAGAGTTATGTCTATTGAACAAATGAATGAACAAATGAATGAAATGTGGGAGTGGAAAAAAAACCCCAGAGGCATAACTTAGGAAGTAGTGGTGAGGACAGAGAAGAGGTGCCGCCTTACACTGTACAAAATGAAACTACTCACAAATTTTCTATCCAAAGAGGTTCACCCTCCACATAATCAGTTAGCCAAGGCAGTTTTCCACAGCCTATTGTCTTTTAAATATTTTTCTTCTCCTAAAATAAGCCTTACCTCATCTCCTACCATACAGGCAGCCAAGCCCTCAGCTTCCTTTGAATGTGGAATATCTCCTGCACTACTGAAGCTGAAGCTCCAATACCTTGGACACCTGATGCAAAGAGTAGACTCGCTAGAAAAGACCCTGATGCTGGGAAAGATTGGAGGCAGGAGGAGAAGGGGACGACAGAGGATGATATGGTTGGATGGCATCACCAACTCTGTGGACATGAGTTTGAGCAGGCTCTAGGAGACGGTGAAGGACAGCAAAGCCTGCATGCTGCAGTCCATGGGCCTGGGCCGCATAGAGTCAGACACAACTGAGTGACTAACACTTTCATTTTAGGATTTATCTACTAAGTAATCTTTGTTCCAGAAAGCCCCACCCCTTGGGCCAGCAGAGGCTCTATCAGGTTAACATCACAGTCTGATGACTCCCCCTGCTGCTTCTTCCCTATTCCTTCATGGGCGTTATTCGCTCATGTTGGTCTGCACCCACAGGTCTGCAAGGTTTGTGGTTGCCCAGCCTGAGACCGAAGACAGAGCCTTGGCAGAGGGAGAGCAATCAATGGCTTGTTGGACAGGGGATCTCACCTGGCCGAAGCAAAAAGTCCTGGAGTGACACCTGCACCGTGTGCAGTAGACTGGGCATGGCAGCCATCTTGGCTACTGGGGGAGAAGGGGGAAGGAGGCTCCCTTTTATAGGGGGAGGCGATGTCAGATAGGCTCATCAGTTACCAGGGAAACCAGCAGCTCAGTCTCGTCCCTCACAGCCGCTCAGGTTAATAACCATCACAAGGGCAGGTGTTTCCCTGTAATAAACTAGCAGGTGGAGTCATTTTGGCTTAACAAGTAGAACAATCACTCGCCGGGGCAAGGAACCAGCACATTCATGTGAGTAGGGTGTAAGTGAAACGGGGACTGGTCGAGCAGGGTATGTACAGACAGCAAGAGAACAGCCATCTTGAGTGGCCTGACCACATGCCTAGCAAACCTAGTTGGTGATGGACAGGGAGGCCTGGCGTGCTGCGATTCATGGGGTCGCAAAGAGTCGGGCACGGCTGAGCGACTGAACGGAACTGAACGCCGTGTTAACACCTGCTTCTCTGATAGTCCAACCTGTAACATTTTTTGAAGGATTGCTATCAATTATTTATTATTACTTACTTATTCAGGTTCCGTTTTTGGCTGTGTCAGGTCATGGTCGCAGCATGCAGGAGCTCAGTTGCGGCACACAGGCTTCTCTCTAGTTGTGGAGCTCAGGCTCTAGAGCGCGTGGGCTCGGGAGCTCTGGCACTGGTCTTAGTGACACAGCAGCATGTTTGATCTCAGTTCCCTGACTAAGGATCAAACCTACATCCTCTGCATCAGAAGGCATATGCTTAACCACTGGACCACCAGGGACGACCCCAACCCATTACATGATCATGATCACAGAACTGGTTCAAGAAAACAGGCTGACAGAGGTTGGAGACCAGACCCCTCACCACTTGACTGGCAGTGAAGACCCTCTTCCTGCTAAGAGGTGACTGTATTAAGCTTTCACCTGTGGTGTTTTGTCTTTCCTGGGGGCTCCGATGGTAAGGCGTCTGCCTGCAACACGGGAGACCTGGGTTCGATCCCTGGGTTGGGAAGATCCCCTAGAGAAGGAAATGGCAACCCACTCCAGTACTCTTGCCTGGAAAATTCCATGGACAGAGGAGCCTGGTAGGCTGCAGTCCATGGGGTCGCAAAGAGTCAGACACGACTGAGCAAGGAAGCATGTGGCAGTGGAGCAGATGCACTAGCTGAGAATAATCAGGCATTTGAAATGTATGGGAGAATTATAAATAAAACAGAATCTGGTGCTTGATATTAAGTGACTTTGATGCCCTAAAAAGCAGACAATGAAAAGCGAATAACAATTCAAACCTGTAGACGAGAACCCAACAGTCTCTAAATTACGAGGAAGCTCCCATTTCAAGAAACAGGGAGTATTTAAAAAGGTAAAGATCTAACCCAGGATTAGATCAAGGTGACTGAATTTCAAGGATCCTTGAATGCTCAGCTGAGACAGGAATGTTCTGTCAACATCAAGGTCCTAGTTGAGAAGATTCAGCACCCCAGACACATGGGATGGGGATGGCTAAGTGGATGTTCCTGAGGGTGTAGACTCTGCAGTCTTCCCTCAAATTTCTGAGCCTGAAGAAGTGGCCCCCTCTTGCCTAACAACAGCTGGTACTTCTCTGTGTGGGAGACAGGTCTCTCACAAAGTCATAGGCCCCTAAGTAGCATTATCCTTCCAAGAAGAAGCTGGACCTAATAGGGAAGGAAGGGGACATACCCTGAAGGAATTGGAAGACATAGGCAGCACCTGCTGCCAGGAGTCAGGGGAGTCCCCACAGGACTGGCTCCTGAAGGTACTTCATCAAGAGGTGCTTTATCTCAAGACCAGACAAGGCAGAGTTTGTTGGTTTGGAGCCACTTTCTTCGAATATGGGACTGAACACCCTAGCAGGGCCCCCAGAAGTTGGTGTAAACTCATAATTAAGGTAGTAGCTCATTTATTTTTACTCTTTTTATTTTATTCTCTCCATGAAGCAATACTCTGTGTATCTATTTTGTGTCTAGGGATGCTGTGTTTTATTTTTATTTTTCAGAGATGCTGTGTGTTATTAGCCAACTGTAGCTCTCTAGGCCCACTTGATTGCCGCTTTAATCTTGCCTCAGTGCAGTTCAGTCACTCAGTCATGTCCAACTCTTTGCGACCCCATGGGCTGCAGCATGCCAGGCTTCCCTGTCCATCACCAAGGGTTAATCTTGCCTGTTGTTATAATAATTACAACCACTGGCTGCTGGTGGTTAAGCTATATCACTTAGACTCATTGCTGGGGAGTGGAGAGGGTTGGCTATCATTTTTCTATTTCTTTCAACAAATCGGAGACAGCCTCCCCTATCATCTCTCCTAGCATGCACAGCAGAGGACCATTCCCCCAGAGACCAATGAGCCACTTTTTAGCCATTAGCAAGTTTACCACATCCATCTTGGAAGGGCCAGCAGTTCATTCTCATAGGATAGATATCTATTTGAGGGGTGTAGCCTTACCTTTCCTATCTGCAGGAACCTTGGCCAGGACCACTACCCAGGGGCTTATGGAATGCTTGATGTGCAAGTATCAAATTGCACACAATATGGCACCCAACATCTCACCCCACCACAGAGGAGGTATGGGAGTGGGCCTGTGACCTTGGGAGTCACTGGTCATATCACATGCCACACCATCCAGAAGCAGCTGGCCTCACAGGAAACTCAAAAGCAAGGAGGATGGGTTGTCAGGAAGCAAACAGTGAGATTTAGTGGGATTGACATCTGTAAAGGAAAAGGGAGGAAGCAGAATCGAAGTAGAGTGAGCCATCAGACACAGTGCAAATCTGAGAAAGTTTCTGCCAGCCCCACAGGGAAATTATGGAGCAAAGATTCCAGAGGGATCTGAGGAGTCCTACTTTGGGCAGACGTGCCTAGGCTCTTGTGTCACTGCCTTGCTCAGTCATTGGCCAGAGGCTGCACAAGAAGAGCATGACCTCGGCTCAAAAGCTGAGACCAACCCAACTCATAGTTGGGCAGTGAGTCCTTCTAAAAGAGGGATGAGTAACACATCTGTAGGTCGGCCACAGTCCAGCCCGCTGTCACACTGATCCACACCTCCATACATGTTCAGAGAGAAGCCTATCCTAGACTCTTGCAGGCCTAAGACGAGAGAGACTGGTGGCATAAGCTACAGCCTCCCCACCCCCACTTCAGTTGGTCTGGGATGGTAACTAGTATTCAATGCTTCCCTCTTCCACTATTCATTCTAAATTCCCCTCATCCTCAGCTTTTATCTTGGCAGGAATCAGTGGCTTATCTAGTAGTTTAACCCAAACGTTCATCCCTGAATAATCAGAACTAATGTCATACTCTTCTCAGACTGAGGTTATGCACGTGTTCATTCGTAATTATAATGGACTGGGGAATAGTTGGGCAGAGGGACCCAGGTGGGCATCTGAGTGCCACACATAGTCTTCTCTGTTCTCATTAGGGAACGTTATCCCTCTGTCTTCTTGCAGATTGAGGTCAACTATGTGTGATAGGATGGTGAGTTTTCTTGGCTGCTTGTCATTGAATACAAGGAACCCAGGAGGACTAAGTGTCAGTTATAGCTTGTAGGTCGATGGGATTCTTGTTATAACCCCTTTGGGGACCAGGGTCTCTAACATTGTGAAGCTTAGTTGCAGGGACAAGAAACTAAAAATCCTCCAGTAGGTCACTGGAAGTGATGGCTAGTGGGACCTTTCCTGATTCTACCTCTTGTTCCCTAAACCCTCTATTCTTCCTATGGAAGACCAGCACCATATTGAAGGTTTCCAATTTAATTCATTCTTTCTGAGTATTGTCTCTGAAATGATGCCTTTAGGAATGAGATTGGACAATATGATAAATTAATCATGCCTTGCCTTGATGGGAAAGGCATATTTATTTACACATCTATTCATCACAAGCCGGTGATACAGGTAATCTTATTCTCTCCATTTTATACAGATGAGGAAACTGAGGCACTTACAGGTTAAGAAACATGCTAAGCACCAGTTGAAAGTGACAGAATATTTTAATTGGGCCATCCTATGGGGGTGATACTACAAACTAAAAGGATGGCTAGCTTAGTAAAATTTCAAGCCTGATGATTGGCTAATTTCTATAGTCAATGAAGCCAACAAGGTGCCACACAACCTTTTTTTAAAACTGTTTTTTTTTTTAAGATTTATTTCTTTGTTGGCTGCACTGGGTCTTCATTGCTGCACTTGGGCTTTCTCTAGCTGTAGAGAATGGGAGTTACTCTCTAGTTGAGGTGCCCAGGCTTCTCACTGCAGTGGCTTCTCTTGTTGTGGAGTGTGGGCTCTGGGGTGCATGGGCTTAGTTGCCCTGTGGCAAGTGGAATCTTCCTGGAACAGAGATGGAACCCATGTCTCCTGCATTGCAAGGCAGACTCTCAACCACTAGACCACCAGGGAAGCCCCCACCCAACCTTTTGGAACATTGCTCCCAAAAGGAATTGCCATTCCAGTATCTTCCAAAGTCTTGATTGGAATCTCTAGCCTTAATAAATATCCTGATGAAATACAAGGCTCTTCTAAAATGGTTTAAGCAATGAATGCCATGCCGTGAGCCTTCCCTCTCTCATCACTCCTTGCCATACCCAACCCTCCTTTAGGGACCATGCCTTAATGCTGATCATTTCATTGTGGAAACAAAAAGACCTAAAACCATCTGAGAGAAACAGTTGCCAAGTTTTAATGTGACTTTCTCCTCTTCTATTTTCTCAGGTAGAATTTACTTACTGGCATAAATATGAAAAATACATGTCACATTGATTTACCATTATTAAAATTAAATAAGAGAAAATCTTTGGCATTCACATTCATTTTCCTGTTCGGAAGAGACATCCCATTCTACTGATTGCAATATAAATAAGTTTGGAATAATGATTGTGATATTCTATTAACCTAATGGATTCAATTTCATAAGTCATTTTTATGGATAAAATTTAAAATACTGTATTAATTCCAAACAGAATACATTTGCAGTTTGTTCCAGGAAAACAGATTACTGTACATGTAATGTCAACAGTCATTACTTCCTGGTGTTATTTACCTGATCTCAATTTCCTAGCTAATACCACCGTATGTGTAATGAATAATGCACTGTGTGAAATGTGCAGTCTGCAAAAACACATCATATATAGCACAGTTATTGGTAGTACATCACCTAATAGAGAATTTGTATTTCTTCCCTGCCTCCCACTCCCTTCTCACTATATTTTAAACTAACATATATTTAGAAGGAACATTTTGGAAGAGAGGGTAGAAGATGTCCAAAGTGAGCAACTTTTATGATTATTTATTTATTACTGAGATAAAAATGAGCATATAAGTAATCATAACCCAGATAAAGATATGGAAAGCTTTCAGTAACCCCAGGAAGCTCCCCTGAGTCCACTTCCAAGAAGTAACCACTATTCTGATTTGTATTACCATAGATTCAGTTCAAAGTGAACACACTTCTTAAAAATGTAAATTCAGTACTTAAAAATCTCCTAAAGTGAAGATGGAAGTTATCTGTCTGAGGCAGCTCAGACAGAAGTCTCGCACCTTTAGCTGTGCAGCTTAACAATAACTCCCAGTTTTTTCAGGAAACTGAGTAGGTAATTCAAAATTATCCAAACTTCTGACCTTGCTTCTTTCTTTAGAGTTTTTAAAGCCATTCCTTTGCTTGTTTATATCCCTACACATTCTCATTCCTCATTCTGCCTCCCTCCTCTCCACCCCCAACACCGGAACAGAGTGGTGTGCTGCAGGGTCTGCCTGCAGGGGCTTTAGGGAGTTGATTGTACCATCTCTCCCCATCCCCACATTCAGTGATGTTCAATGAGTAAGTTTAAGATTGACCATCAGTTCAGTTCAGTTCAGTCGCTCAGTCGTGTCCAACTCTTTGTGACCCCATGAATCGCAGCATGCCAGGCCTCCCTGTCCATCACCATCTCCCGGAGTTCACTCAGACTCACGTCCATCGAGTCTGTGATGCCATCCAGCCATCTCATCCTCTGTCATCCCCTTCTCCTCCTGCCCCCAATCCTTCCCAGCATCAGAGTCTTTTCCAATGAGTCAACTCTTCCCATGAGGTGGCCAAAGTACTGGAGTTTCAGCTTTAGCATCATTCCTTCCAAAGAAATCCCAGGGCTGATCTCCTTCAGAATGGACTGGTTGGATCTCCTTGCAGTCCAAGGGACTCTCAAGAGTCTTCTCCAATACCACAGTTCAGAAGCATCAATTCTTCGGCGCTCAGCCTTCGTCACAGTCCAACTCTCACATCCATACATGACCACAGGAAAAACCATAGCCTTGACTAGACGGACCTTAGTCGGCAAAGTAACGTCTCTGTTTTTGAATATGCTATCTAGGTTGGTCATAACTTTCCTTCCAAGAAGTAAGCATCTTTTAATTTCATGTCTGCAATCACCATCTGCAGTGATTTTGGAGCCCAAAAAGATAAAGTCTGACACTGTTTCCACTGTTTCCCCATCTATTTCCCATGAAGTAATGGAACCAAATGCCATGATCTTCATTTTCTGAATGTTGAGAACACCACAGCAATTGGTGAATGCTGCAAATCAAGTTCCACCAGATCCCTGCGATCATTGCTAAAAAGTTATTATCACTGACCACTACACCACACATCCAATACATTCAAATCATGTAAAATGGCTTCAAAGAGCTCTGGAGATTAAAAATGCTACCCAGTCAAAGAAAACATAGTAGAAACAAGTTTTAACTCAGCCAGTGTTTTCAAATTCACAACAACCTGCCACTGGTTGTGGACTGGTTTTACAACAATCATGATTTTGTGAACTACCCCTCCCCCTAAATTTAAATGCATGACAAGCTTTTAATTGAGGTCAGTTGTCACTAACATTGGTTGAAGATATTTACAATAGTCAGAGATGCAATAGCATATTGCAGAAATAGTTAAAAATTCACCATCTGGAGTGAGGTGTTAGTAACTGAAGTCTGTAATATAATCTCCATTAGTTTCATAACGCTTCATGCCTATGTTTGGTCACCAAACCGGAGGGAAAGTTCACAGAGGTTGTGAATAGTGTCTTCTTTATAGAAATTCATCACAGTGCCTACCACAGTGTTAAGTTTTGAGCAAATGCCAGGCAATATTGTATTAACTCCACTGTTCCTTCCCCTATTTCCATCCCCATCCCATCCCTCTAATGAGTTACCCTATACTTTCTCAGAGCTACTCCCTAACCCACCCAGTGACACAAAACAAACTGGGCCATTATTCACAATAGCCAAGATTATGGAAACAAGCCAAATGTCCGTTGATAGATGAATGGATAAACAGAATGTGTTTTGTGTGTTTGTGTGTGTTTATGATGGAAGGTTATTCAGTCTTAAATAAAGGAGATATTACCATCTGTGACAACATAGATGAACCTTGAGGACATTATGCAAAGTGAAATAAGCCAGTCTCAGGAGGATAGATACTGGTAGTCAAACTCATAGAAGAAAAGATTAGAGTGGTGATTGCTAGGTGGAAGGAGGAAAAAGAAGTGATTGTTCAACAGGTATAAAGTTTCAGT
Organism: Aepyceros melampus; assembly: GCA_006408695.1. Lineage (NCBI taxonomy): Eukaryota > Metazoa > Chordata > Mammalia > Artiodactyla > Bovidae > Aepyceros > Aepyceros melampus. Next base: position 148,042 of record SJXQ01004233.1, on the reverse strand, counting down.
TATGCAAGATGAAGAAGTTCTGGAGATCTGCTGTACAACACTGTACCTATAGTTAACAACCCAGCACTGTGCACTTTAAAGTTTGCTAGGAAGGTAGATCTTGTGTTAAGTGTTCTCATCACACACACACACACACACACACACACAGAAACTGCTGGAAGTGATAGATATTACCTTTATGGTAGTGTTAGTATCACGGGTATATGCATACGTCCAAACTCATCAGTAGTGTGCACTGAACATGTGCAGGCTTTTTTCTAGCAATTACACCTCAACACAGCTGTCCTTTAAAAACCCACAACAAAAATTAAGTTTTATAATTATCCTGTATTTCAGGAATGGTGTACATTCAGTTAACAAATATTTAAGCACTAACATGATGTAGCAGGGAAGGCAATGGCACCCCACTCACCCAGGGACGGGGGAGCCTGGTGGGCTGCTGTCTATGGGGTCACACAGAGTCAGACACAACTGAAGTGACTTAGCAGCAACAGCAGCAGCAGAGTACATCATGAGAAACATTGGGCTGGAGGAAGCACAAGCTAGAATCAAGATTGCTGGGAGAAATATCAATATCCTCAGATATGAAGATGATACCACCCTTATGGCAGAAAGTGAAGAAGAAATAAAGAGCCTCTTGCTGAACTTGAAAGAGGAGAGTGAAAAAGTTGGCTTAAAGCTCAACAGTGAGAAAACTAAGGTCGTGGCATCCGGTCCCATCACTTCATGGCAAATAGATGGGGAAACATTGGCTGACTTTATTTTCGGGGGGCTCCAAAATCACTGCAGATGGTGACTGCAGCCATAAAATTAAAAGATGTTTACTCCTTGGAAGGAAAGTTATAACCAACCTGCTGCCACACTTGAAATCCATTTTGGGGAGACAGGCTTGCAGTACCCTGCTTTTGCTTTTGGTTTCCATTTGAAATCGAAATGTACCTGAAAATCACCGACCCTCAGCAGACATCTTTTCAAGAGTTCTTTTGCAGATCTTATTACCGAGTCCAAGCTCACTCTGCTCTCTGCTGCTGCTGCTGCTGCTAAGTCACTTCAATTGTGTCTGACTCTGTGCGACCCCATAGATGGTAGCCCACCAGGCTCCCCCATCCCTGGGATCCTCCAGGCAAGAACACTGGAGTAGGTTGCCATTTCCTTCTCCAATGCATGAAAGTGAAAAGTGAAAGGGAAGTCGCTCAGTCATGTCCGACTCTTAGCGACCCCGTGGACTGCAGCCTACCAGGCTCCTCCAGCCATGGAATTTTCTAGGCAAGAGTACTGGAGTTTGTTGCCATTGCCTTCTCCATATGACCAACCTAGATAGCATATTAAAAAGCAGAGGCATTACCAACAAAGGTCCGTCTAGTTAAGGCTCTGGTTTTTCTGGTAGTCATGTATGGATGTGAGAGTTGGACTATAAAGAAAACTGAGTGCCGAGAATTGATGCTTTTGAACTGTTGTGTTGGAGAAGATTCTTGAGAGTTCCTTGGACTGCAAGGAGATCCAACCAGTCCATCCTAAAGGAAATCAATCCTGAATGTTCATTGGAAGGACTGAGGCTGAAGCTGAAACTCCAATACTTTGGCCACCTGATGCGAAGAACTAATTCATTTGAAAAGACCTTGATGCTGAGAAAGATTGAAAATGGGAGGAGAAGGGGATGACAGAGGATGAGATGGTTGGATGGCATCACCGACTCAATAGGCATGAGTTTGAGCAAGCTCCGGGAGTTGGTGATGGACAGGGAGGCCTGGTGTGCTGCAGCCCATGGGGTCGCAAAGAGTCAGACACGACTGAGCAACTGAACTGAGCTGACACAAAGGAGATTCCAGGCAAACAGAGTACATAAGATACACATGTACGAAAGTCTGATACAACTAGGAAGGTGATCCATATATTGTGCTTCTGGAAGTCTAAGGAAGGAGAGGCTGGTTTGGGACATGCTGAGTTGGAAACAGTGCTGGAAGAGCAAATAACTGAGGCAAGAATACAGAAGAGCATATACCAGGAACAAGACCCTGTCTGGAGCATAGGATGTGGGGAGAGAAATAGTTCAAAATGAGGTTGAAAGGTAAAGTCAGGTTATAAATACTACCAACATTGTGCTAAGAAGTTTGAGCTTGACCTCAGTCTTTGTATGGCTCGAAGCGTGCCAGATTCTGTGGCAGTAAGAACTCCAAAGTCAGTGACTTATAGCAGGTTGATTTCTTACTCGTGCTACATATCTACTGTGGGCAGTTCTAGGGGCCCTTCCCTCGTAGACTCAGACCAACAGAGCAGCCACCACCTGGAACCAAAGGGACAGACAATAGGGCAAATTGTACACTGGCTCTTAAAGTTTCTGCCTCAAGATGCCATACATCACTTCTGCTCACATTTTATTGACTAAAGCAAGTCACGTCCACATTTAACTTCAAAAGGGTGGTGAAGTATGATCTCATGTGCCTAGAAGCGGGGGAACCAGATATATTTAATAGACAGCTCTAATGGTCACCACAGTTTGTTCAAAGAAGGAAGATAGGGTTGTATTCAGAAGTCAGAAAAATCACTTTAGCAGTGATCCCTGGGTTGAGAAGATCCACTGGAGAAGGAAATGGCAACCCACTCCAGTATTCTTGCCTGGGAAATCCCGTGGACAGAGGAGCCTGGTGGGCTACAGTCCATGGAGTCACAAAAGAGTCAGATACGACTGAGCAACTAAACAGCAACAATATGGGTTGGATTGGAGGGAAGGCTAACCTGGAGGCAGGGGGCCTAGTCAGGAGGCCAGTGCAGTGATGCAGGCAAAAGATAGTGGTGGTCTGATCCACAGCAAGGAGGGAGAACTAGAGAGAGGAGAAACAACAGGACTAAGCCGAAGTGCTGTGACAGAGGGAGTCAGAGTAAATAGGACTGCAGCTGGTAGACATATCTGGTGGGCAGAAACTGCTGAGGTGGCCAGGGCTATTGGGGTATGGCTGGTGGTGGAGTGGAGTTCATGGACAGACCTAGCAGGCGTGGCTTAATGGGCGTGGTTAGGGCTAATAAGTGCAGCTGGTGGTTGTTGATTATTGGTGGTGAGCTATGGATGAGTGTGGGTAGTGACAGCCAACATGAGAAAGAAGAGTATCAGGAGTTCAGGCTGGATGGAAAGGTAGCAAAGAGCCAAATAGAAATAGAAAAGGCCTTGACCACCATGGCAAGAGATGTAAGTTTGATTCATGAAGACAATAGGAACCACTCAATTATTTTAAATATATCTGCCTGCTGCTGCTGCTAAGTTGCTTCAGTCATGTCTGACTCTGCAATCCCATAGACGGCAGCCCAGCAGGCTCCTCTGCCCCTGGGACTCTCCAGGCAAGAACACTGGAATGGGTTGCTATTTCCTTCTCCAATGCATGAAAGTGAACTCACTCAGGAGTGTCCAACTCTTAGCAACCCCACAGACTGCAGCCCACCAGGCTCCTCCATCCATGGGATTTTCCAGACAAGAGTACTGGATGGGGTGCCATTGCCTTCTCCGATATCTGCCTGAAGATGCTGCAAATACACGGACAAAATGAGACAATTACATGTAGAGTAAAGCCAAGGGCACTGAACCAACCAATATGTATTTGACAGAGCACAAGAGCAGAGACTGGGCTTCCCAGGCGGCACTAGTGGAAATAACACACCTCCCAATGCCGAAGATGTAAGAGATGTGGGTTCAATCCCTTGGTCAGGGAAATTCCCTGGAGGAGGGCATGGCAAGCCACTCCAGTATTTTTGCCTGGAGAATTCTCAAGGACAGAGGACCCTGACGGGCTACAGTCCATGGGGTTGCAAAAGAGTCAGACATGACTGAAGAGACTTTAGCGTGCACACACACACATGAGAAGAGGTGTGGGTTATCTAAAGCCAACTTTGTTGTTGTAACTCGTATCAGACAATATGTATTTGACAGAGCACAAGAGCAGAGACTGGGCTTCCCAGGCGGCACTAGTGGAAATAACACACCTCCCAATGCCGAAGATGTAAGAGATGTGGGTTCAATCCCTTGGTCAGGGAAATTCCCTGGAGGAGGGCATGGCAAGCCACTCCAGTATTTTTGCCTGGAGAATTCTCAAGGACAGAGGACCCTGACGGGCTACAGTCCATGGGGTTGCAAAAGAGTCAGACATGACTGAAGAGACTTTAGCGTGCACACACACACATGAGAAGAGGTGTGGGTTATCTAAAGCCAACTTTGTTGTTGTAACTCGTATCAGACATTTGACTAGACAAAGGTGACTTGGAATGCTTCCTGGTTCCTCAAAGAGGATTTCTGCCCCCCACCCCATTTTCTCATTTCATTCTCACCTTTCCAAATCATTTCCTACCACTCACTGGCATTATTCAACTGTTGAGCATGCCCATGGTAACACCAAGTTTAGAGAAGGCTCTTCAAGCCAGAAACAGCCTTTGTGGGTGGACCTCAAAATCTGGCCTTGGGACTTCCCTAGTGGTGCAGTGGATAAGAATCTGCCTGCCAATGCAGGGGACACAGGTTTGATCCCTGGTCTGGGAAGATTCCACATACCACTGAGCAACTAAGGCCATGCACCACAGTTACTGAACCCACACGCCACAGCTACTGAAGCCCGCGTGCCCAGAGCCTGTGCTCCACAACAAGAGGAGCCGCCACAATGAGAAACCCGAGCACCACAGTGAAGAGTAGCCCCTGCTCCCCGCAACTGGAGAAAGCCCACACAAAGGAACAAAGACCCAACAGAGCCCAAAAACTAATTTTAAAAAAATCTGGCTGTAGTAGGGACTTCTTTGGTGCTTCCATGGCTAAGACTCCAGACTCCCAATGCAGGGGGCTTGGGTTCGATCTCTGGTCAGGGAACTAGTCTCACATGCCTCAACTAAGTGTTCATATACTGCAACTAAAAAGGTGCCACCTGAGGCAACAAAGACCTAACGCAACTAAATAATAAATTTAAAAAATAAATATTGAAAGGAATCGGGCCTTAGTGGAAAACCCGTCTGAGTTCAGAGAAATGGGAGACCATCTGATGACTGCTGCAAGGAAATCTGAGAAGTTAGCTAAGGTTGGAGGAATGAAAGTCTCAGATCTGAAGCTGCTTTCATGAAGAAATTTAAATGCTACTGTCATCCCCAAGATTTATGTTAATGCAAACTACATCACACTTTAAAGCTCAGAAATTTGAGCAGCAAGATGCAAAAAACAAACAAAAAAAAAAAAAACATAGTAATGAAATGAAAATTGGTCACTGAGATACTCATATTTAGTAGAGTTCAACAACTAAGTTGTAGGCAAGTAGCAATTCATGTTTTAGCCATCGAAGCAAAATGAAATACGTTAGAAGCTGCTGACATGCTACATTTACATTTTTAGAACACTTTATAAGAAAAAAGTTTTAAAATCTACTTCTGTCAGCTACTTTGAAATAAATCAGAAAATAGTCTTTATGGAGCTCTTAGCGTAGTCTAAGAGAGGATAAGGAGGAAAAAGAAAAATGTTCTAGTTTGTAAAGAGCTATTTCACAGAGGTAAGGTAAATACATTTAAAGTGAATATTATAAATATGCATTTATGCCCACAAATACACATGGCACTACCCCTTTTTTAGAGTTCTTGCTGTGCCAGGCACCATAGTATGCAATTTGTACATAATACCTCATTAATCATTTCAACTTCCTTTGAGGTAGGTGCCTATGTCAGATGTTGTCTGTGGATATTTAAGTCCGCATCCAAGTTTTTATATGGGCTTCTCTGGGTGGGTTAGATGGTGAAGAATCTGCCTGTAATGCAAAAGACCTGAATTTTATCTCTGGGTTGGGAAGATCCCCCGGAGAAGGAAATGGCAACCCACTCCAGTACTGACTAGAAAATCCCATGGCCAGAGGAGCTAAGTTTCTATAATCTTCCCTGTACTGTGGAAACCAGAAAACCTACATTTTACTAATAGAGTTTTGCCAAGAAAATGCACTGGTCATAGCAAACACCCTCTTCCAACAACACAAGAGAAGACTCTACACATGGACATCACCAGATGGTCAACACCGAAATCAGATTGATTATATTCTTTGCAGCCAAAGATGGAGAAGCTCTATACAGTCAACAAAGACAAGACCGGGAGCTGACTGTGGCTCAGATCATGAACTCCTGATTGCCAAATTCAGACTTAAATTGAAGAAAGTGGGCAACACCACTAGACCATTCAGGTATGACCTAAATCAAATCCCTTATGATTATACAGTGGAAGTGAGAAATAGATTTAAAGGTCTAGATCTGATAGATAGAGTGCCTGATGAATTATGGAATGAGGTTCGTGACATTGTACAGGAGATAGGGATCAAGACCATCCCCATGGAAAAGAAATGCAAAAAGGCAAAATGGCTGTCTGGGGAGGCCTTACAAATAGCTGTGAAAAGAAGAGAAGCAAAAAGCAAAGGAGAAAAGGAAAGATATAAGCATCTGAATGCAGAGTTCCAAAGAATAGCAAGAAGAGATAAGAAAGCCTTCTTCAGCAATCAATGTAAAGAAATAGAGGAAAAGAACAGAATGGGAAAGACTAGAGATCTCTTCAAGAAAATTAGAGATACCAAGAGAACATTTCATGCAAGGATGGGCTCGATAAAGGACAGAAATGGTCTGGACCTAACAGAAGCAGAAGATATTAAGAAGAGGTGGCAAGAATACACGGAAGAACTGTACAAAAAAGATCTTCATGACCCAGATAATCATGATGATGTGTTGACTAATCTAGAGCCAGACATCTTGGAATGTGAAGTCAAGTGGGCCTTAGAAAGCATCACTACGAACAAAGCTAGTGGAGGTGATGGAATTCCCGTTGAGCTGTTTCAAATCCTGAAAGATGATGCTGTGAAAGTGCTGCACTCAATTTGCCAGCAAATCTGGAAAACTCAGCAGTGGCCACAGGACTGGAAAAGGTCAGTTTTCATTCCAATTCCAAAGAAAGGCAATGCCAAAGAATGCTCAAACTACCGCACAATTGCACTCATCTCACATGCTAGTAAAGTAATGCTCAAAATTCTCCAAGCCAGACTTCAGCAATATGTGAACCGTGAACTCCCTGATGTTCAAGCTGGTTTTAGAAAAGGCAGAGGAACCAGAGATCAAATTGCCAACATCCGCTGGATCATGGAAAAAGCAAGAGAGTTCCAGAAAAACATCTATTTCTGCTTTATTGACTATGCCAAAGCCTTTGACTGTGTGGATCACAATAAACTGTGGAAAATTCTGAAAGAGATGGGAATACCAGACCACCTGACCTGCCTCTTGAGAAATCTGTATGCAGGTCAGGAAGCAACAGTTAGAACTGGACATGGAACAACAGACTGGTTCCAAATAGGAAAAGGAGTACGTCAAGGCTGTATATTGTCACCCTGCTTATTTAACTTATATGCAGAGTACATCATGAGAAATGCTGGACTGGAAGAAACACAAGCTGGAATCAAGATTGCTGGGAGAAATATCAATAATCTCAGATATGCAGATGACACCACCCTTATGGCAGAAAGTGAGGAGGAGCTAAAAAGCCTCTTGTTGAAAGTGAAAGAGGAGAGTGAAAAAGTTGGCTTAAAGCTCAACATTCAGAAAACAAAGATCATGGCATCTGGCCCCATCCCTTCATGGGAAATAGATGGGGAAACAGTAGAAACAGTGTCAGACTTTATTTTTGTGGGCTCCAAAATCACTGCAGATGGTGACTGCAGCCATGAAATTAAAAGGCGCTTACTCCTTGGAAGAAAAGTTATGACCAACCTAGATAGTATATTCAAAAGCAGAGACATTACTTTGCCGACTAAGGTCCATCTAATCAAGGCTATGGTTTTTCCTGTGGTCATGTATGGATGTGAGAGTTGGACTGTGAAGAAGGCTGAGCGCCAAAGAATTGATGCTTTTGAACTGTGGTGTTGGAGAAGACTCTTTAGAGTCCCTTGGACTGCAAGGAGATCCAACCAGTCCATTCTGAAGGAGATCAGCCCTGGGATTTCTTTGGAAGGAATGATGCTCAAACTGAAGGTCCAGTACTTTGGGCACCTCATGCGAAGAGTTGACTCATTGGAAAAGACCCTGATGCTGTGAGGGATTGGGGGCAGGAGGAGAAAGGGACGACCGAGGATGAGATGGCTGGATGGCATCACGGACTCAATGGACGTGAGTCTGAGTGAACTCTGGGAGTTGGTGATGGACAGGAAGGCCTGGCGTGCTGCGATTCATGGGGTCGCAAAGAGTCGGACACGACTGAGTGACTGAACTGAACTTGCCAGCTAGGTTCCAGTTAGCTTTTGCTGATGGAAGACCCTTCCATGAGATAATGAAGCCATTCTGCATTCAGATTCACCCTTCTTTCCTACTTCACTGCATAAATGCCAGGTATGAGCAGCAAAATAACTGCTTGGCCCAAATCACTAATGAATAGGATTGTGAGCAAGTAAAGTGATTGTGACTTTAAGCCACTAAGTTTTGGAGTGACTGGTTATGAAGCCAAGCAAACTGAACAATCAGCTAACTGTGAACAGACAGCACTGCTTCTTCAGGCTTCAAAGATGTGAAGTACTAGCAAATTCATAGCACGCAAATGTTGGTTACTCCACACCTGAGAGAATAGCATTCACTGTCAGGAAAAATATACACAAACATTCCCCAACTAATTCAAAATACATTCTGCCTAGTTGAAAAACTTCAATCAACTACTTAATACCACCTGGTGCTAAACAGGTGGTAGATGTTTTTCCCCCCTTGAGAGAGATGAAAAGTTATTTTCAAAAACATTTTTCAAAGAAATTTTTATGATTTATTGCTTCAATCGCCTTTAGAGGGCAAATAAATATTTAATTCTAACGTGGCCTTAATTCTTTGTGTGATTTCACCTCCTATTCCCCAATTATAAAGAGGAGTGAATCTTACTTGTTAAAGAATTACGTTTCTAAGATTGCCCTTTAAAATTCCAGCTGAAATAATCCACACTCTACTTCTTTCATGTTTAAAGAGTGTACATTGCCCAGTGTCTCAAGGAGGTGACACAGGTGATGCTTCTTAAATCCCCAGTTCAGCTTTCATGAAATCAAAAAAGGCCTTCTGTGGCTTCCTAGGAAGACAAAAGATTCCATTTCCAGCCACCTAAAGAAAGGATAACTGTTCTGTACTGTAAAGATTCAGAATACCTTGTTATCTAGTGTCTTTGAAAGTCTGAAGCTCTAATAAGACATTCAAGTGAAATCTCTCACAGAATACAATCTTTAGCAACCATAGCATCAAGTTAGAATGAAAAATGGAACTTTTCCATGTCTAGGATCATTTTTATCAGAATTGTAAAGATTTCGTTTCACTATTTTTCAAGAAAACAAGTTACCATACTCTTGGGCTTTTTTTCTCCTGGGATTATTAACTCCGTTGATTTGTGCTTATTGTTCATGAGGCCAAGGTCTTGATGAATTGTCTCAGTGTCGGCCATTTGGGCTTTCCATAGGCAAACTACATCCTTAACTCCAATTTCAATCTAAGCCCTGATCGTGGCCAGTCATTTTCCACTCCAGCAGGACAAGCGATGTTACGGGTGCATCTGTACAATCATTCCCAGCATGGAAACAGTCTCTGTTTACCGTGTAATAGTGCTTCTCTTTACCTGGGCAAGGTTTAACTGCAGCAAAAAGTATTACCTTGAATTTGGGGCTCTGGGATGAGTCCATATAAAGCATATTTACAATGTTTGAGGGGAAATGATGAGCTGCTATCACAACCAGCACTAACAATATAGTGATTTTTTTTTTAAAAAGGTGATATCTCTCTCTCGTAATATTTGGAATATAAGCACACAGAATCATCGAAAAAGCAAGAGTTCCAGAAAACACCTCCTTCTACTTTATTGACTATGCCAAAGCCTTTGACTGTGTGGATCACAACAAACTCAGGAAAATTCTTAAAGAAATAGGAATACCAGATGACCTGATCTGCCTCTTAAAAAATCTGTATGCAGGTCAGGAAGCAACAGTTAGAACTGGACATGGAACAACAGACTGGTTCCAAATAGGGAAAGGAGTATGTCAAAACTGTATATTGCCACTTTGTGACCCCATGGACTGCAGCCCACCAGCCTCCTCAGTCCATGAGATTCTCCAAGCAAGAATACTGGAGTGGGTTGCCATTTCCTTCTCCAGGGGATCTTCCCGACCCAGGGATCGAACCTGGGTCTCCCACATTGGAGGCAGACGCTTTAACCTCTGAGCCACCAGGGAAATCCTGTATATTGCCACACTGCTTATTTAACTTATATGCAGAGTACATCATGAGAAACGCTGGGTTAAATGAAGCACAAACTGTAATCAAGATTGCTGGGAGAAATATCAATAACCTCAGATATGCAGATGACACCACCCTTATGGCAGAAAGTGAAGAGGAACTAAAGAGTCTCTTGATGAAAGTGAAAGAGGAGAGTGAAAAAGTTAGCTTAAAGCTCAACATTCAGAAAACTAAGATCATGGCATCTGGTCTTGTCACTTCATGGCAAATAGATGGGGAAACAGTGGAAACAGTGACAGAGTTTATTTTGGGGGGCTCCAAAATCACTGCAGATGGTGACTGCAGCCATGAAATTAAAAGATGCTTGCTCCTTGGAGGAAAAGGTATGACAAACCTAGACAGCATATTAAAAATCAGCAACATTACTTTACCAACAAAGGTCTGTCTAGTCAAAGCTGCGGTTTTTCCAGTGGTCATGTGTGGATGTGAGCGTTGGACTATAAAGAAAGCTGAGCACCAAAGAATTGATGCTTTTGAACTGTGGTGTTGGAGAAGACTCTTGAGAGTCCCTTGGACTGCAAGGAGATCCAACCAGTCCATCCTAAAGGAAATCAGTCCTGAATATTCATTGGAAGGACTGATGCTGAAGCTGAAACTCCAATACTTTGGCCACCTGATGCGAAGAACTGACTCATTTGAAAAGACCCTGATGCTTGTAAAGATTGAAGGCAGGAGGTGAAAGGGATGACAGAGGATGAGATGGTTGGCTGGTATCACCAACTCAATGGGCATGATTTTGAGTAAACTCAGGGAGTTGGTGATGGACAAAGGAGGCCTGGCATGCTGCAGTCCTTAGGGTTGCAAAGAGTTGGGCACAATTGAGTGACTGAACTGAACCGAATTGAGTCCAGGTAAGCAAGGTGCCTCTGACCCAATGATCATCAGCAAATCCTTTGACTCTACTCGAGGTACATCTGGAATCCTACCAGATGGTAGCAGTAGAGGTGATGAAAAGAGATCAGATTCCAGATGTGGTCAGATTCTGGATGTATTTTGAAGTAGAGCCAAAGGATCTGCTGATGAATGAAGGCTGAAAAAGAAAGAGCAGGGTTGAGGACATCCATAAGAATCATGGCCTGATAACATAGAACAGGTCACTGAGGGAGTAGTAGACAAGACAGAGTGGGGACTGTTCAGATAGGAAACAGCATGATCTGGGGAATAGATAAAGGAGTATCCAAGGAAGGGAACAATGGGACTACTCACTATTTTTCTCTTTTCCCCTGTGGATAAAAAAATGACTCATGAGCTAAAGGGAAGGGGGTCTGTGGAGGTAGCCACTCACTCTGTGTACACTTGTGGGGGGTGACTTTACACAGAGTTGCATTTGGTCTGAGGCACTCAGATACCAGGACAGTCAAGTAGGACAGGCCTATGTAAACAAGACAAATCAGCTTACCTACAAAGAACATGGAACTAAGAGACATGTGGGCAGGTCTACCATAATCCATAGATTAGCAGTTCCCCATGGGCAGCATTTATTTTGCCCCACCAGTCTTGACACTCCTTGACACATCCCTGAAAGAAAAGCTACTGGCAAAGCATTGAAACTCAGGGTGAAGATTTCCCAGGGAAGATAGAGGAAACATTTACATCACACACAACTACATCAACCCCCTCTTGACATATCTCTTTGTCTCAGCCTCTTTCCAACCATCCCACCAATGGGATATTTTTTCCTTCATCCCTTAGAGCTGCTTTGTTTCATTAATCTTCCCTACTCCTCGACCTCTCATTCCTGCCTCTAACCCATCTCCATGTTCTTCAAACTTGTAACTCAGCCCGCTTTTTTGTGGAGGGATGGGGAGGAAAAGGAGTATTTTCTAGTTACCATAATCTACCTTCTTGGGTGAGTGGGGATGGAGGAAAGCTGGGAGGAATCACAAAATCTCTTTTTCTTTTGCAGTAAGTGCTGAAGACTGTAACAAAAGACACGTTCCCTAGGCTCTGGCATCCAAACAACATGTCAGTGGATCACTGTAACCCAAGGTCATAACTGTTAGGACAGAAGTAAGCACAAGTACTATGGTGTCATTAAAGAGGGGCACCTAATCTAGACTGAAGCGGTAGTAGTCAGGGATGTCCTTCCAACTTTTCTGAGCACCTACTATGTGCCAGACCCCATACCATATACTAGTGATATGAGATGAGCTGGGAGGAATCACAAAATCTCTTTTTCTTTTGCAGTAAGTGCTGAAGACTGTAACAAAAGACACGTTCCCTAGGCTCTGGCATCCAAACAACATGTCAGTGGATCACTGTAACCCAAGGTCATAACTGTTAGGACAGAAGTAAGCACAAGTACTATGGTGTCATTAAAGAGGGGCACCTAATCTAGACTGAAGCGGTAGTAGTCAGGGATGTCCTTCCAACTTTTCTGAGCACCTACTATGTGCCAGACCCCATACCATATACTAGTGATATGAGATGAATCCTACACAGCCTCTGCCCCCCAGAAGGACATCATTAGTTGGTGCCCTTGCTTTGCTGGTGCCCCAAGTAGGTGCTTAGATCTGCCTATTGGGTGACACCTTTCTGCCTCCTGAGGCTATCCTTCACGACTGAGCTCAGTTTCACAGAAGGAATCTCACCAGGGCTGGGCAGAACCAGGATCACACCCTGAGGCTTTTGGTTATTACTACATGAAACTTAGAAAGTCTTAGTCTTTGAGTGGTGACTCAAACACTTTGTTCTCATTGCTCATTTATCAGCCCAAATGCATTGTTAGTAGAAATAGGAGGCTGTAGGCGTTGTGCCAGCCTCTAGAGAATTCTAGGACCAATTTGCCTACTTATTTTTCCTGTCCCCATCTTCACAGTCATTACTGGGACCAAAGAAGCCAGATCTTCACTGCATTTCCTTGGAACCACAGTGACATTCAGTGGCCCTGGAGGTTGATAAACAAGTGTCAGAGAAAGCAATTGTCCTTGTCCTCCAGGATGGAGTAAGGCGAGTTTCCTAGCAATTTTTCCACTTCAGGCAGCACAATCTGATTGGCTCCTAGTGTCACTTATGGAAATTTAGCATCAGGTTAATGGGCTGGACTCAGCCCAAGATCACTGCCTCACACAAGCTATTTATCCTCATTCAGTTGCCTTCATAGAAGAAAGAACAAACCAAAAGTTTACATTGTATTTACACTGTATTACATTTTAAATTTTCTTCCTAGATAACGCTTCCTTAGTGCAAAAAAAGGGAATAAAAATTTGAGAAACACAAACTGTTAAAATCATCCAGAACTTCACCACCCAAAAATAACCCTCATTAATATTTTAATTCATTCCCTTCCTGTCTTTCTATGAATCATTCATTGTTATCACTCAGCACACACATATTCGTTGCCTGCTTTCTGCACTTACTGATACATTGTGGACGTCTTTTCCTGTCATTCCCTCTATACGATTATTTGTAATGGCCAAATAGTAATCCAACATATGGTTGTATTGTGATTCACTCACGGATGTATCATTATTAGTTAACCAATTCCATATTGTTAAAGCATTCAGATGGTTTGTAAGTTTGTAATATTAAAAAAACAATTATTATAGGAGCTTTCTTACAAATAACCTATCTGATTGTTTCCTTAGCATTGATTCCTGCAAATGTAACAACTTAAAGAGCATTCACATGTAATACTTTGGAAACATAGCCAAATTACCATTCAGAAACATTAAACCAATTTGTTCTCCCATCAGCTGTATTTGAAAGTGCTTATTTCCTCATGCCCAGGTCAACCCTGGGTATTATTCCTTTTCTTCTTCGACAGTGTCAGATGATAGGCAAAAAATGGACAAATTTTCAAATGGCATGGCATTTTTGTTTACTTTTCAATTTTTATTATAAATGAATTTGAACTTTTACTTTTTCATTGGCTATTTGTACTTGTTCCCTTGGCAAGTGACCTTCCTTTCTTTTGTCCTTTTTTTCCTATTAGAATATTTATCTTCTTTATTGATTTGTAAACACTCTTTAGTGTTAACTGTTTGTTGTACCATACAGATTTTTCTCAGCATGTCATTGTCTTTCTGCTTCTTTGGCATATAAAAGTTTAACTTTTATACATTGAAATCTATTTATCTTTTCCTTTATGTTTTCTGCCTTTGGTGCCATGTTTGAAAAGTTCTTCCCTTCTCCTAAATTATATATATTTTGGTTTTACCCTCTGGGTCTCTTGTTAGCTACATTTAACTATTTAATCCATCTGGAACTTATTTTGTTAAAGTGTGAGCTCAGGCTATATAACTTTGTTGAATAGTGGTGCCACAGTTGTTAACTGGGAGTAAGAATAATTTCTCCTTAACTTTTTTTTTTTTTTTTTTTGCCACCTTCAACTATCTAGGTGAGAACTGAGAATAGGTACAGGAAAGGCACAAAATAGCAAAAATATGTTATTAGGATTAGCAACATCTTTGGAACCAGTCTCCTGTTCCATGTCCAGTTCTAACTGTTGCTTCCTGACCTGCATACAGATTTCTCAAGAGGCAGGTTAGGTGGTCTGGTATTCCCATCTCTTTCAGAATTTTTCAGTTTATTGTGATCCACATAGTCAAAGGCTTTGGCATAATGAATAAAGCAGAAATAGATGTTTTTCTGGAACTCTCTTGCTTTTTCCATGATCCAGCGGATGTTGGCAATTTGATCTCTGGTTTCTCTGCCTTTTTTAAAACAAGCTTGAACATCTGGAAGTTCACGGTTCACATATTGCTAAAGCCTGGCTTGGAGAATTTTGAGCATTACTTTGAGTAATTGAGTGTGTGAGATGAGTACAATTGTGCAGTAGTTTGAGCATTCTTTGGCATTGCCTTTCTTTGGAATTGGAATGAAAACTGACCTTTTCCAGTCCTGTGGCCACTGCTGCATTTTCCAAATTTGCTGGCATATTGAGTGCAGCACTTTCACAGCATCATCTTTCAGGATTTGAAATAGCTCAACTGGAATTCCATCACCTCCACTAGCTTTGTTCATAGTGATGCTTCCTAAGGCCCACTTGACTTCACACTCTAGGATGTCTGGCTCTAGGTGAGTGATCACAATGAGTGCAGCACTTACACAGCATCATCCTTCAGGATTTGAAATCACACAACTGGAATTCCATCACCTCCATTAGCTTTGTTCGCAGTGATGCTTTCTAAGGCCCAACTTGACTTCACATTCCAGGATATCTGGCTCTAGATGAGTGATCACACCATCGTGATTATCTTGGTCATGAAGATCTTTTTTGTACAGTTCTTCTGTGTATTCTTGCCACCTCTTCTTAATATCTTCTGCTTCTGTTAGATCCATACCATTTCTGTCCTTTATTGAGCCCATCTTTGCATGAAATGTTCCACATTATACTATCCTAAATGTTGCTGTAGAATTGCCATGGTTGTGGAGTTCACATAAAGTACTCCATGGGTACTTCCCGACAGAAACCAAAATAAACATGTATAATAGATCAAGAAAGCTCCTTCAGCACTGAGATGGTATTTCCTGCATGCCCTAAATTAAAGTGGTGGTCTCAAGAAAATACGTGACCGTAACATAGATGTTCTATACTGTCACTTGTTATGTATTGTCCCATGATCACCTACTGAAAAGAAACTCTAGACATTTCTTTTTCATTGTGGTACTCATCACTCTCTAGAATTATGTCATATGCCTGTTTTCATGTGTATTGCCTCTCTCCTCTACTAGATGCAAGCTCCATGAGGATGCAGGCTTGTCTTGTTCACCATGGCAACCAGAGCACAAGAGTGTGCCTGGACCAGAGCTGATCTCAGAAAGCACCCTTTGAACAAATGAATGATGTAACATTCTCACCAACATGGCAGTTAAACAGAGAACCTAAATGCTCCAAAGAGATGGATAAGTAGGTTCACGTATTCAAATATCTGCCTTGCATGTGAAGTTTCCACCTTTGTTCCATTTACAACTCAGGGATGAGGAGCACAGAACATATGGAGAAAGGCTCAACTTAAAATGAATTTCAGGACCATCTTCCCAGCCCACTTTCCCATGATCTCCATTATTATTTTGCAATTCTAGCCCAGAGAGAAGGCTTCAAGCCTCTACTGAGTTTACAACAGACATCATCCAAATTGTAGGTCACTGGGGAAGGCACAGTTGATGCTAGTCAATAAATTAACNAAATGAATTTCAGGACCATCTTCCCAGCCCACTTTCCCATGATCTCCATTATTATTTTGCAATTCTAGCCCAGAGAGAAGGCTTCAAGCCTCTACTGAGTTTACAACAGACATCATCCAAATTGTAGGTCACTGGGGAAGGCACAGTTGATGCTAGTCAATAAATTAACGTCTTCCAAAATATTGCTTCACAGTGCCCTTTGCCAAAGTGTTAAAATCACTAGGAGTTCTTCAAAATTATGGTATAAATATTCCTAGAAATCATGTACTAAGAATGTGCAATATAGCTTTTCAAGGAACTTTTAAAAATACCCATTAAAAGCATGTCTTCTACAAGGAAGTAGAAAGGGGAGAAGTAAATGCCTTGTGGATAAGAATATTCTTTAGGTTTAACCTTTATGAAAATACATATATAGGCCTTCAGGGAACTTTGTATTAGTGAGACCCAATATTTACAGAAAAATCATAACATGGCATTTAAACCTGAGTAGTTCACCCTACGAAATCACAGATATGGTCTGATAGAACCTAGGGAGTAAATAACTAGAGAAAGGGTTTTGATCCATGGTCCATTTTGGAGTATTCTGAACAGTAATGTTCTATTCCAAGGGTGTGATTTACAGTCCTCCCTAAATCTGGTCTCCAGAGCTGACTTAGGCTAATTTCTAGATCCTACTGCATCTACTTAGATCTTGTTCCCCATATATTTTGAATGCTAAATGCAAAACATGTACACTATTGGTGGCTATATTTTAGGTGGGAATGCAATTCTTCCCCATAGTGGCAATATAGCATCCTCTCAGTTATAAATATCTTCACTTCAATGAGAAAAGATGATGAAATTCTTTTTGAAGACTCTCAAAGGGCTTGCAGATTTTTAAAAATATTACCGCCACTTTGTTTGGAAGAAATACAGTTTGGTCATAAAACCATCATTTGTGATTGGATTTATGGACATGACATGCATTTGCATGCTGTACGTGAAAACCTTGCACCAAAGAGTGGTTTCCAGCAAGGAAATTGTTGCTAGTCAGAATTTTCTGCGTTAACATGAACAAATTTCAGTTTCCCAAACCTGTTGAAAACAAATGTAATTCAAAGAATCTTCCTTTGCATGGACAGGGGCTATCACTTTCAAATTCTCATATCTTCACTGAAATGTTTCCAATAAGAAAGGTAAATTCTCTTTAAGAGATGTCTCAAAGTACTTTCTCTTTTAAAGTTAGATCAGGAGAAAAGCATCTTTCTTTTTTAGTTATTCTATTTGTGACATGCTAGGCACTTGCAATCTATCTGTATCATGCCTGGAACATTTTATTATCATTGAACACCATACTGAGGAGTATGGGAATTAAAATAAAATACTTACAGAATCTAATTCATGTATTCAACTATCTTGATTAAGCACAAGAAACTGTACATGTACTGGATTTTTTTAAGTAACACATAACTTTAAAGAAACTTACATGTAATATTACTATATTACAAAGCAAAAGGAAATGAATGTAAAGGTGCGTGTAATATTTTGTGATTAAAAAAATGTAACGTGGCAATTCATTAGGATGTGGGGTATATGGTAAAACTTCCTGAGAGACTGTCATTTGTGTTTGGTTTGAACAGTTGGTAGGATTTTGCTAAATAGAAGATGAGAGCTGTCTAGGGCTTCCCTGGTGGCTCATATGGTAAAGAATCTGCCTGCAATGCGAGAGATCCAGGTTCCATCCCTGGGTCAGGAAGATCCCTGGAGAAGGGAATGGCAACCCACTCTAGTATTCTTGCCTGGAGAATGCCATGGACAGAGGAACCTGGAAGGCTACAGTCCATAGGGCTGCAAAGAATCAGACACAACTGAGCAACTAACATTACTGAGGGAATGGAAGCCTCTGACTCAGTGACTGGGGGGCTTCTCTCAAACTTAGTAGCAGGCTCCAATCAAACTGTCAGTGCCTTGGACTGACACTGGAAATATAAAATGAAGCCCAGGGTTTAATGTACACTTCTCAATAGCCACAGTAAGGCAACTATTAAGTAATTTGATGGTTGACTAATTTATGTACAGTGAAATAGTCTCCATAGATGAGATGTCTATTTTAATTATCTGATATTTATAAACAGAGAAATTGCAAATTAAGATTCTATATTTTGAACATTTTTTACTGTACTCTTAAGAGAAACAAGAATTCCTTTATGAACTAAAATGCAAATGAGAACACATTTGGCAGAATCACTCCAAGCACATGTAAAGCAGCAGCTTCACACCAGCAGCTGCTTTGGTCCCAGTGTTTTATCCTGTCAATAGGAAAATCCTTGATGTGCCATTGAATACACAGTTATCTTGACAGCCATCTTCATGTAATATTCAAGATAGCTTTTACAAAGCCTCAGTTATAATATTAGCCTGAAAACAAATGCTTGCTCTTTATTTAAGGGATGATGAACTTGATTTGATGCCTTCTCTGCTGTGAGTCAATTCAGACTCAGAATTCTCATGGATGGGTTTCATTATCCTTAACTGTCGGTCAACTTAAGATGTTACTAGCCAAAACCCTATTCTTATCAATTACAGCTCCACACCACCAGTTTTACCTAGATTTAACTCAAGAGCTATTTTCATCAGCTTTCTACCATGTATTGGGTCTGACCTTTGAAACAGCATAGCCACTAAGTTTTTATCACCCAAGATAAGAAAGAACTGTCTTAAAAGCTTTACCTTAGTTCAGAAGAAAAAAAAAAATCTATGATATTAATTGTCTTAAAGTCCTTTTACTGTTGCCAGTCCACACAGAATTGTTGGGATGGAGTTTTCCATATTGAAACTCATGATTGAGAAGAAAGTTGGTAAGAAGGAAGAAAAGAAAAAAGGAAGGGGGGAAAGAGAAAGAAAGGAAGGAAGGGAATGAGAGAGGGAGAGTGAGAAGGAAGGAAATTGAGCAAAGCTCCCAAACGTGGTCTGAAAGTCTTCTTCCTTCACTGGCTTTAAGAAGCTGGAAAATCAAGCTCTAGATTCAAGAATCAAACAGCACACTTAGCTGATAAATTGCTTTAGATTTTAAGTTCTAGATGTACCATCTGTAAGATAAGAGAGGCTTAAGAAAACTGAGCAAATGCCCCTATATCAGTCATAGGCCTGGTAGGAACAGATGGCTCACTAGGCTATGAGAGGATGTTCAATAAACTATTTACAAATGTGGGCAGAGTGTAGAGATGACACAGGGAGAGTGCAGGACCCAGAGCTAGTAGGAGTAGATGGCCGTTATCATCCCCAGACCTAAAGGACCAGGGACCAAGAAAGGCTGTGAGCAGACAGAATTTGTGACCTCAGATTAAGGTCTGCAGCTAGCCCTTGGCATCTCTGTGAGCTAAGACCCAGAGAAATAAATACTACAATCTTACTTTGCTCTGTCCCTCTGATACTCAGCTAGTGCTCCCCAGTGGTGAAATTCAGTGGATGAGGAATCAGCGAGCAAGGAAAACCAATACTCTGTTCCAAATAAATCCCCTCAGAAGCACAAAGGGGTAATCTGTGAACAGGCTGGGGAATGTGTCTGGAGGGATTAACACCAGAAATCCAGTACATAATACAAGTCAGGCACACTATTGCAAACAGCAAATTTATAAAGAAAAAATAAAAATGCAGGGGGATAAACCCCAACTCCTAATGTCATTGAAAAGAATGCTTTGGACAATTCTTACAACACAGTCTTACAACACAGACAATTAAAAGGTTTTGACTAGAATGTAGTGTTAAAATTATACCTGCACACATAAATAGAGCAAAATAGTATATTCTAGTTATTAGACACTCAAAAAGTTTAGATGGGAGTTGACAGATCAGAAACATTTACAGGCTTTATATTCAGAAGAAAGTATGCATGAGAATCTTGTTTAAAAGGAGATGAGAAGTTTAGAACATAAGAGACTCAGAGAGAGACAAAAGTAACAGAGGAGGAGTACAATGTCTTCTCTTAAAGGGCTTCTTGGATTGTTTTGAACTGTGGTGGGGTTACTAATATAAGCATATTCACTCAAAAATGCAAAGAAATATGGTATTTTTTGTTGTTTCTATGATTATCTCTGGGGCTTCCCAGGTGGCACTAGTGGTAAAGAACCTGCCTGCCAATTCAGGAGACATATGAGACGTGGGTTTGACTCCTGGGTTGGCAAGATCCCTGGAGGAGGGCATGGGAACCCACTCCAGTATTCTTGCCGGAGAATCCCATGGAGAGAGGAGCCTGGAAGGCTACAGTCTGTGGGGTCACAAAGAGTCGGGCATGACTGAAATGACTTAGCAAGCATTCACACATGTCTATCTGAACTCATTTATAAGAACCCAACATATTAAGGTAGCAGGGGAATTTAAAACAACTACATTTAATAGTATAATCTACTAATTTCTGTCATTCTATTAATTTGAGTTTTTAAAAGATAACCTTTTTTTCTTTTTTTATTGACATATAGTTGACTTACAAAATTATATTAGTTTCCAGTGTACAACACAGTGATTCAATAT
Source organism: Aepyceros melampus (assembly GCA_006408695.1). Classification (NCBI taxonomy): domain Eukaryota; kingdom Metazoa; phylum Chordata; class Mammalia; order Artiodactyla; family Bovidae; genus Aepyceros; species Aepyceros melampus. The sequence continues at coordinate 127,114 of SJXQ01004233.1, read as the reverse complement.
TTTTGTAGATTATGCATCAGAGTTATTATACTGTTATTGATTATATTCCCTGTACTGTACATTATATCCTTGTGACTTATTTTATAACTGATGGTCTGTACCTCTCAGGCCCCTTCACTATTTCACCCCATCACCTCTGGGTATCATGCTTAGAAATGAAATAAGTCAGACAACAACAACAACAAAAAAAGACAAAAGCTGCTTGTCTTCACTTGTATGTGAAATCTAAATAGGATGATAAAAGAACAATAAAACATAAACAGATTCACAAAGGAAAAACTTAACCTTTTTTTTTTTAACATAAATGTCCAACCTGTCTGATTTCTTCCACCACATCCAGCTTCTCACCAAGATGGCAACCGGACAAATGGAGAAGTGAGTCCAAAGGGCCTCCTGAGGGAGGAAGGAAGGGGAGCCACATTCTGCCAGGGACCAACAGGAAAGACGATGTTTCCAACTGTCCTCTAGCTGCCAGTCTCAACAGGCCCACTGGGCTTGGTTAGTATCTGTGGTGGGCTCTCCCATCTCTTGGTGGGGTTTTCAGTCTCTATTGATCAGATACCATGGGACTCCTGTGAGTGCCGGACTGACTCCCCCTTGGTCCTGTCCCAGGGGTCTGCCCACCATGCTCTGCAATATGGCATGCACCCCCACTATCATGATTTCCTTGGCCAATCCCATTCAGACTCCATTTTTCAATCCACCCATCATTTGCCTGCCCTTTGAAAGTGAAAGTGTTAGTGTCTCAGTCAGGTAGGACTCTTTGCCACCCCATGGACTATAAGCCCACCAGTCTCCTCTGTCCACGGAATTCTCCAGGCAAGAAGAGTGGAATGAGTAGCCATTCCCTTCTCCAGGAGATCTTCTCTACCCAGGGATCAAACTTGAGTCTCCCTTATTGCAGGAAGATTCTTTACTGTCTGAGCCACCAAGGAAGCCCACTCTACCTGGGTACAATGGACAACCTAAGAAAGCTAGAGTCATACTTCCCTCAACAAAGCATGCTAGCTGGTCCTCTGAGCTAGCCCCTAGAGTCACCACCAGACAGAAGTTGCTCCCAAGGTTATAAAGTCTGCACTTGGGCTCAGGGGGAGACCAGATATATCCCTGCCCTCCCTCTCCTAAGTCTTCTCCCCTTTAGTCTCCCCACAATCCCAAAAGCTGGCAAAGGCAATTTTTGTCTACCTTCTATTCTGAGATTTCCTGGTAAAATACTGAACTTGAATAGAGAATTTCTCAAAGTGGGATCCAGGGAGTCCCTTTCATGATTGAAAGATCAAAATCACCCTGGTAATACTAGCGTGGTTTGCCTTTTTCACTCTTACTATTTCACCAGCGTATGCTGGGGTTTTCCAGAGATACAAGATGTGTCATATTGCAAAAGATTGAATACAGAAACATATATGAGACTCCAGCTGTCTCCTATGAAGCCAGACATTCACAAAAATATTAAGCAGTTCCATTCCTCTCACTGACTTTTCCTGGTTTCAGAAAAAAAATCATTTTTTAATGAAAATATATAATTCATGTTAACATGTAGTGAGCTGCTTATTGACATATTAAAATGAATCAAATAATTTTTTTTTAATTCCTCAGTTTTCAATTCTAATAAGTAAACAGCAAGAATTTATATAATCAAAAGCTTCTTCAATAATTCTTTAACAGAGAAAAGGCATCTTAAGAGCAAAACTTTGAGATCTGCTGCTCAGGCTCCCAGTCCACTTACTGGCAAATTAAAAATGAAGTGTAATCTGGAGAGCCCTCCACCAAGCTATAGCCTCACTAAGAACTCAAAAGAATCAATGGGAATGTAAATATTCCTGTTCCAGGAAGCATCAAGATTCTCCTTCCTGGGCAATAAGCCTGTGATTCATTCTTGAGGTGAAATATTGAAATGTTGAAGGTGATGTGATTCAAAGAGCGGGGATTTAAAAAGTGTCTTTTTGGCATCTGGGAGACAGTGCCCATGATACTCTCCTATGTGAGGGCTTCCCTGGTGGTCCAGTGGTAAAGAATCTGCCTGCCAAGCAAGAGATGCAGGTTTGATCCCTGGGTCAGGAAGATCCTCTGGAGAAGGAAATGGCACCCACTCCAGTATTTTTGCCTGGGAAATACCTTGGAGAGAGGAGCTCAGCAGGTCATAGTCCATGGGGTTGCAAAAGAGTCAGACATGACTTAGCAACTAAACAACAACCCTACGATGTGAGAGAGTTAGAGAGACAACAAGCTAAGACTCTGTGAGGGACACAGATGACAAAGGGTGACAAACTTGGGAGGCAATACAACTCTGGACACTCCTGAGGTCTCCCTGAACAGATCCCTAGGGGCGCTTATCTAGTAATAAATGAAACTTTTCCAGACACTTGAGCCTCCCAGGAGAAATGTGAAAGAGGGGGAGCAGACATCCTGGGTCAAAGAAGCAGGATCCCCATGCTGTCAAAAGCCAGCTGTTATGGTTCCGGGGAGGGAGGGATAGAGGTGTACACACTGCTATATTTAAAATGGATAACTAACAGTGACTTACAGTATAGCACATGAAATTCTGCTCAATGTTATATGGCAGCCTGGATGCAAGGGGGTTTGGGGAGAATGTATACACACATATATATGGCTGAGTTGCTTTGCTGTCCACCTGAAACTATCACATTGTCAATCGACTCTGCATGCATGTGTGAGTACGCACTAAGGTGCTTCAGTTGTGTCCAACTCTGTGTATCTCTATGGACTGTAGCCCACCAGGCTCCTCTGTCCATGGGATTCTCTGGCAAGAATACTGGAGTGGGTTGCCATGCCCTCCTCAGTTGGTTGTACTCCATTACAAAATAAAAAATTCAAATGGAAACAAAAAAAAAAATCAGCTGTTAATCTTGAAAACTTTTACCTGTGGGTCAGTGAAGCTTGGGACATACATATGTATTACATACTTATGATCAAGGACTGATACTCATAAGTTGTTATAGGAATACAATATAATCTATTATATTATAGTTTTTGATTAGCCAAGACATTTAAAAATTTCTTATTCTTATGAACATAGAATGAACACTTTTATTTCAAAAATGTTAAAATTATAATAATTAAAATTAATATTTTTGAATACTGGGTTTTGTTTTACTTTTTATTGGCATATGGTTGCCTCACAATGTGTTAATTTCTGCTGCATAGCAAAGTGAATCAGTTATATGTATATATATATATATATCCACTCCTTTTTAGATTTCTTCCCCATTTAGGTCAACACAGATCATTGAGTAGAATTTCCTGTCCTATACAGTAGGTTCTGAATACTGGATATTGTTTTAAATGTCACTTTGAGTGAATTCTTATCTAATTGTCTGATCAATCCTGAAATTTAGAGCTGAGGGACTGAGGGATTTGTTCACACAACTAGGAAGCGTTAATAAACTATTCTTTGGAATCTTTTCTCCTTAAGTCTACTTAAACAGTAAAAATCAGCCACTCTGTAATAACACATATTTACATTATGTTTCAGTATATTTCTAATATAAAAGAGTCACCCAATTCTCCATCACCCCCGCCCCCCTTGTCACAGATATCCATCTGAAACAGTCCTGAGAAAAGCAATCTGATTCAATTTGCTAAGGGGGCAGAAATTCCCAGTAAGGTTTAGTGATTGCTACAGTTGGAATGTTCTGAAACCAGAACATGTTCCCGTCATGGCAAATTAGGTCACCACGGCAAGACGTGGAATCATGGGATGACGGAAAGTAAGAGTACATTATTAACTGATGTCCTCTCCATTTTATTTTTTCTCGGTGACATTTACAAATTGAATGTAAATGTTCAGAAACACAAAATGCTCTGTTAGATGGTTAAAAAGAGGTGGGGGAGGGGTGGCACATAAACGGGCAGGCAATATGATAATAGGACATCAACATTTCAGGAAATGTCTTTTTCTAAAGCTGTCTTTTAGAAGTTGTCCTTTAAGTAATTCAACAGCATTTTTAAGTTACTGTTTTTAAAATTTTTATTCAAGGAATGTTGATTTACAATGCTGTGTTAATTTCTTGTTAATTTGAGCAGAGTAACTCAGTTATATATACATATACATCCTTTTTCATGTTCTTTTCCATTATGGTCTATCACAGAATATCAAATGTAATTCCCTGTGTTATTGGAGAAGGAAATAGCAACCCACTCCAGTGTTCTTGCCTGGAAAATCCCATGAACAGAGGAATCTGGTGGGCTATAGTCCATGAAGTTGCAAGACTCAAACACGACTTAGCAACTAAACCACTACCACCACCCTTGAGCTATACAGTAGAACCTTGTTGGCAAAATTGATTTTGGAAATTTCTGGGTGGTAAAAACAGAGATGTTTTTAATATACAACCTTCTTAAGGTATTATATAATAATATTGTATAAGAATTAAACCATGAACAGTGGTTAGTGTTAAACTACCCTAAACCACACCGAATACTAGAATATGGCTTTTCTGGTGTTTAAAACTTTTTATTTTAAATCTCATACATTTCAGATGGTAAGTGAAAAATAAAGACAATATACCTTAGTGGCTACACTTGTGAGCTTGGGAACTAGACTCCTTGGTTAGAATCTAGGCTCTATCATCTATTAACTATGGGACCATGGATAAGTTACTTAACTTTTTGGTGACTCGATTGCATAAGGTGAAACTGAGTTCAAGAATAACCATGTTCACCTCATCAGAAATTTTGTTATCAGAAATAGACGAGTTAACTCATGGAAAGTACTGAGAAAACTTCTTGGTATATAGTACGCACTCAATAAAATAAGCTACTATTACATCTGGGAGCTGCTTGACTTTCTGCTGTTTTAATCTAAATGTCTTGCAGTAAAAACCCAAAAGAAGCATGATCTTTTTCACCAACTTTAAAACAAAACACAGGTATGTATTGAAAATAAATATAAATCCAAACTCAAAGGAGCTGGAAAAAAAAAAAAACATAGCTTTAACTATTGCTGTTGTTGTTGCTGTTTTGCAGATGCAGGTTATCCACAGCAAAAATTCTAGTAAGTGTGGCTTTTGAAAAAATGTTTTCATTTGCTTCACATATTTTTAGAGATAACTGTCATTGTTTTTCAGTTGCTCAGTCGTGTTCAACTCTGCGACCCCTGTACTGCAGCATGCCAGGCTTCCCTGTCCTTCACCATCTCCTAGAGCTTGCTCAAACTCATGTCCATTGAGTCGGTGATGCCATGCAACCATCTCATCCTCTGTCATCCCCTTTTCCTCCTGCCTTCAATATTTCCCAGCATCAGGGTCTTTTCTAATGAACCGGATCTTTTCTAATGAACCAGCTCTTTGCATCAGGTGGCCAAAGTATTTGAGTTTCAGCTTTAGCATCAGTCTTTCCAATAAATATTCAGGACTGATCTCCTTCAGGATTGGCTTATTTGATCTCCTTGCAGTTCAAGGGACCCTCAAGAGTCTTCTCCAACACCACAGTTCAAAGGCATCAATTCTTCAGCATTTAGCCTTCTTTATGGTCCATGACTAGTGGAAAAACTGTAGGTTTGACTGTATGGACCTTTGTTGGCAAAGTAATGTCTCTGCTTTTGAATATGCTATCTAGGTTTGTCATAGCTTTTCTTCCAAGGAGCAAGTGTCTTTTAATTTCATGGCTGCAGTCACCATCTGCAGTGATTTTGGAGCCCAAGAAGATAAAGTCTGACACTGTTTCCACTGTTTCCCCATCTATTTCCCATGAAGTGATGGAATTAGATGCCATGATCTTAGTGCTTTGAATGTTGAGTTTTAAGCCAGTGTCTTCACTCTCCTCTTTCACTTTCATCAAGAAGCTCTTTAGTTCCTCTTCACTTTCTGCCTAAGGGTAGTGTCAATCTGCGTATCTGAGGTTATTGATATTTTCCCCAGAAATCTTGATTCCAGCTTGTGCTTTATCTAGCCCAGCGTTTCTCCTGATGTACTCTGCATATGAGCTAAATAAGCAGCATGACAATATACAGTCCTGATGTACTCCTTTCCCAATTTGGAACTATTCCATTGTTCTGTATCCAGTTCTAATTGTTGTTTCTTGACCTGCATACAGGTTTCACAGGAGGCAGGTAAGGTGGTCTGGTATTCCCATCTCTTTAAGAATCTTTCACAGTTTATTGTGATTCACAGAGTCAAGGGCTTTAGCATAGCCAGTGAAGCAGAAGTAGATGTTCTGCTGGAATTCTCTTGCCTTTTCTATGATTCAACGGATGTTGGCAATTTGATCTCAGATTCTTCTGCCTTTTCTAAATTCAGTTTGAACATCTGGAAGTTCTCAGTTCACCTACTATTGAAGCCTTGTTTAGAGAATTTTGAGCATTACTTTGCTAGCATGTGAAATGAATACAAGTGTGCAGTAGTTTGAACATTCTTTGACATTGCCTTTCTTTGGGATTGAAATGAAAATTGACCTTTTCCTGTCCTGTGACCACTGCTGAGTTTCCAAATTTGCTGGCATATTGAGTGCAGAACTTTCACAGCATCATCTTTTAGGATTTGAAATAGCTGAAATTCCCTCATCTCCACTAGATTTGTTTGTAGTGGTGCTTCCTAAGGCCCACTTGACTTCGCATTCCAGGATGTCTGGCTCTAGGTGAGTGATCACACCATCATGGTTATCTGAGTCATGAAGATCTTTTTTGTATAGTTCTGTGTATTCTTGCCACCTCTTCTTAATATCTCCTGTTTCTGTTAAGTCCATACCATTTCTGTCCTTTATTGTGTTCATCTTTGCATGAAATATCCCCTTGGTATCTCTAATTTTCTTCAGGAGATCTCTAGTCTTTCCCATTCTATTGTCTTCCTGTATTTCTTTGCATTGTTCACATAAAAAGGTTTTCTTAATTTTCATACCACCTCCTGTACAATGTTACAAACTCCCATCCATAGTTCTTCAGACACTCTATCAGAGCTAATCCCTTGAATCTGTTTGCTACTTCCACTGTATAATCATAAGGGATTGATTTAGGTCATACCTGAATAGTCTAGTGGTTTTCCCTACTTTCTTCAATTTAAGTCTTAATTTGGCAATAAGGAGTTCGTGATCCTTATAAACTGTGGCTCAGCTGACTGAGCCACAGTCAGCTCCTAGTCTTGTTTTTGCTGACTGTATGGAGCTTCTCCATCTTTAGCTGCAAAAAATATAATCAGTCTGATTTTGGTATTGACCACTTGGTGATGTCTATATGCAGAGTTTTCTCTTGTGTTGTTGGAAGAGGGTGTTTGCTATGACCAGTGTGTTCTCTTGGTAAAACTCTGTTAGCCTTTGACCTGCTTCATTTTGTACTCCAAGGCCAAACTTGCCTGTTAGTACAGGTAGCTCTTGACTTCCTACTTTTGCATTCCAGTTCCCCTGTGATGAAAAGGACATCTTTTCTTGGTGTTAGTTGTAGGTCTTCATGGATGTTCAATTTCAGCTTGTTTGGTTAGTGGTTGGGGCATAGACTTGGATTATTGTGATAATGAATATTTTCCCTTGGAGACAAACAGAGATTATTGTGTCATTTTTGAGACTGCACCCAAGTACTGCATTTTGGACTCTTTTGTTGACTATGAGGCTACTCCATTTCTTCTAAGGGATTCTTGCCCACAGTAGTAGATATAATGGTCATCTGAATTAAATTCACCTATTCTGGTCCACGTTAGTTCACTGATTCCTAAAATGTCAATGTTCACCCTTGCCATCTCCTATTTGACCACTTCCAATTTACTTTGATTCATGGACCTAACATTACAGGTTCCTATGCAATATTGTTCTTTACAGCATTGGACTTTACTTTCACCACCAGACACATCCACAATTGGGTGTTGTTTCTGCTTTGGCTCAGCTTCTTCATTCTTTCTGGAGCTATTTCCCTACTCTTCTCCAGGAGTGATGGAGAAAGATCACTGTAACTGTATAGAAAGGAAGGATGCAATGGAAGCAAATAAGAGATGGCTGTATTTATTCAAGGAAGAGATGAGGTTGAAACAGACTGGAGTCATGGGAATAGGAAAGGGTAAAAGCAGAACTTCTTTATGAAATATCTAGTAAATAGAATGTAGGACTGCTCCACCATAGATACAAACATTATAGATAGACCGTAACATGTACTGGCTAAAACATAGAGAAATTTGAAAACTCACTTACTGCTGGTGGGGTTGTAGAATAGTACATTCACTTTGGAAATCAGTCTGCAATTCCTTAAATTGTTAAACATAAAGTTACCATATGATCAAGAAAATCTACCCTTAGGGCTATACCCAAAAGAACTGAAAACCTAAGTCCACAAAAACAAACAAACAAACAAAAAAAACTGTATGCAAATGTTAAGAGTATCATATTTACACTAACCAAAAAGTAGAAATAGCCAAGTGCCCATCAACTGGCGAATGAATAAAGATGTGGTCTATCCATTCCATTAAATAATATTCACCATAAAAACAAATGAAATACTGATAAATGCTACAGCATGGATGAAACTTGAAATTATGCTAGGTGAAAGAAACATAAAAGACTACAAGGTCTCTGATTCTATTTATATGAAATGTCCAGAGCGAGCACATCCATAGAGACAGAAAGTATATTAGTGATTGTCAACACTCAGGAGAGAGAGGATTGACAGTGGGTACTATGGGTGTGGGGTTTCTTCTTGTGCTGTGCTTAGTTGCTCCGTCATTTCCAACTCTTTGTGACCCCATGGACTGTAGCCTGCCAGGCTCCTGTGTCCATGGAGATTCTCCAGGCAAGAATACTGGAATGGGTTGCTATGCCCTCCTCCAGGGGATCTTCCCAAGCCAGGGATAGAATCCAGGTCTCCCACCTTGCAGGTAGATTCTTTACCAACTGAACCACAAGGGAAGCTCAAAAATATTGGAGTAGGTAGCCTATCTCTTCTCCAGAGGATCTTGCCAACCAGGAATTGAACCAGTGTCTCCTGCATTGCAGGCAGATTCTTTACCAGCTAAACTTCCAGGGAAGCCCAAGGATTTTCTTGGTGTAATGAAAATGTTTTGGAATTAGAAAGTGGTTATAGTTGTGCGCTATTCAGGAGAATTGATGCTTTAAAATTGTGATGTAGAAGACTCTTGAGACTACCTTGGGCTGCAAGGAGATCAAACCAGTCAATCTTAAAGGAAATTAACCCTGTGTATTCATTCAAAGGAGTGATGCTGACGCTGAAGCTCCAATACTTTGGTCACCTAATACGAAGAGCTGACTCAATGGAAAAGACCCTGGTGCTGGGAATGATTGAGAACAGGAAGAGAAGGAGGTGACAGAAGATAAGATAGTTGGATGGCATCATCAACTCAATGGACATGAGTCTGAGCAAACTCCATGAGAAGGCAGTTCATGGGGTTGCAAAGAATTGAAACTGATTTAGCAACTGAACAACAACAAAAAGTTGTGCAACTATGAATACCTAAAAACCCCTAAATTGCACACTTCAAAAGGTAAATTATAAGACATTTCAATTATATCCATCAAAATTATTACTAAAAATTGAGGAAACTTTTATTTAAATCTGAGTTTAAGTAAAAAGATATGTCAGCCTACTTCTTTACCTCTTCAATTCAGACCACATGGTGTTTAGATATATACTCAGTGAGTTTCCTTAGTAAAATTTTGTTTGGAGATAAGAACTGTAAGCCTTTGGCAACATAGACTAGCAGTGTTGTATAGTTTCTAGTACACGCAACCTATAGACAAAAAATGTATTAATATTTAGTGATGTTTTATGTAAAAGCAAACAGTTCTCAGATCAGTCATAAAAAGGAAGAGAGAAAGGTTAACCAGCATAGCATACAAAGCAGAGGAGGACTAACTAGGCCTGAAAATGAAATGCATTATTACATCTTTAGAATGATCACCCAAGAAATTATTGGCACACTGTCTGGTAGAGCAAAGAGGATGGTGATGTTCTAAGATTTCTAAGTCTCTTTTTAAAAACTCAATTGGGAAAGTTCACAAGTGTACTTTTAACACCCCCAAGTTGTTTCTTTCACAATCACGGAAGCTTGTATGCCTTTTGTTTTATACAAGGGGAAAATGCACCCAAATATTTGGAAGTTGAAGAATAAGAAGAGTTTTAGCTCTACAAATTACAGTATTATAAGAATGGTTTGGGGTAATCTATTACTTGCTATTTTACTAGATATTTTACTTAATTTATTCACCTTAACTAATTAGCTCTGGATCCATTGCTATAAAAGGAGACTAGAATGTTGCCTGCTTTTATTCTTAGGGTTAAATATCCACAAATGCACCAAAGCTCTTGATAGTCTCCATATGGATTAGTGGAGGACAGCTATAGAGGAGTTGAAAAACTAGTTCTCTCATGTCTATATCCTTATTTTTAGGCTTTTTCTCACTTTGTTGTGGTCCAGAGCCTTCTCTATAACAATTCTGAATCTGATCAAGATAGTCTTACCTTTCCTAATTGTGAGAAGATAGGTGAACAAGAGAAAGAGAGAAAAAAATACATTTTGCTACTAGAGTCATGTCTACTTAAGAAATATAAAGATGTTTTAGTTAAATGTGCCAGATTATCAAGGTAGTAATTTCATATTTGTTCTGAAATGTTGAAAATTTTTCAATGTAGGTGTTTGGCTGAGAGAATGAGCTGGAATCAGTGTTAAAAACTTTTTGGCAGGAAGAATAGGAACTAGATTCTTCAAATCTTGTAATGATGCCAAATATTCTTTCTCCAGTGACTTCTCATTTAAAATGTTCACCTTCCAAGTGCAAGTGTGTATATATATATAATGTAGTGCAGCAAATACTGTATTTTTTTCTGAAATTTTAGCAACAATGATTACACGCCAAGTTGTCTTGACCATCTTTGTGCTATAAAAACTGAGCTATAATTTCTATAATCAGTTAAATGAATATAAACTAGGCTGATCATCCTCCTTGGCCTAAACAGATTTTTGAGGGATTTCTTTTTGTAAGTGAAAAATCTTTCCTTTTCTTTACCCTTCTTATTTTTTTTTCTTTTTTCAGATGCACCTGTTACATTTTTACCACAACTTCTCAGGCCCAGTTTTATATCCAAACATCTTCTTCTAAACATTTGAACATCTGCTATCATATTTGAGCCCCTGTTAGAAGAATTCGAGGGGACCCATGGGTCTAAAGATCACAAGTCTATGGCTTTAGAAAGAGAAAATAGGACACAAGTGATTTGACAGGTAAATTCTCTTGTATAGCACCCAGTGGCAGTGGCACCATCTTTGTATTTTGGAAAACCTGGGGTCAGATTCTCACACACACACACACACATGCAGACACTACCATCTCACCAGTTTTCTGATTCTGATATTTTCACTTATCAGTTACTTTTCTCTGTAAATAAACAGAAAAAATAGAATTTCCATCGAAATATATTATCTAATTTTGGAGAAAGAGAAAATTCAACGCAATAGGCAGACAGGAAGAAACTGCCCACTGCCCAGCCAGCTCCACTTGCTCCCTCGTGGAGAGCTCTCTTGCCTTGTTTGCATTGTCACCTGCTGTGTTTTGGCCTCTCAGGCTGCAATCATTCGAGCATTTGGGCCTCTGTTATCAAATTTGATTCTCAATTAAAAATGATTATTTGAATATTTATGTATTTCTCTTTTTACAGTATCATTTCCCTTTTAGAGAAATAATGGCATTCTTTTCCCAATTGTAAAAAAGAAAATAGTGTAGAAAAAGAGTATTTTTTATTTGGTTGGTTGGTGTTTGTTAATTTTGCTTTCTTTCTATACTGTGGCACCTTTCATCTTACATGACATTTTATGCTCAGTGTATTTTTCTATTATAAGTTAAGCTTTGGTAACAATTGTACTATGGACATAATTCTATGATGATTGAAAAGGAAAGTTATGTAAAGAAATCTGTATCAATGAAGAGAGAGCTTGCTAAGAAGTGCCAGTTTTAAAGATGCATATTCAAGAATAGGTTATTGACACATATCAATAACCTCAAATATGCAGATGACTCACCCTTATGGCAGAAAGTAAAGAGGAACTAAAGAGCCTCTTGATGAAGGTGAAAGAGGAGAGTGAAGAAGCTGGCTTAAAACTCTGCATTCAGAAAACTAATATCATGGCATCTGGTCTCATCACTTCATGGCATATAGATGGAAACAATGGAAACAGTCAAAGCTTTATTTTCTTGTGCTCTAAAATCACTGTGGATGGTGAAAGCAGCCACGAAATTAAAAGACACTTGCTCCTTGGAAGAAAAGTTATGACAAACCTAAACAGCATATTAAAAAGCAGAGACATTACTTTGCCCACAAAGGTCCATACAGTCAAAGCTATGTTTTTTCCAGCAATCACATATGGATGTGAGAGTTGAACCGCAAAGAAGACTGAGCACTGAAGAATTGATGCTTTTGGATTTCAGTGCTGGAGAATACTCTTGAGAGACCCTTGAATTGCAAGAGATCAAACCAGTCAGTCCTAAAGGAAATCAGTCCTGAATATTCATGAAAGGACTGATGCTGAACCAAAGCTCCAATATTTTGACTACCAGATGTGAAGAGCAGACTCATTAGAAAAGACCCTGATGCTGGGAGAGGTTGAGGCAAGAGAAGAAGGAGGTGACAGAGGATGAGATGGTTGGATGGCATCACTGGCTCAATGGATGTGAGCTTGAGCAAATTCTGGGAGAAGGTGAAGAACAGGGAAGCCTGGTGTGCTACTGTCCATGGGGTCATAAAGAGTCAAACATGATTGATCAACTGCACAGCAATTCAACAGGAAAGGCAAGGTTTAAAAAGATAGTTGGCAAAGCCTTGTTCAGAGGGCTTACCAAGCATTCATAGGCTCAAGAAGGTCCAGGAGGAAGAAGCCCACTACGTAAGACCCATGGTAACCACAGAGCTTCAACTTTGCACGTATCGTCATTGTAAAGGGGACTCTCAACCCTGAAAATGGTCCCTCCTGATCAATGTTCTATGATTCTATGATTTATATCCTGAGTCCTGACAGGGCCTGTCACATAGTAGACACTCATAGAATGTAGAATGAATGAATGAATGACGAGGCTTAGCATTGTCAAAACTGTTGTTGCTGTTATTCAGTCACCCAGTCATGTCTGACTCTCTGCAACCCCATGAATTGCAGCGCACTAGGCTTCCCTGTCCCTCATCATCACCCAGAGTTTGCCCAAGTTCTCATTTGTTGCATTGGTGAGGCCATCCAGCCATCTCATCCTCTGATGCCCTCTTCTTCTGCCCTCAATCTTTCCAAGCATCAGAGACTTTTCCAATGAATCATCTGTACACATCAGATGCTCAAAATACTGGAGCTTCATCTTTAGCATCAGTCCTTCCAGTGAGTATTCAGAGTTGATCTCCCTTAAGATTTACTTGTTTGATCTCCTTGCAGTTCAAGGGACTCTCAGGATGTTCTCCAGCACCACAGTTTGAAGGCATCATTTCTTTAGCGTTCTGCCTTCTTTATGGTCCTGCTCTCACAACCGTATGTGACCACTGGGAAGACCATAGCCTTGACTAAATGGACTTTGTCAGCAGAGTAATGTCTCTGCTTTCAAGAGACCCTGTCTAGGTTCGTCATCACTTTCCTGCCAAGAAGTAATCATCTGACTTCATGGCTGTGGTCACCATCCCCAAGGATTTTTGAGCCCCAGAAGAGGAAATCTGTTTCTACTTCCACCTTTTCCCTTTCTATTTGCCATGCAGTAATGGGGCCAGATGTCGTGATCTTAGTTTCTTTTTTTGTAAATTTAGTCTTAAGCTGACTCTTTCACTCTCCTCCTTCACCCTCATCAAGAGGCTATTTAGTTCCTCTTTGCTTTCTGCCATTAGAGTGGTATTATGCACACATCTGAGATTGTTGATGTTTCTCCCGCCTATCTTCATACCAGCTTGTAATTCTTTTCAGCCTTATAACTCTCACTCTTTCAGAAAATTCATCATTTGCTCAGTTCAATTCAGTTGCTCAGTCATGTCCGACTCTTGGTGACCATGTGGACTGCAGCACACCAGGCTTCCCTGTCCATCACCAACTCCTGGACTTACTCCTGTCCATCAAATCAGGGATGCCATCCAATCATCTCATCCTCTGTTGTCTTCTTCTCCTCCTGCCTTCAATCTTTCCCACATCAGGGTCTTTTCCAATGAGTCAGTTCTTCACATCAGGGGACCAAAGTATTGGAGTTTCAGCTTCAGCATCAGTCCTTCCAATGCATATTCAGAACTGATTTCCTTTAGGATTGACTGGTTGGATCTCCTTGCTGTCCAAGGGACCTCAAGAGTCTTCTCCAACACCACAGTTCAAAAGCATCAATTCTTCGGTCCTCAATTCACATACAACTACTAGAAAAATCACAGCTTTGACTAGATGGATTCTTTATTGGAAAAATAATGTCTCTGCTTTTAAATATGCTGTCTAGGTTGGTCATAGCTTTTCTTCCAAGGAGCAAGTGTCTTTTAATTTCATGGCTTCAGTCATGGCATATGGTCCCATCACTTCATGGCAAATAGATGAGGAAACAATGGAAACAGTGAGAGACTTTATTTTGGGGGGCTCCAAAATCACTGCAGATGGTGACTGCAGCCATGATTTGCTCAGAATATAAGTTAAACAAACAGAGTGACAGTAGACAGCCCTGTCATACTTCTTTCTTGATCTTGAACCAATTAACTGTTGTTCCATACAGGGTTCTAACTGTTGCTTCTTGATCCGCATACAGGTTTTTCAAGAGACGGGTAAGATGGTTTGGTATTCCCATTTCTCTAAGAGCTTTCCATCATTTTTCATGATCCACACAGTGAAAGGTTTTAGTGCAGTCGAAACAGAGATAGATGTTTTCTGAAATTTCCTTGTTTTCTCTTTAATCCAGTGAACGTTGACAATTTGATCTCCAGTTCCTCTTCCTTTTCTAAACCCAACTTGGACATCTTGAAGTTCTTGGTTAGCATAATGCTGAAGCCTAGCATGCAAGATTTTAAGCATGACCTTACTAGCATGGGAAATGAGTGCAACTGTCTGATTGTTAGCACATTCTCTGATACTACCTTTCTTGGGAATTGAGAGAGGATTGACCTTTTTTAGTCCTGTGGCCACCGCCAGGTCTTCCAGATTGCTGACATAATGAATGAAAAACCTTGATGACATCTTCCTTTAGGGACTTAAATAGTTCTGCTGGAATTTCTTCACATCCACTGGCTTCATTAACAGCAGTGATTCTTAAGGCCCACTTTCCTTCACACTCCAGACTGTATGGCTCTGGGTGACTAACCAACCAGAGCCAGAATTATATAACTTTAAAAAGACACATTTAGGGAGTTTGAGGAAAATGGATACATGTATATATATATAACTGAATCACTTTGCTGTTCACTTGAAACTATCACAACATTGTTAATTAGCTATACTCCAATATAAAATAAAAAAGTTTTTTAAAACTTTCAAAACAAGACACATTTAAGGAACTGCTGCATCAGTTACGTTAAGAAGATCTCAAAAACAATTAAAATGTAGAAAATCAAAAAGTCCTTAGAACAATATGTCAAAGAAATGACACATTCAGAAAGGGATGGAAAATTTTTAATTGATAACATAAACATGATTTTAATATTGGAAGGTTCAAAAAAATCATATACCCACATGTATAGTTTTCAGTAAGGTAGGCACAGATAAATTGAAAATAACCCCACCTAACTCACCTGTACCAGAAATACCTCAATTCCCATGTTTGATTTCTATGGTCTTTTGTTTATAGTTTCTTTGGTTTATACCCTTCTCCCCGTGAGATGTAAGAAACTCTGTTTATAATTGCATTGTATCATTGGTATTTAGTCCATCAAGTTTTGAATTTACTGAATAAGCAAGCAAATTGGTAACATTTTTCTAAATAAATTTTGTTTTTCAATTTATTCCAAATTTGTTGCCAAAGATCTCTTGCCACAGGAAAATTTTCCCAGCCCAGGAAACTGAGTAAGGATTTCTGATGAGGGAGAAAGTTCTTCCCTTAAAAAGAACTCTGTCTTAAGCCTTTAGGAACTTGTAGAACAAGTGTTCTTGGGTCAGACTCTTTGGGTCAACTATGCTATTTTATTTCTTTTGAAAACAGACCACTTCATTTTAACATTTTAACGTACTCCTTCACTTTTTGCCTTACTTCATTATTCATAGGACATTCTCCTGTGCCTGGAAATCTATCCTCTTCACCCCCTTTTCCATATACGGATAATAAGATATTAGGAGTTAGTCAATAGCTTCACACATCTGCCCTCCACATTGCCACGTAACATACTATATTGCAACCTGAAAACTCTATAACTTCAGTGTTAATATGAAATGAAATAGTTCCTATGTTGGAAGCCTATAAATTCACACTCTCCCCAATTTGATTTATTTGTAATAAGAAGAACTCATTAAAACAGAAAATCAACAAAGTCTTAGCAGGTGGAAATGCATTTCTCTTTGCAGCAAAGTGAGTGACCTAAGAGATTTGGTTCTAACAGTCAGTGTTTCAGAAGCTGTTACCATGTGTCAGGCATGGTAACCAGTGTCAAGAGGAGGAACAATAAAAGAGAAAGATGTGGTCTCTGCCCCATAAAATATAAAATCTAATTGAAGAAATAAAACTACGGAGAAGTTTATAAATTGCATAAAATAGTAGAGCTAGATTCTTAGAAGTAGAGAACTATTTAATGAATGGAATGGAGAGAAAATATAGTAATTGAGAAGAATAAAAGATCAGTTGAGCTGGAGTGAATTTGGAAGGCTTCACAGAGAAAAAGGAACTTGCATGATGACTTGGATGATGGATGGGATTGAGAGAAGAGAGAGAAAAGAGTGCATCCCAGGCCAGCAGGGTTGGTTTCAGCAAAAGCATGAAATCAAAGAAGTTCAAGGCTGCTTAGAGCAGAGCTGAGCTGGGGTATGGAGCCAATAACATGAATACTTAGAGCTGTCTGCAAAGGTTGCAGCTCAGTGGTCAAGGTTTTAAACTGTCAGAATAAGCCCTTTGGACTTCATCTGGTAGGCTGTGAAGAGTCGCTGAAGTCTTTGAGCAAGGGAATGACAAGATTGAAAGAGTGTTTTATGACCAACTTGTCAGCTATGTGAATGTGAATTGGCAAGAAGAAAGATTGGAAGTAGGGAGAATAATTAAAATTAAAAAGCTTCTATAATAGGAGAAATGGGGACAGATGATAAAAATCTCAGAAAGGGGATTAGGAGTGGGAGGAATGGGGAAAGAAAGGGAATAAGAGATATTTTGAAGAAAGAGCTGACAAAAGTTGGTGACTGCTTAGATTTGGTCAGAAGAGCATCTGTGGGCATCAAATATTGAAGCCTGGGTGACTACGACAGGGCCATCTTTGAGCCACACACTACAGTTACCATGCAAGATATGTTCATACTGGAAATAAAGAAATGGAGCCTCTTGCAGCAAACATTGTCCCTTGGAAGGACAACATAAAATGTTCTTTTGATGACATAGTATTAATAGATATTAGAAGGGTGGCTCATGTTTGCCTGTCTAAAATGTCCCTTCACAGCAATAGAGCCTAGCTATTTATAGGACATCACACTTAGATTGCATTACCCATCCTTCTTTTGACCGAGCATGGATTGAGTTGGGCTGCACACTGAAGACTTCATGAGGTCACATGGGCCATCCAAACCCAGAAATTTGGAAATGAAATCAGGGAAGATTATGGCCACAGGTACTAGGTGATATAAATCAGGCTTGAGAGAGCCATTTGAGGGAATGTATGTGTTATTGAGAGGCTTCCCAGGTGGTACTAGTGGTAAAGAACCCACCTGCCAATGCAGGAGACATAAGAGACATGGGTTCGATCCCTGGGTTGAGAAGATCCCTTGGAGGAGGGCATGACAACCCACTCCAGTATTCTTGCCTGGAGAATCCCTGTGGACAGAGGAGCCTGGAGGGCTACAGTCCATAGGGTCACACAGAGTCAGACATGACTGAAGCAACCTGACATGCACCCATGTGTTACTGAACCAAGCCTGGGTCCTCTCACCAGCGTGGAGTAAAGTCAATAGTGACACCAGCTTGTGGTGAAGTGAGTATTTACTGCAGGATTCCAAGCAAGAAGTCCAAGCAGCTAGGGCGCCAAAGATCCTAATCCTTGATAGCTTTCAGAGAAAGACAGGGTGAGGCAGGGGCTTTGTGGATTGTGTGATCACCTCATGGATATTCTTCTGACTGATGGAGGCTGAGGTAATTAGGAGACAGCATCATCAACCTTCTATTTCCAACCAGTCTGGGATCTATGTGCTTGCGGGCAACATATAGTTAACTTCTTCCACTTGATAGGGGTTTCAGTATCTGTAAAATAGCTCAAAAGACGTGGCTCAGGATATTATCTATAGTCCTTGAAGAGGAACTAGAAGTCCTTGACTTTGTTTGGTGGCTAAGCTATTATTATTTTGTCTTACTTGACTGTTTTCCTTTCTTTCTGCATTCTCTCACCACTCTGACTAAATTAACTCTTTGGAACTCAGGGAAAATCTAGAAAGCTAAATTTTTTTCTACATATAAGAGGCTGGTAGAGGACAGACAAGGAAGGAGAAGGGGAAGTCTGTTACAGGAAGGCACCAGAGAGCCCTGCTCAGTTATACTATGAAGGAGCCATGAAAGTATGTAAATAGGAATAGCACAGAGAGAGAAAAGGAGAATGAGAAATTGGCAGATAAACAAAGAAAAGCAATGAGGAGACATGTTAAACCCAAAGGGGAGAGGGAATACCTGCCTTGGTCTGCCTTACTCACCAGGTACTGTTTCCCTCATGAAACCCAGAAGCACTTCCTGTTTGTGGGTCGGACAAGTACTGTGCATCTTTCTTCAAATGGCTCCTTTGGCTTAAAAGCTAATTGGAAAGGCTGTCTGTCCCTTGCAATAAAATGATCCCTAGCAAGGAAAATTTTATCCTACAGCCTCCGGATATCATGAACTAAAGTAGGACAGGCAAGAGAAATATTTATGCATGGAACATGTGACTGGAATTGAAGGAGGGAAGCCAGGGCAGGGGCTGGAGATGGCGACATAGTCAGTTAACTGAAGATGACTGCAATTTTATCACCAGTGAGCTTGTGCAAAAGAACACAGAGAGTTTGGGCAGGAAGAAGAGAATTTGGTAGAAGTGGTTAAGAGGTCACCAGGATTTCCAGCCAGGGCCCTTCAAAAGCCAGCTGAAAAGGGGAGGTGGGGAAGGAAATGCTTATCCTGAGATATTTCCTTTACCCTTTGTTAAAAGACGCAAAGGTGTGTTTATTTTGAAATAAAGGAGACTTACAAAACAAATTTAATTGAAGTGAATAGCTCTTCCTAATGAGGTCAGAAAAAAAGTACATGCTCAGGTTAAATTTCAGTTTCTAAAAGCTAAAATTAAAAAAATTTATTTGGGCTATAATCTATTTCCATAAAGACCTTCAAACCTAGAATGGACAAGTCTCTTCTCATGTAGGCCGAAGTGCTTCCTTCTCCATGAAATCTCCCCAGGGAATAAGAGGAAAGTAGTAAAATCTACAGTCTTGCACGTGAGAAAAAAAATTCAAAACTACCCCAAACAAGCATATTTTTAAATTGAATACTAATGTCTTAATTATGCTTTTTAATGCAGTATTTAGAGTATAAAGTACAGGAACAGGTTTGGCATATCTGTGGGCAGGAATCTGACTTGATCAATAGTGTTCAGAGTTTGCCTGCTATATAGGGGCAAAGAAAAATGAATTAGTTCTAAGTGCAAGAAATAGGACTGCTTGAATAGCAATGGTTAGGTGCTGGTATGCTCAGTCATGTCTGACACATGATCCCAAGGACTGCAGCCTGCCAGGCTCTAATGTTCTTGGAATTTTCCAGGCAAGAATACTAGAGTAGGTTGTCATGCCCTCCTCCAGGGGATCTTCCCGACCCAGGGATCAAACCCAAGTCTCTTGTGTCTCCTACACTGACAGGCGATTCTTTACCACTAGCACCACCTGGGAAGCCCAGCAATGGTCAGAACCTAGCACAATGCCGGAAGTGAATTTGTACCTTTTGATCCTGAAAGAATACATGCAAGAACTCTCCAGAACCATCATTGCATTCAACCTGAAGTCCTGGATCTATCTTTTAAAACTACTTTGTTTTCAGCAAGTCTCTAAGAACTTAGTGGAGCTCAACTAAATAGGTGTCCTTCTGGTCTGTTACATGCACTTTGGTGAAACTATTTCTTCTTTTAAATACAAATACATTGCACTTTAGCTCAGAGACACAGATGAAATTCTGTAAACAGAATCAATGAAGTTCCCTTATTACAGAGGTAAAAGAGGCTGTTTACACCATACAATAATCAAAGAGTTAATCTTGTTTCACTCTTACAGGAGTAAAACCCACTGGCAAGCTTTAACTATGTTAATTTTCAAACTTTCAAGTCTGTACTCAAACCACAAAGCCAGCAAACTAAAGGTAACCAAAGGAGCTCTTTAGTAAAGACAGAAATGAACTATGCCTTTTGAAGTGTTTCCAGGGAAATGTGTTTGGAATATTTAAGTCCCAAGTGAGTTACAAAGGTTATTCATTCACAAGTGAGATAAATTCATAGCTGTCAAATTGTCTGGATTCTCTGTGTGATCACTAGGGCTTCAAATCATTTATTTTTTTCTAGCAAAAGTTCAATATTTTCACAGCTTCAAATTTGATCGTACTTTATAATTTGGAAATAAAGAATTGCTTCTCTTCCTCACCTGCTCACTGAAGCAATAAAGTCCATGAGTATATTAAAGCAATTTTTCTCTTCTGTTGTAGTTACATTTTGTTTCTTTTAATAAAGCCAAATGTTTCTAAATTGGATGTTTTTTCCAGTAAAATAGCTGGATATAATTAACAAGGTGTCTGGTTTCACCAAACAGATGGGGGGATGGGGAATAGATTATTGCAAATATAAACTTTACGGTGTTTTATATTCAGCTATGTTTTCTTGAATAGTTATGAATGAAATTGTTCAAAAGTCCCCCAAAATAAGTTTTGCTGTTTTTGGCTCTTTTAGGTGATTAAGAAAGAAAGAAAAGAATTTTATTTTAATTGCTTACTTAAGTAAGTGTGTTAGTTGCTCAGTCGTGTCTGATTCTTCGCCCCCATCGACTATAGCCTGTGAAAATCCTCTGTCCATGGAATTCTCCAGGCAAGAATACTGGAGTGGGTTGCCATTCTTTCCCCAGAGGATCTTCCTGACCCAGGGATCAAACCCAGGTGTACTGCATTGCAAGCAAATTCTTTACCATCTGAGCCACCAAAGGAGCCCATAAAACTTAAGTTAGGTGCTAAGAGGAGAGTTAGAATCCTTAACAAAGATGGGAAGGTAAAAAGCAGTTCTTGACAGAATGTTCACAGGAGACAGAAATGAGCAGTGGCCACTGACCTGGTGAACTTGAAGTTTATTTCAGATTGAAAAATAAAGGTAAGGAGATGGCTCTAGGGAGCAGGGTCCAGACTTGATCTTCTCTGGGAGGGGAGCAAGGACTTCTGGGGGCTCTGACCCAACGTGGTCAAATTGAGGAGCTTGAGGGCACATCTGGATGGAAAAGCAAGACAAAGAGAGAGGTTGATACATAACTGCTCAGTAAATCCACAGAGTTCTGGCTCTAGTGAGGAGAATCATCGCAACTCTTATTGATAACCTACCGTGTAGAAGGAAGGCAAAGCCAGAGATGATCCTGCCTTCAAGAGACATCATCTCTCTGGAGAGACAGGCCATATGTGATAAAGGTTAGTTATGATGTGAAGGAAGTGAATACCTACCTAATAATTGCTGAAGGGATTTGATTGTGGAGCCTGAAGGAGAGTGCTGAGGTACGTGGAAAGGAGAGGAGGGAACTATAGACGAAGGGAAAGATTCCATGAAGTTGTGTGGTTTGGATTTGCAAAACTAATATGAGTAGATTGATTATGTTTCAGCAGAGAATCCTTGTAGGTGAAGAGTGGGAAAGAAGGTAGGGAGGTAGGTAAGAGCTAAATTGAAAAGGAATTGGAGTTTGAAGGCAAGAGTTCTTGAAAGCCTTTTTTAGAGGGATAGTGCATGTAAAGTTGTATAAACTATTATTCTGGTACGAGCCTGTGGGATGGAGTGGGAAGAGACTGTAGCAAGGAAGACATAGTAGAAGGTTACAGTAGACATAAAGAAATGATGGCTTAGATTTGAGGTGTGCAATGAGGATTAGAAGGACAAGAATGATAGTGTTTGCTAAATGCCAGACACATCACTTGATGCTGTGAAACATACAAATGTAAAACAAAGGACTTAAGACCAACAAAAGGTAACAGATAGGCTAAGTCTAGGGTAGCTCTGTGAACAATAACACGTTCCACATACAAGAACATCTTCTTTGAAAGGCGATGAAAAATTTATCCAGATGAATCTAGATACAACATTCAGTTAGAGATTCAGGTCATATTTCATTTTCTGTCAATTACATAAACATATAGATAAAAATGAAACTATAGAGAGAGATTTATATAAATCTCATATATCTATGAAAGATATATGCATATCTTATATAGATAGATAGGAGATATATATGTATATGATTCTATCCTATAAAACAAAACAATTTATACAAGTTTTTAAAAAGATCAAACATTGTCTTTTGACATATTTCTCAACACTGGCCAACTTTAGGCCAGGTGTCTCACACTTCACAAATGCGTATGTAATTTAGTTGTTTATAAAGTAAACGATATTTTATCAATCTAAGGAAGGATGCCTTTCTAAGAAATTGTGTCGTGAATCTGTAAATTGTAACACCTCTGTAAACTGAAAGAATTTTCATGGTGTGATTTTACTTATTTTCAGAAATTGAAGCTTTATAATAAGGAAAGAACACCTGTACAGTCTCATAAGTTCTTTACTCAAAAAGCTGAATGAATTTAAGTTCAAAGAAAAAAGAAAAAAAAAAGGAAACATTATGGGCAATTTGAGTCTGATTAAACAGTGCAGGGTGACTAGAAGTAGGACTTTCATCTAAGGCAAGACCACATTGAAGGCTGCTTTCAATTTTTAGCTCAAGAATATCACAAGATATTAAAAAATCACAGTTGACTTTTTAAAATTTAGGGAAATGGAATAATAATCACTAGACTCAGTTGAAAATATGTCAATGAAAAATAATACAACTATGAACAAAGGACTAAAGCAGTCACACTGATCATAGTATAAGAAACAGCAGACTTGAGTGGAAATTGACAGTAAAGGACTTTTAGTAAAGATATAAGAATTCACAGACTGGATCATTTTTGAGAGAATATCATGGAAAAAAAATCCTGGAAAAAAAAGATTAGTCATCCCAATAAAACATTCAAAATAATAATTTTTCTCTAGCCTTTTGCATTTCCTATAAGCCTAATGCATTCTGAAGTCTACCTGAATGTCTTGCAGGGTAGGAGACAAGCACATGGGCTTAGCAATGGGTGAGAATCTCAGTTCAGCTACTGAAAAGCTATATGATTTCTTCAACCTCCTTAAACACCAGTTTCTCCTCTTCAAGAAATGCAGATGGTAGTATCTATCCCACAGGTTTGTTGTATTTTAAAAGAAAATGCATTTAAGCACTTACCATAGAATTGGGCCCAGAATAAGAACTCAGTAATGTAAGTTAAAGTGATGGGAATACCAGGCCACCTTACCTGCCTCCTGAGAAATCTGTATGCAGGTCAAGAGGCAATAGTTAGAACCGGACTGGATCAACAGACTGGTTCCAAATTGGGAAAGGAGTACGTCAAGGTTGTATATTGTCACCCTGCTTATTTAACTTCTATGCAGAGTACATCATTTGAAATGCCAGGCTAGATGAAGCACAAGCTGGAATCAAGATTGCTGGGAGAAATATCAATAACCTCAGATATGCAGATGACACTACCTTTATGGCAGAAAGTGAAGAAGAACCCAAGAACCTCTTGATGAAAGTGAAAGAGGAGAGTGAAAATGTTGGCTTAAAACTCAACATTCAGAAACTAAGATCATGGCATCTGGTCCCATCACTTCATGGCAGATAGATGGAGAAACAGTGGAAACAGTGTCAGACTTTATTTTGGAGGGCTGCAAAATCACTGCAGATGCTGACTGCAGCCACAAAATTAAAAGATGCTTACTCCTTGGAAGAAAAGCTATGACCAACCTAGCTGCTGATGCTAAGTCACTTCAGTCATGTCTGATTCTGTGCAACCCCAAAGACAGCAGCCCACCAGGCTCTCCCATCCCTGGGATTCTCCAGGCAAGAATCTGGAGTGGGTTGCCATTTCCTTCTCCAATGCATGAAAGTGAAAAGTGAAAGTGAAGTCACTCAGTTGTGTCTGACTCTTAGCAACCCCATGGACTGCAGCCCACCAGGCTCCTCCGTCCATGGGATTTTCCAGGCAAGAGTACTGGAGTGGGGTGCCACTGCCTTCTCCATGACCAACCTAGACAGCATACTAAAAAGCAGAGACATTACTTTGTCAAGATAGATCCATCTAGTCAAACCTATGGTTTTTCCAGTAGTCATGTATGGTTGTAAGAGTTGGACTATAAAGAAAATTGAGCACCGAAGAATTGATGCTTTTGAACTGCAGTTTTGGAGAAGACTCTTGAGAGTCTCTTGGACTGCAAGGAGATCCAACGAGTCCATCCTAAAGGAAATCAGTCCTGAATATTCACTGGAAAGACGAATGCTGAAGCCGAAACTCCAATATTTTGACCACCTGATGCAAAGAACCGACTCGTTGGAAAAGACCCAGATGCTGGGAAACATTGAAGGCAGAAGAAGAAGGGGACGATAGAGGATAAGATGGTTGGATGGCAACACCAACTTGATGGACACAAATTTGAGTAAGCTCTGGGAGTTAGTGATGGACAGGAAAGCCTTCCTGACATGCTGCAGTCCACAGGGTCGCAAAGAGTTGGACATGACTGAGCGACTAAATTGAACTGAATGTAAGTTATTATCATTTATTAAAAAATTTAACAAATCTCACTAGTTTCTCAAGAAATCACCTTTCAGAAACAAATTAGCTCCTTCTAGTTGAAGTTTTATTTGCTTTAACATACCCCATCTACTTCCATAAAAGAATTTGAGGAAGTTGACAATTAAGGCTATGTGTTCAATACCATTATAAAAATATATAAATAAGAAAGGTTAACCTACAGTGTAGGAAATAGAAATGAATATATTTACTATTTTTGAGTCCTCTCTGTTTCCTGTAAGGGAAGGAACTAAAAATATTATATTGCACTGTCATATTTTTAAGATATCAATTCTTCAAGAAGAACAAATAAAAATGATCATTGTATTGTGATAGCCCTTTCTAAAATATTTCTCCCTACAAATTTGCATTTGATTGTCACAAAAATCTTGTGAGTCTTTTGACCAGCTATGATAACCCACTTTTATATATGAGGAAGTTAAGTATGAAGAAACAGAGTTTAGACTTGAATCCAAGAATGTAGAAAAGCACACACACAAGTTAACTAAGCTCTGAGCTCCCTACAAGTAAAGGCAGAATTGGTGGAACAGGGGGAGCATGGAGCATACCTCTGTTATCTGATAAAATATCTAATAATAAGAAGCATGCCTTGGGCCACTAGATACAGGCATTTACCGTCCATTAAAACTCAGAGAAATTAGTAATATGGATATTTATACAAGGGTCTTTAAACCACAAGAGGAACTGTGATTTTAGTAGAAGTCTTAAACAAAATGCAGACTTGTTCTTTATATGTTTCTTTATTATACAGCCTGAGGGAGTAATTTTAAATTGGTTCCGCAAAGGAATTATCTTTAAACAGCAGATGGCAGGAGTAATATTTTCTAGGTAAATGGTATTCTTTTAAGAAAGATTTATCAAGAGCCTACTATGTGTCAATATCTAAGCCAGGTCATGAGTATACAGAGATGAATGTTTTGATTCCTGCCCTCAAAGTTTTAATAGTCCAGTGGAGAAATGCATTTGTCATGAAACATCCTCCTGGTGACGGAGGTTTGTACAGAGGCAGTCAGGAACACAGGATAGCCCAGCAAAAATATCTAAACAGCCTGGGAAAGTTATCACTTGTAACTACAGAAGACAAGTGGTTAAGAGCAGAGAGAGTATTGCAAACAAAAGAAAAGTGTGTGTCAGGGATCAGACATTGAAGTGAGATGTTTAAAGAAGCTAATTCCTTCCATGTCATAGAACTTCAATAAGAGACAAAGAGGCATGATAGGAGAAGATGTAGAAGCAGCACACAGCGGTCAGATGAGGCTATTTGTGTCCTGCAAGTGAGACAAACTTGGGACCTTGCACCCCTTGATGCAGTACTGAAATGCTTGCACCTGGACACACCTCACCTGAAGAAACAAAATACTAAGAAACTGTACGGACTGAAAATGACTGTGCATGCACAGTTGGGGCAAATTTTGGACCCAAAAGTTACAGAAACCAAAACACCCAACTGCTACTTTTGAGAAGCCTGGAGCAAAAATGATGTGTCGGGAGCAAAGGCAGGGTACTACTGCACATGCCCCTTGCACACAACACCACCTAAAGGGTGGGTAAAACCACCTAAACCACCCCTCTGGACTGATCCCTGAAGCCACCTGTACCTTCACTCTGTGTAAGGAACAAACTTGTCCCGCTTTGGGGAGAAAGCAAGCAAGGGAATCTCTTGTTTGTTCTGTTCCCCAAAGCTGCAGCAAGGGCCCCAATAAAGCCTTGCTTGAATTTCTTATCTGGACTATAGTCAGTTTCTATTGGTTAGTAAAGCCATGGACCCTGGTCAATAACACCAGGAATGTAGAGTTTGCCTTTCCGATAGAGATTGTTTATTCAGTAAGAAATGGACATGATCTGCTGGGAACAGGAACAAGGATCCCATACATTATGTCATTGACTGGGCAACCAGTTTGCCAAGTAACCAGTTTGCTACATTTTCTGATTCTAACTACCTGCCAAAATAATTTTCCTTATAAAGTTTACAAAGGTTTGTGAATTGCTAATTGGCTTGTTTTACTTTTGAATTTATGGCAACATGTTAAAGAATGTGAGTTTGCATCTGGTTCTGGGAAGCCAACAAATTAGAGATTGGGATGGGAGGGAATAGGCCTTTGCAAGGAAAAGAGACAAGGGAAGTGGGCACACAGCTCAGTCCAGACTGCTGATCTGGGAAAGAGTATTTCCTGAAGAGTGAAAGTGGGGGAGAAAGATGTAAGGGAACCACAGGGAGCGACTAAGGGGCAGAGAGAAGAGGTTATGAAATGAAAAGAGCACGTTAAGGAGAAGAAATTGGCAAAAAAAAAAAAAACAAAAACAAAGGATCAGAGAACAAGGCCAGAATCAGCAAAGAAAAGAAACAGTATAGGAGAGAGGGCAGGGACAAGGAAAAGTCTCAGTACCCTACACCCCACAGCCTTGATAGGACCCACAATAAACATGAGACAATTGATGTAAAAAACTTTGTTGTAAGTGGAATATTTGACAAACCAGACATTCATAACTTTTATTCTAGTAAAGTGACCTTTGGCTATTATTTTTTCTCATATGTCTAGCTTCCAGTTTAGAATATTTAAAAATAGGAAATATTTAAGACTATACCTGGAAGGAGGGCATAAAGAAAAAGTTGGATTTTTTTTGTTTGTTGTTAAAAAAAAAAAATAAAACATGAGTTCCCAATCCTGAACCCCCCTCCCACCACCCTCCCCATATCATCTCTCTGGGTCATCCCAGTGCACCAGCCCCAAGCATCCTGTACCCTGTATCGAACTACCCTACACCCCACAGCCTTGATAGGACCCACAATAAACATGAGACAATTGATGTAAAAAACTTTGTTGTAAGTGGAATATTTGACAAACCAGACATTCATAACTTTTATTTCTAGTAAAGTGACCTTTGGCTATTATTTTTTCTCATATGTCTAGCTTCCAGTTTAGAATATTTAAAAATAGGAAATATTTAAGACTATACCTGGAAGGAGGGCATAAAGAAAAAATTGGATTTTTTTTTGTTTGTTGTTAAAAAAATAAAAAATAAAACATGAGTTCCCAATCCTGAACCCCCCTCCCAGCACCCTCCCCATATCATCTCTCTGGGTCATCCCAGTGCACCAGACCCAAGCATCCTGTACCCTGTATCGAACCTAGACTGGTGATTCATTTCTTACATGATAGTATACATGTTTCAATGCCATCCTCCCAAGTCATCCCACCCTCTCCTTCTCCCACAGAGTCCAAAAGTCTGGATTTTTTAAAACAAGAAACTTGAATCAATTTATAGGTGAGGAGAAAGAAATCAAGAAAACAAGAAACTTGAATCAATGTATAGGTGAGGAGGTGTGGAACTGAACATACCACAAAGAAATGGAGTATTTTTTGCATTAAAGTATTCCAGTTATTGTTGTTCAGTCGCTCAGTCATGTCTGACTCTTTGCAATCCCATGTACTGCAGCACACCAGGGTTCCCCGTCCTTCACTGTCTCTGAGAGTTTGCTCAACCTCATGTCCACTGAGTCAATGATGCCATCCAACCATCCTCTGCCATCCCCTTCTTATCCTGCTTTCAATGTTTCCCAGAATCAGGGTCTTTTCCAGTGAGTCAATTCTTCACATCAGGTGGCCAAAGGATTGAAGCTTCAGCTCCAGCATCAGTCCTTCCCATGAATATTCAGGGTTGATTTCCTTTAGGATTGACTGGTTGATCTCCTTGCTGTCCAAGGAACTCTAAGGTCTTCTCCAACACCACACTTCAAAAGCATCAGTTCTTCAGTACTCAGCTTCCTTTATGGTCCAACTNTCTGATCTCTATTGTGCCCATCTTTGCATGAAGTGTTCCCTTTGTATCTCTAATTTTCTTGAAAAGCTCTCTAGTCTTTCCCGTTATACTGTTTTCCTCTATTTCTCTGCATTGTTCACTTAGGAAGGCTTTCTTATTTCTGCTTGCTATTCTTTGGAACTCTGTATTCAGATGAGTATACTTTTGGCTTTCTCCTTTGCTTTTCACTTCTCTTCTTTTCTTAGCTATTTCAGTTATCACTGCTATGTAACAAACTTTCCAAAAACTAAATGGGTTATCTTGGTTCACAAATCTGCATTTGTGCAGGGGTTGGCAGGATCCAGAGATCAAATTGCCAACGTCTGCTGGATCATGGAAAAAGCAAGAGAGTTCCAGAAAAACATCTACTTCTGCTTTATTGACTATGCCAAAGCCTTTGACTGTGTGGATCACAAGAAACTGTGGAAAATTCTGAAACTAGTCTTTCCCGTTATACTGTTTTCCTCTATTTCTCTGCATTGTTCACTTAGGAAGGCTTTCTTATTTCTGCTTGCTATTCTTTGGAACTCTGTATTCAGATGAGTATACTTTTGGCTTTCTCCTTTGCTTTTCACTTCTCTTCTTTTCTTAGCTATTTCAGTTATCACTGCTATGTAACAAACTTTCCAAAAACTAAATGGGTTATCTTGGTTCACAAATCTGCATTTGTGCAGGGGTTGGCAGGGTCCAGAGATCAAATTGCCAACGTCTGCTGGATCATGGAAAAAGCAAGAGAGTTCCAGAAAAACATCTACTTCTGCTTTATTGACTATGCCAAAGCCTTTGACTGTGTGGATCACAAGAAACTGGAAAATTCTGAAAGAGATGGGAATACCAGATCACCTGAACTGTCTCTTGAGAAATCTGTATGCAGGTCAGGAAGCAACACTTAGAACTGGACATGGAACAACAGACTGGTTCCAAATAGGGAAAGGAGTACGTCAAGGCTGTATATTGTCACCCTGCTTTTTTAACTTCTATGCAGAGTACATCATGAGAAACGCTGGACTGGAAAAAACACAAGCTGGAATCAAGATTGCAGGGAGAAATATCAATAACCTCAGATATGCAGATGACACCACCCTTATGGCACAAAGGGAAGAGGAACTAAAAAGACTCTTGATGAAAGTAAAAGTGGAGAGTGAAAAAGTTGGCTTAAAGCTCAACGTTCAGAAAACAAAGATCATGGCACCCGGTCCCATCACTTCATGGGAAATAAATAGGGAAACAGTGGAAACAGTGTCAAACTTTATTTTGGGGGGCTCCAAAATCACTGCAGATGGTGACTGCAGCCATGAAATTAAAAGACACTTACTCCTTGGAAGAAAAGTTATGACCAACCTAGATAGCATATTCAAAAGCAGAGACATTACTTTGTTGACTAAGGTCCATCTAGTCAAGGCTATGGCTTTTCCTGTGGTCTTGTATGGACATGAGAGTTGGACTGTGAGGAAGGCTGAGGGCCGAAGAATTGATGCTTTTGAACTGTGGGGTTGGGGAAGGCTCTTGATAGTCCCTTGGACTGCAGGGAGATCCAACCAGTCCATTCTGAAGGAGATCAACCCTGGGATTTCTTTGGAAGGAATGATGCTGAAGCTGAAACTCCAGTACTTTGGCCACCTCATGTGGCCTTTTCCAAGGAGTCAACTCCTTTCCTTCCCAGCGTTGATGCTGGGAAGGATTGGGGTCAGGAGGAGAAGGGGATGACAGAAGATGAAATGGCTGGATGGCATCACTGACTCGATAGATGTGAGTCTGAGTGAATTCCAGGAGTTGGTGATGGACAGGAAGGCCTGGCGTGCTGCAATTCATGGGGTCGCAAAGAGTTGGACACGACTGAGCGACTGAACTGATCTGAACTGGCAGGGTCAGCTCATCCATGCTCCACCAAGGGTCAACTGGAATGACTCAAAGGCTAGGAGCTGAAATGAGCTGAAGGCTCACTCACTCACTCACACATTTGGCAGTTGATGCTGGCTTTTATTTGGGCATTTCAGTTCTTCTCCACATGTTCCTTTAATGTGACCTCTGCATGGTCCACTCTGGTCCTCCTCAGAGAACTGAACTGAAGGCAAACATCTCAAGGGAAAAAAAAATAAGCAAGAATCATCTTGTCTTTTCTAAATCAGTCTCAGAAGTCACATAATGTCACTTTTACTGTATTTACAGAGCTATTTTTATCAAAAAGAAAGGGCACAGAACCTGGAAAAGCATCAGATTCATATTTTAAGAATACAGTGATTTAGGATATATATGTATGTCCATCTTTTGAAAATATCAATATAATCTACCACCCAAGCTCCCTTGAGCTGGCAGGAAAAAAACTAGCTCCAGAGCACAACAATAAAATAGCCTTGGATAAGTGAATACATTTTCCTATTACCAAGAAGCCAGGAATTCAATTGATTATGAATTGTTTCAAGAGCAAGGATCACTATAAACTTCCCTTTTATAACTTTTTTTGCTGTATCCCATAGATTTTGAAAAGTTGTGTTTACATTTTTATTTGTCTCCAGGAATATTTTTAATTTCCTTTCTGATTTCTTCATTGACTCATAGTGGAGTTATTTTTTATTTGTTTGTTTTGTTTTGTTTTTTGTTTGTCTGGCTTGGTTTTAGTAGAATGTTGTTTAGACTCCATGTGATTATTTTTCCCCATTTTTTTCCATAATTGATTTCTAGTTTCACACTGTGTGGTCAGAAAAAATACTTGATACAATTTCTATCCTCTTAAAGTTGTTTGGGGCAGGAGGAGAAGGGGACAACAGAGGATGAGATGGCTGGATGGCATCACTGACTCGATGGATATGAGTTTGAGTGAACTCCGGGGGTTGGTGATGGAGAGGGAGGCCTGGTGTGCTGATTCATGGGGTTGCAGAGAGTTAGACACGACTGAGCGAATGAACTGAACTGAACTGAACTGAACTGAAAGTTGTTGAAACTTGTTCTGTGACCTAACATGTGGTCTATCCTGGAGAATGTTTCATGCACACTTGAAAAGAATCTGTATTTTGCCTTTTGGGGGTGAAATGTCTTATAGTATCTGTTATGTCCACCTGGTCTATGTGTCATTTAAGACCACTGTTTTCTCATTGATTTTCTATCTGGGTGATCTGTCCATTGATATATCTGGGGTATTAATATTATAGTGTTATCCTCTTATGTCTGTTAATATTTGCTTTATATATTTAAGTACTCTGATATTAGGTGCATATATGTTAAGGAGAATTATATCCTTTTCCTGTACTGATCCCTTTTATCATCATATAATGCCCTTCTTTGTTTTTGTTTATAGACTTTGTTTTAAAGTATTTTTTATGTGAGTATTGCTACTCCCACTTTCATGCATTTATGATAAATTAATCAGCAATGAAGGAGGAAAGAATATAGAATACAAATAACACAGTATCTTCAATAAGTGATGCTGGGAAAACTGGACAGCTTCATGTAAAAGAATGAAATTAGAACATTTTCTCACAGAACATACAAAAATAAACTCAAAATGAACTAAAGACTTAAATGTAAGACTAAAAACCATAAAACTCCTGTAAGAAAATAGGCCGAATATTCTTTGACATAAATTGTAGCAATACTTTTTTAGATCTTTCTACTAAAGCAAAGGAAACAAAAGCAAAAATAAGCAAAAGTACCAAATTAAACTTAAAAGATTTGAACAGCAAAGGAAATCAGTGACAAAATGAAAAGATAACCTACTGAATGGGAGAAAATATTTACAAATAACATGATCAATAAGGGGTTAATATTCAAAATATATAAATATCATATAACTCACTATCAAAATCAAACAACTCAATCAGAATACCTGGAAAGACATTTCCAGACAGAATGATCAGAATACCTGAAAAGACATTTTCCCAAAGAAGACATATGGATAATCAATAGGCACATGAAATGATTTTCAACATCACTGATAATCAGAAATATGAATAAAAATCACAATAAGCTATCACCTCCACTATCAGAAAGGCTATCATCAAAAAGACCACTAATAACAAATGTTGGCAAGGATGTAGAGACGAAAAAAACCTTGTATACTGTTGAGGGAATATAAACTGGTACAACCACTGTGGGAATCATGAAGTCTTCCTCAAAAAACTGGAAATGCAACTACCATGTGACCCAGCAATTCAGCCCCTAGGTATATATCCAAAGAAAATGAAAACACTAATTTGAAAAGATATGTGTACTGTGGACTTCCCTTGTGGTACAGTGGATAAGAATCTGCCTGCCAGTGCAGAAGTCATGGGTTTCATCCCTGTTCTGGAAAAGATTCCACATGCCATGGAGCAACTATCCCCATGTACCTCAACTACTAAGCCTATGCTCTAGAGCCCACAAGCCGCAGCTACTGAGCTTGTGTGTCCCAATTACTATAGCCTATGCACTCGAGAGCCTGTGAGCCACAACTCCTGAGCCCACTTGCAGCAAGTACTGAAGCCCACATCACCTAGAGCCCACAGGCCACAACTACTGAGCCTGCATGCTGCAACTACTGAAGCCCATGTGCTTAGAGCCTGTGGTCTGCAACAAGAGAATTCACCACAGTGAGAAGCCCCTGCACCACAATCAAGAGTAATCCTTGCTTGCCACAGCTAGAGAAAACCCATGCATAGCAACACAGACCCAGCACAACCAAAAATAAACAAATAAATAGCTATAGCCATTAACACTAAAGCAGAAAAGATTCGTGTACCCCCAATGTTCATTGTAGCGTTATTTACATTTGCCAAGAGACAGGAGCAGCCTAAGTCTCCATCAATAAATGGATGTGGCATATATATACAATGGAGGATGTGGTAAATATATGCAATGAAACACTACTCCAGCCATAAAAAAGAATAAAATTCTGCCATCTGCAGCAGCATGGATGGACCGAGAGGGTATTATGCAAAGTGAAATAAATCAGACAGAGAAAGACATATACTATATTTTATCACTTGTATGTAGAATTTGAAAATGAAACAAGTGAATATAACAAAACAGAAACAGACTCACAGATATACAGAATAAACTCGAGGTTACCATTGGGAAGTAGGAAAGGGGAGGGGCAAGATAGGGTTAGGGATTAAAAGATACAAACTACCATGTATAAAATAAATAAACAATAAGGATATATTGTATAGCACAGCACACGATAGTCATTATTTTGTAATAACTTCAAATGGAGTATAATATGTAAAAGTGTTACATCACTAAGTTGTACATCTGAAACTAATGTAATATTATAAATAACCTATACTTCAAGAAAAGAAGAAGAGAATGAAGCAACTATGCAAGCAACTTTTTTTTTTCCATCCAAATTTCAGATGATATCTTAGTCTTGCAATTTCCTCCTTTACCTTAAATTCAAGTACGAGGAGTGAAAATTTGCTGTATTTTGATTAAGGTTTTAATTGTACTTTAGAACACTTGACCCTGAATTTCTCCCTTTTTATACTACAATTATTAACAGGCATAAAATAAGGCCTAGCATAGGTATTTGGGAGATCTAATTTTCACCATATACACATTCTTCTTAAGAAAGAATCAGGAAAAAGTAAAAAACAAAAAAAAGGGGGGGGGGAGTCAAGAAGAGGAGATAACACAATGACTTATTGTATCAATTCCAGTCTGCCCTAATCTTTCTTGAAGATCAGTTATCACTATGTGTTTTATTGCATGAAGTGTGATGAATCTGCCACATCTTTCCAGTGATTAAGAAAAAAAATTCTTAAATAATTGTGTATTTAGCAATACCTAATGCTTACCACTGAAGTATCGTCAGAATTTAAAAATTCCTCACACATAATAACACTGGTTTAATTTTTCCTTGAATGCCATGCTTCTTACCTTAAAAATTACAAAGAATATTTTCTAGACTTAATGATTTCTGGAATATCTTATCTATTGTAAAGATGTTAGCATCTATTTATTTCTTTACTCCCTAGGGGCCAAAGGAAGTGAAATGTTGGAAAACTATGTAGATAAAGTAAGGAGAAATATTGTTTTCCATATTAAATAAGCTTCAGTTCAGTTCAGTTACTCAGTCGTGTCTGATTCTTTGCCACCCCATGGACTACAGCACACCAGGCTTCCCTGTCCATCACAACTCCCCAAGGTTGCTCACATTCATGTCTATAGAGTAGGTGATGGCATCCAGCCATCTCATACTCTGTCTCATCCTCCAAATAAGCTTGGAAATAAATAAAAACAACCTGTTGTGGAAGGTTGAGGCAAGTGGCTGTTGATGGGTTTTAAAAGCTCAGAGGACGAGTGGTTTGAATTTCCCAAAGCCACCAATTTCTGCTGGCAGAGTTTCTGAGGATAATGTGAATATTAAAAGGGAAATTATGAATGGTGACAAACAGAGCATTTGGAGGGAGTTTCAAGGTTTGAGGCAATATTTGGGTACTAGAACACTTAGGAAAATTCTTTGGCCCTTTCCCAACCTAAGAGGAAAGTTTATTCCACATGAAAAACATTTTAAAATCTTCATATAGTCCATAAATCTTTCACAGCTCTATCCACTCCTTTCTTTCCTTGTTACATCATAAAAAATGTCTTTTCTACTATCAAAGATAAATCCTTCCATGAAAGCTTCAGGTCCTTTTCTTTCTCATCTCTGCAGACTTTATTTTTCAATTATTCTCCATTTCTTGTATATTCAACTTCTCCATCTAGACCAAATCACTCTTAGTCAGCACTAATGCCTTCAAGTATCCTCACATCTTTCAAAAACAGTATTCATTTCCTTCCAAATACCACTCCTTTGCTCTGCTCTCTAGCATAGTCAAACTTCTTTAAAACCTTGATTCTAAACTCTGAATCAAAATTCTCACGCCCCATTCATTCTTCAGCCACCCTGATGGTATCTCCATCCCTACAATCATACTGAGATTAATTTTGTCAAAGACAGCACAACTTCCTTGTTGCAAATCAGATTGGCACCCTTCTAGCCTCATCCTTTTTCAACTCCCTCTAGCAGTTCTCAGCACGTGGCCAGCACTTGATCTTCTTTGCTTCTTAGTGTCTTTGGCCAGCTTCTTCTCCTCTTCTGACTTCCGATCATTGACTTTATTCCAGGCACTGTGTGAGGCATCTTTTTATCTATGCTCTCTTAGATGATTACAGTACCATCTTTATATAAACAACTTCTAAAACCGTTATCTCAAGCTTAGATCATCCTACTGAGCCCCAAACTCCTTTAGCTGATGGCTTTTTTGAATTTTCAGTTCTCCATTTAGATGTCTCATAAGTATCTAAATTTAATGTGCTCCTAGCTAAAATTCTACACATTGCCCTGCTTCCAAATACTCCACTTTTAGTCTTTCCTGTTTCAGGAAATAGTATTATGATCCATCCAGTTTCCATAAATAAATATTTGACAATTTTATCTCTTTCAAACCCATATCTAATCCATAAATGAGCTCTGTTTTTTCTTCTGAAAATCATACCTTGAATTATTCTCTCAATTCTCTTTTCTAATAAAAAGAATGTCACAGAAAGATTGATTACCTTTTGTTCTCTTTTTATCCCAACTTTGAATTCATTGAGAAGAAGTAGTCTATTTTAAACAAATGATTTAAATAAATAAATTTGATGCAACATATTGTCCTTGAAGTTTTGATTATTAGTTTTTTCTATATGGGGAACTGGTTCATTTTGCTTTTGAGACCTCAAAGCTAATTCTTTAATGGAAGACATATTTTCTCACAGAACTCCAAGAAATTTGTCCTGGAAATGAAGGAATGACTGAAGTTTTAGAAAGTGCCTTGCATGCTATTGCCAAAGGATGACTTTAGTTTTAAGTTCAAAGACTGTCTGAATATTTCTTCATCCTGTGCATCATGAAAATTACCGATTACTGTTCACCTCCAGAAAATTTCTGTTGGATAGAACGAAAGGTCATCCATTTGGCCCAAAGTAAAAGTGACCCTTGCAGGTCAAATTCAGCTCACCTCTTACCCCCACCCCACCCCCATCCCAGAGTGGTCAGGAGATTTCAATCAAAGATTTTAACAAGAGAGGAAGGAAGGAAGGGAAATAAATAAGGGTACAAAGAAAATAAAAGGAAAGGAAAGAGAAGAAAAGAAAAGGAAAAAATTTTATCCAATTATCTAGCACTCAAATATTAATAAAATCTAATGACTGGAATCCAAGAAATTTGAGGAACAGGATTAAATAGGAAAAGTTAAGTTGAGATGCTACCATTAGACACCTGAAGTGAAAAGAAAAAGATGTCAGTAATTTACTGAAGTCAAAAAATAAGGATGACTTATTCTGTTTCCAAAGCACCATTGTGCTATGAACTGTGCAATTCAAGTTCATTGCATGATATGGAAGTGATCAAAATGGGGTTTTCTCTCTTGTATGCCTTTAATCATAAAGAGTTTATATACTTTTGAAAGAAGAAGAATTTGAAATAACAAGAGCATGGAGACTTCTTTTATTTTAAAGCATTCAGTTGACTGAGTCAAAGAAATTTGTTGAAGGTATTAATTGAGCTGCTACCTCTGATGAAGGACTTTTTAGAATTAATAGGCTCTGAGAGACCCAACCTGTCAGACCCCCCAGTGCCTCAGAAGTTTGTAAATCCTTGTGAAAATGACAAGATGTTTAAACATCCTGAACCCAAGACTGCAGGGGAACAAAAGGGCATTGCTGATTTGTTCAAAGTACAAGTATGCAGATTCCATGAGGACATGTGGACTGAGCAGATGGCAACTGGGGATGGTACTCACTTCCCATGACTGAGCATTCAGTGCACAAAATATTCAAAACTTTTGAAGAATTGCAGAATTAATTGATGGAAATAACGCCATAATTTTAAAAGAGATTCATAGAGTTTACTGAATACAAATCATGCTAATGTCTGTGGCTGTCTTTAGAGGTAATATCCAGATGTGTCTAAACTAACAAATGTCTGCACAATCAGCATCATTCAATTTCATGAGAAAAGGATCGTATAAATTGAATCGACCTGGAAGATAAAGTATCCCTGAAAATTTAGCTCAACTGATGTTTCAATCCATTTGGTCAAATTCTCTATCTTGCTCTCAAAGTGTGTTTCCTGCTATAGTAAATGCTGCTGGTGTCTTGGCCAGAGCCCTTTGACCAGAACTGATGTAGCCATTCCCTAATTGGTGGTGTTGGCTACTAATGGTATGAAAGTAAACCTTCTCCGGGTAATTGCTCTCAACCAAGCAAGAGCTGACTAATCTGGGGGGTTATGTCTCACCCCCACTCCTGGGAACAGATCACAGCCAGTGACTCCCTGGAGGCAAGGATAAGGTTGCAGTTAGACTAATTTGATGTTGCAATGTATGTCCTGAAGCTCCCATGGATCGGCTAAAGCTAGACTCTATCAGCTAGACTCCAACAGGCGTTCTAGCCTAAGTACCTGTTTCTCTCCTTTTCTCCTGAGAAAATAAGTAATAGCCACCTGAATCCCTGTCTCAGACCCTGCTTCTAGGAAACATGATGTAAAACTGTTGGTACTAGAAGTGATCATTTTGCTAGATGCTAGAAGATAAACATAAAAATCTATACAAGCAATATGTAAAGTGACAAGTAAAAGTGTTAGTTGTTCGGTTGTGTTCAATTCTTTACAACCCCATTGACTGTGGCCTGTTGGGATCCTATGTCCATGGACTTCTCTTGGCAACATACTGGAGTGTGTAGCCATTCGTTCTCCAGAGGAACTTCCTGACCCAAGACTGAACCCAGGTCTCCTGCATTGCAGGTGGATTCTTTACCATCTGAGACACAAGGGCAGACCTATAATAAATATGTTGAGTGTTGTTGTTGTTCAGTTGCCCAGTCGTGTCTGACTCTTTGCGACCCTGTGGACTGCAGCACGCCAGGCCACCTTGTCCCTCACCAGCTCCTGGAGTTTGCCCAAGTTCATGTTCATTTCATCACTGGTGCTGTCCAGCCATCTCATCCTCTGATGCCCTCTTCTCCTTCTGCCCCTTTCCCATGGACTTTTCCAATGAGTTGGCTGTTTGCATCAGGTGACCAAAATACTGGAACTTCAGCTTCAGCATCAGTCCTTCCAGTGAATATTCAGGGTTGATCTCCTTTAAAATCGACTGGTTTGATATCCTTGCTGTCCATGGGGCTTTCGGGAGTCTTCTCCGGCACCACAGTTCAAAGGCATCGATTCCTTGGTGTTCTGCCTTCTTTGCGGTCCAGTCTCACAACCATATGTGACCACTGGGAATACCATAGCCTTGACTATATGGACCTTTGTCAGCAGAATAATGTCTCTGCTTTTCAACACACTGTCTAGTTTTGTCATTGCTTTCCTGCCAAGAAAAAATTGTCTTCTGATTTCATGGCTGTAGTCACAGTCTGCAGTGATTTTTGAGCCCAAGAAGAGGAAATCTGTCATGACTTTCACCTTTTCCCATTCTATTTGCCATACAGTAATGAAGCCTAATGATCTTAGTATTTTAGATATGTAGATAGGTCTTTTAAATTCATTCTTTAAGCTTGCCTTGACTCCATTGCACCCATTTCTCACTCCTAGACATCTTAAGTGTTAAACCTATATACTCATTTTTCTGTTAGTCTAAATAAAAGGGAGATTCATTCATCCATCCACTTACTAATTAGCAAATACTTATTGAGCTCCTACTAATTGCCAGGGACTGTTCTTAGGAGCAGGGATACAGAAGAGAATAGAATCAAGAGTGAGTCTGTTTTTTTGACCATGTTTTAACCAAGATTCCTCTGTGAGCAGAGTTTAAAACAAAGGTTTGCATGCAGATAGTTTAGGAAGTTATTCTAGGAAGTAGAAGAAAGATGTAAGGGGAATGAATACAAAAGGAGACAAATCAGATAAGGGAGCATTATCAAGTAAGTCATCAAAAAGGATTCAGTTCAGTTCAGTTCAGTAGCTCAGTCTTGTCCGACTCTTTGCAACCCCATGAACTGCAGCACACCAGAGTTTAATGCTTCAGGGCCATCTGAGGAAACCTAGGAAAAGCTTCTTGAAGTAATCTACCTAAACATTGAGAAAGAAACTTTCTCCTTTGCCTCCTATCACCTTTTGGTCAAAGGTGACCACAGGCATTAATACCCCTGCAATTCCAGGTTGTATGTGCATGAATACAGAACAAGTTTCTACTAAAAGTGAGAAGTACACATGCGAGTACAAGGAGAAATACTGTCAGATCACACCTACACGAAGCTTGTCAAACCTGCACAAGATGTCAGAATACACACCGAATTGGTCATCTCAGAAGTGGCTAATGTGAAATGTGGGAACATGGGGATTCCCCTATGCCTGACATTAAAGCAAATTCTTCACAGGCTCTCTCTTATGGTGGTGGCCTGCTGTGTTCTCTGCCAAGATTTAATATAGGAAGTTTTATTGAACAAATTATATACTTCATTGCTGCAGCTGGTCTTGAATCTGTAACTTTTTTTAATTGCCCTAAACTCTAAATTTTCCTCACCCCTTACCAGTATTTTGGCTGCTTCATTTTGTGTGCTCGAGAGAGAACCA
This sequence comes from Aepyceros melampus, assembly GCA_006408695.1. NCBI lineage: Eukaryota > Metazoa > Chordata > Mammalia > Artiodactyla > Bovidae > Aepyceros > Aepyceros melampus. The sequence continues at coordinate 86,835 of SJXQ01004233.1, read as the reverse complement.
GACCACCATCCCTACAAGGTCTGCAACCTTAGTTAACTTGCTCTTACTGGCTTTGCTTCAACTGCTTCTTCAACACTGTCACTATTGCTACTAGGCTTTGATGCTCCAAGAGACACCCTAGTCATTCTTTCAGGCACATCCCTCTCTGCCTTACTTACAGCAAACTTAATTATATCTTCAGTACAAAAAGATTCAATTTCCCCCATCAACATAATATTTTATTTTTTTAATGCTGACCTTTGGCATGAAAAGTCCAAAACACTCAGATGATAGTAATACCTTCAAATTCACTACTATGGACATATGCTTCCATCTCCATCACAAATTAGAACTTTTAATCCAGAACAACCAGTTTATGAGGATAAGTACAGATTTGACAAATGGGTCCCTGGAAGTTATTAGGAGAAGGACCAATCTTACTTGTACCCATTGTCTTCAATACAATACAATTCAATATAATTTGCTGCTGCTGCTAGGTCGCTTCAGTCGTGTCCAACTCTGTGTGACCCCATAGACGGCAGCCCACCAGACTCCCCCATCCCTGGGATTCTCTAGGCAAGAACACTGGAGTGGGTTGCCATTTCCTTCTCCAATGCATGAAAGTGAAAAGAAAAAGTGAAGTCACTCAGTCGTGTCTGACTCTTCACGACCCCATGGACTGCAGCCTACCAGACTCCTCCATCCATGGGATTTTCCAGGCAAGAGTACAGGAGTGAGATGCCATTGTTTTACTGTCAATACAATCTGATATACAAGTAATTGTATATCAAATTAGGATCATAGTCACAAAGGGACGAATTGCATCAAGTGCTTTTAAAATACAGCACTAGGACTGTACATTCTTGGTAGACTACACATAAAGACAAAAAACAGCACAGAAAAATCTTGAGCAGTGTTCAGTAGTCTCATTGTATTGGTAATTTTGTTATTTAAACTATCACATAGATGGAAGAATCAAGCAAATATTTTACATTAATGTTATTAGTAAATAAGATTTTTTTCTAGCTGTTACACAAGAAAGTTCCCCCCCCCCAAAAAAATGTGAACTAAGTAGCATAGATTATCTCTACTGCTATCACTTATACTTTGGTCTCCATATACCATTTCCTATTAAAACAAGTCAGAGTTCCTTGGAGAAATGGCTGTTTGCATTCTGAGGCAGGAAAGGTGCTAAGCTGTGTTTGGAATATGGGATTGTACCTTAAAGCAAAGAAATTATCAAAGACCAGTGAGGTTACATTTGAAAACACAGAAGCCAAATTGAAGGTGCTCCCACTAGCTAACGATGGAAAAATTTGATGGAGCATCAATCAGAAAATAACTACAATGAAATAAAATGTTAAAATAAATCTTTTTTTTAATCCCTAAGTTCACAATAATGTTTTTTCAAAGCCTCATTGGTCAATTTTGCAGGTTGATAGAACACCAAATTATTATTCTACAACTTACTAAGTAAAAGGAAAGAATCAAACACTCATCTTGCATACCTTGATTGTATTTCAGGGAAACCAAATAGTAAGGTCATATTGGGAGTTGAAATATAAAATCTTTATTTTACATATAAAAACCTTCATTTTACAGAAGACACTGAAAAACAGTGAGGTTAAGTAACTTGACCAAGATCCTTGGCTAATAAGATCTCAAATGCACACTTTGGATCATGCATATAGTTATGCATAGTTATCCAGATTCTGAAGGAGATCAGCCCTGGGATTTCTTTGGAAGGAATGATGCTAAAGCTGAATCTCAGTACTTTGGCCACCTCATGCGAAGAGTTGACTCATTGAAAAGACTCTGATGCTGGGAAGGATTGAGGGCCGGAGGAGAAGGGGCAACAGAGGATGAGATGGCTGGATGGCATCACTGACTCGATGGACGTGAGTCTGAGTGAACTCCGGGAGTTGGTGATGAACAGGGAGGCCTGGCGTGCTGCAATTCATGGGGTCGCAAAGAGTCAGACACGACTGAGCGACTGAACTGAACTGAACATATAGTTTTGCATCTTGTTTGCCTTTTTTTTTTTTTTGCTTGACATATGACATTTTCTATGTCATTAAATATGTTTTCATAATGTAGATTTTAGTAGCAGTATAATATTTATCTGCTGGATGTATTTTAATTTGTTAACTCAATATTATTGGCTAAGTTGTGTTAGTTTTCTATTGCTATATAATGAATTGCCATCAGCTCAGTAGCTTAAAAATAATAGCCATTAATCAGCTCCCCATCTATAGGTTACAAGTCTGGCATGGCATGTGTGAATTTTGTACTTTGATTATCTCAAGGTTTGAAATCAAAGTGTTGACTAGGCTGTTACCTCCTGGAAGCTCTGGGAAAAAAATCTACTTCCAAGCTCATTCTTGTCAGAATTCAGTTCCTTGCAACCTTAAGACTGAGGTACCTATTTCCAAGCTTGCACTCTGCCAGAGGCCTATCTCAGTTCTAAGTGACCACCTGCATACCTTGCTGTGCGATATACCCACTCTAAACACAAGCAACAAGGCACTGATTCTGTTTTGAATCTCTGACTTCCTATTCTGTGACCAGCTGGAGAAAACTCTGCCTGTAAAGGGCTCATGGAGTTAGCTCAGATTATCCAAGCACAGTCTCTATTTTAAAAGTAACTGTGCCATAAAATATAGCCTAATCATGAGAGTTAAATCCATTATATTCCAGGACCCAGGACTAGGCAGCCTGAACATACAGGGGGTGGGGGTAGAATTAATACGAGAAATATCTTCCTCTCTACCCTTTTTCTCCTGCCTAGAGTTAGTTGTATGAGACTATGATTCTTGATTGCTGTCTTCTTGCTACCCTGAAACTACAAGGCAAAGAAAAGAGACAGCTTCCTGAGCATAGCAGAGAAGGATGCAAACAGACCAGGTCTTTGATGGTACCCACGAACTACTACGCTTCACCTGGAATCACCTACCTCCGGAATTCTCGATCTGTACAATGATTGGTGGTGGTGGTTTACTCACTAAGCTGTGTCCAACTCTTGTTACCCCCAGAGACCTCCAGGCTCCTATGTCCATGGGATTTCCCAGGCAAGAATACTGGGGCAGGTTACGTTTTTTTCTTTAGGGGATCTTTGCAACCCAGGGATCACACCCACATCTCTTGCATTGCAGGCAGTCTCCCCATTACAGGCGGATTCTTACCCCTGAGCCACTAGGGAAGCCCCCATCATGTTCTTAATGCTGAAGTCATGTGGCATCACTTTTTTTTAATTGGAGTATAGCTGATTTACAAGGTTGTGTTAATTTCAAGTGTACAACAAAGCAATTCAGTTATATATACTATATATACATAGATAATGTAATATATATTCTTCTTCAAATTCTTTTCCATAGGTTATTACAAAATTTAAGTATAGTTCCATGTGCTATACAGTAGTCCTTGTTGTTTATCTATTTTATATACAGTAGTGTGTGTGTGTGTGTGTGGTATGTAGCTTAATTTTGATGCTTAGGTATTTCCTAACTTGCTCCTGAATAAACCCTTTCAAATTCATGAGTATAGCATATAATTTACTTGAAATTTTAAAACATGTGAAAATTTGTATTTATTTCAAAAAACATATACATTTTGTAAAAGTATAAAAGTACACAAAATACTGATACAAACCTACTTCAACATGATGGCTCCTCTAGATTAAGGAAAAATAGAGAATGGTGCAAAAAGGGGCTTCCTTGTACCTGAAATAGACCATTTTTTTCATTCTTATAAATTCTGAAGTAAATAGAAAACATATTAAAATCTGTTAGAGCTCATAATGGGGGAGACAGTTCCTTCTTTCCCCCTTGTTTTTCTCTATGTTTGAAATATTTCAAAATAATAAAAATGGAATATCTCAATATTATAAAATAGGGGAAAAACTGAGGCAAGGGATGACAAGAAACTTCCTCAAAGTCAGGAACTTTCTATACTCTCAGGCAGGAAGGAGTTTACTTACCCAGCCCCTACCCCCTCATCCCTGCTTCTTCCTCTGTGCCCCCACCTGGGGAGAAGGACAAGGATAAAACATGAGTAGAATCAATCATATTATGATCTTACTGGAAGGCCACCTACCTGAGGACCATCTCAAGGAAGGAATTTTGAAACAATCAGCAATCTTTCCCTTTAGCAGAAGTGCTAGGAGCTACATATGCGCTTTCTCCCTGGACCACCATTTGCCTAACAGGCTCCTAAATGCTTGATTTCGCTATGCAAAAACACTACTAATTATATTCATTTATGTGACTGACTTACCATTTGAATCTAATTGCCATGCAGCAAAATAACTGTTAAAGCATATCATTAAACAACTTGAATAATTAGAGAGAGATTTGCTTGTTCTCCTAATTCAACACTAGAGTTTAGGGCAGGGACTTCACCCTCTACCTTTGCTGTCTTAAATTAACTAGGGAAGAAGGCTGTGGAAACACTGCCACACTTGCTGTTTGTCAGAAACCCCAGGTCTGCTGAAGAGCCCAGGACGCTGAGCTACAGCTCCGTAGCCCTGCTTGGGTGTATCCATCATCACAGTGAGCATTTTTCCTCTCCTTCACTCCATGTCTTCTCTCAGGGGCTCCCTGATTTCTCAGTATCCACACCTGCCTCTCTAGGCGCAGTTTCTAGTCATCCAACTTCCTCTGAAAATGTGCTGATGTCTCTCTCATCTTTATTTTTTCTACCTCAGCTCCAGCACCTTCCTCTTTTCCTTTGAGACTATCGCATCTGTGTGGGTTCATTGCCTTTTATCTGACCTCACTCATCACATTTTTGTCCCTTTGAGAACTTGATTACGTGAGTCACAATGTCTTCCAATGGTTCTCTCGTGGAGATTATCTTGTCTCAATATCTGCCTGCTCAGAAAATGGGGCTATGGATGAAGAGGAAGGAGCTTTCTCATTTATTTGGAAAGGGCATTTCCAAAACTATATCATAGAGCCACTTCTTCTCTTAATTCTAATTATTTAAAGTCAGTCTGTCTCTTCCCAGTTTTTCAAGTCATGTTGGTTGTTGGTTGCCTCTTTTCCCACGGCATCAGATCTATTTCTTCTGCTCTCATTGGGCTCTGATTCATATTATTCCTCTCCTCTGTAGCATCCAGCTCTATACTCAACGAATCACCATTGTCACTGATTAACCTTCACATTTATTATTCAGCCTTATTCTCCCTGGCATTTTGAAACTCCTGAATGTCCAGCACTATGTCCAGCACTGGAGATACAGTAGTAACATGACCCTGTCCTTATGAAATGTAAACACACCTACAGACACAATAACAATTTTCTAAAGTGTTGTGCCAAGAAAAAGAAAAAAAAAACACAAAGTACTAAAAAAACATGTAAGAGGGAGAAAATCTATTTTGCCTGGACATGGAAAGGTTCTCTGAGATATGACTTGAAAGATGAAGAGAAGTGAGCCAGATGGAAAAGTTGGAGAAAGGCTTTCTGAGCAGAGACCAGCACTCGCTCTATCCCAGTCTTTCTGGTATCCACACCCTTTCACGACTATTCTGCATTCCCTCCATCTTGGATCCACAGATATTTTAATGTGTCTTCCTGAGCAGCCGAGATCCCTTTACCTTTTTCCAAACCCATTCACTCATTCCCAAACACACATTCTAGATCACCTCCACAATTCATTCTCTTACTTCTTGCTCCTAGAATAGCTAAACAAGAGGAAGCCACTATTTTTGTAGGTCAAGGGTTGGAAAATATCAGAAGTTTAAACTTATATGGTAATTGACCATCATGATAACCAATTTCAATAAGTTATCTTCCTTTAAATTTTTGCCATAACCCTGCACTGAATGCCTACTCATCTTGGTCAACAAGGCTTCAAGAGAATACTTTATAATCAAAGTAGTCACTCATCTCACTATTTCATAACCACTAAAATGTTTTAAAAATCTAATGTATTCATCCTCTTTCTGTTTCTCCTCAAAAAGAGTTTCTTTCTCCTCTGTAGGATAATCCAACAGATAATGCTAAATTTACTTAGTTTTTTTCTCAGTCATCCTCCTCAAAATAGCTACTCTGAAAGACTCCACTAGCACTATATTTGTGGCTTCTGCACAAAATGAGCAAAGAACACAAAGTAATAAAATTTATATGAGGTTTTCACATATTTTATAACATTAGAGGCATAATCCTGTAAATTACATGAGAAGTGATGTCTCCATTTTACAGATGAGAAAACTGAGTCTCAGAAATGTAAGTGATCATAAACAGACAATAAATGATAAAATAAGACTAGTATTCACTTCTGAATCTAATTCAAGGAATCATAACCTTTCAATGCTGCCTCACCTTCCTCTTGGCTTATATCTTTCAAGAAGGATGGAAGAGCAAATGGAGAGTTGGGACACCTCATTAAAGTAAATTCTGGGTGTGGGGCGGGAGGGGGGAGGTGGGGGTCGGGATTGGGAGTTCATGTACACTCGTGGCTGATTCATGTTGAAGTGTAGCAAAACGAATACAGTATTGTAAAGCAAAGCAAACTAAAAAATAAAAATTAAAAAAAAAAATAAAGTAAATTCTGTGACTTCGTTGGGTTGAATAGACCAATTAAATTAGCTAGACTAGGTAGACTAAGTAAAGTGAGACTGCTCAGAACTTGTAGGCATTTATATCTGTCCTCTGTTACTAGCCTTCCTAACATTATTACCATTATCTTAGCTCTACTAGACAACCTGGGGCTGCTCTCCATGTTTTCATGACTTCTGAACTCTCGGGAGCATGAGTAGAAGAAAGTTAGCCAGTCAGTTCAGTCTCTCAGTCGTGTCCAACTCTTTGTGACCCCCTGGACTGCAGCATGTCAGGCTTTCCTGTCCATCACCAACTACTGGAGCCTACTCAAACTCATGTCATTGAGTCAATGATGCTGTCCAACTATCTCATCCACTGTCATTCCCTTCTCCTCCTACCTTCAATCTTTCCCAGCATCAGGGTCTTTTCCAAGATAGGGTAGAAGCAAGGAGTTTGGAAATACTAAAGGGGGAGGGGATATGGTTGGTTGTTGCAAATTTTCTTGGTGTCAGAATCCTTTCTTCTTGTAGAGCACGTCATAGATCAGGTCATGTGTTCCTATCAACCTCCAGCAAGACTAATGTTATTCTCTGTTCTGCAACTTTTATCTCTATCTGAATGAAACAGTGTTATACCTTTAAAGATCAGAGCCTTGAGAAGAGGCTATCCTGTATATTTCAGACTACAGGCAACATTCTTTCACAAAAGATGCAGAGCCAGTATGACTAAGCACAGGTAACACAGCACACACAGTCAACAACACAACACAACACATATGTTGTACTGGCCAGGATTTTACTCACTTTTATTTCACTCTGCTTGCCTGGAGTCCCAGAGGTTAAAAAAGCTTTCATGCACATATCTTTACAATTTTTCAGATCCTTCTTAAACAAACAGCTCTACAATCCCATAAATTCGAAGTCACATGTAAAAAGAAAGGATTGCAATCTTATCAATCGTTATAAATTGGCTCCCCTTAGCATGCATCCTATAGCTGTGACAATTGTTTTGCATTTTCTGAGGCCTAGAGCATGCTGTATCCTTGAGAAAGGATAGGGAGCAAAGGCTTAATTAAATTGCTATTATGTGCCAGGCACTTAGCTAGGAATTTTACATAGTGATACTTTCTCTGGAAAGTGAAAACAAGGAGATGTCGGAGCTAGAAGAAGAGGAAGAGGAGGAGGAAAGGTGGAGTTCGTGCTGCTATTAGTTTTGTCAGCCAAAGTGGAAAGGAGAAGATGTTCGATTTTCTCATTTTCCTAAATACTACTTAGTGTTGGGTTTTTCTAAGGACCAGTATAGTGATCAGGTCAATTATGGGACAAATTTGGACAGCTCTCTGAGCTGCGGCAAGTACCTGTAATTTGCCACCTCCCTTCACCCTCTCATTCCACCCTTCCTCCCCTCCTTACCCTAAGATGAAATGATCTGGGACAAACTAATTGAGAAAACTAGTAATGCATGCCTTCGGGAGGTTTTATTAATGGAACCAGACACACTGCTATAACAGAATGTACGACTGCTCTTTTACATTGATCTAATTAGAACATTTACATACTGAATGCCTCCTGGACAATTCCCTACCAATGACACTTACAGTGTGCACCAGGCAAGACTACTCTTTAGGTGAAACTGAACAAAGAAGTCATCAAGTTTCCTTTTTCTCTAAGAAAAATAACATTGTCAAGGTTATTAGCAATCAATCAGCTGTCGCAGGCTCAGCATAGATGGGGATGTGGGTTTCCTTGTATTTACAAAAGATGGGGAACCAAAAGCACTTCTCAAATATCTTTCAAGAAGGATGGAAGAGCAAATGGAGAGTTGGGACACCTCATTAAAGTAAATTCTGGGTGTGGGGCGGGAGGGGGGAGGTGGGGGTCGGGATTGGGAGTTCATGTACACTCGTGGCTGATTCATGTTGAAGTGTAGCAAAACGAATACAGTATTGTAAAGCAAAGCAAACTAAAAAATAAAAATTAAAAAAAAAAATAAAGTAAATTCTGTGACTTCGTTGGGTTGAATAGACCAATTAAATTAGCTAGACTAGGTAGACTAAGTAAAGTGAGACTGCTCAGAACTTGTAGGCATTTATATCTGTCCTCTGTTACTAGCCTTCCTAACATTATTACCATTATCTTAGCTCTACTAGACAACCTGGGGCTGCTCTCCATATTTTCATGACTTCTGAACTCTCGGGAGCATGAGTAGAAGAAAGTTAGCCAGTCAGTTCAGTCTCTCAGTCGTGTCCAACTCTTTGTGACCCCCTGGACTGCAGCATGTCAGGCTTTCCTGTCCATCACCAACTACTGGAGCCTACTCAAACTCATGTCCATTGAGTCAATGATGCTGTCCAACTATCTCATCCACTGTCATTCCCTTCTCCTCCTACCTTCAATCTTTCCCAGCATCAGGGTCTTTTCCAAGATAGGGTAGAAGCAAGGAGTTTGGAAATACTAAAGGGGGAGGGGATATGGTTGGTTGTTGCAAATTTTCTTGGTGTCAGAATCCTTTCTTCTTGTAGAGCACGTCATAGATCAGGTCATGTGTTCCTATCAACCTCCAGCAAGACTAATGTTATTCTCTGTTCTGCAACTTTTATCTCTATCTGAATGAAACAGTGTTATACCTTTAAAGATCAGAGCCTTGAGAAGAGGCTATCCTGTATATTTCAGACTACAGGCAACATTCTTTCACAAAAGATGCAGAGCCAGTATGACTAAGCACAGGTAACACAGCACACACAGTCAACAACACAACACAACACATATGTTGTACTGGCCAGGATTTTACTCACTTTTATTTCACTCTGCTTGCCTGGAGTCCCAGAGGTTAAAAAAGCTTTCATGCACATATCTTTACAATTTTTCAGATCCTTCTTAAACAAACAGCTCTACAATCCCATAAATTCGAAGTCACATGTAAAAAGAAAGGATTGCAATCTTATCAATCGTTATAAATTGGCTCCCCTTAGCATGCATCCTATAGCTGTGACAATTGTTTTGCATTTTCTGAGGCCTAGAGCATGCTGTATCCTTGAGAAAGGATAGGGAGCAAAGGCTTAATTAAATTGCTATTATGTGCCAGGCACTTAGCTAGGAATTTACATAGTGATACTTTCTCTGGAAAGTGAAAACAAGGAGATGTCGGAGCTAGAAGAAGAGGAAGAGGAGGAGGAAAGGTGGAGTTCGTGCTGCTATTAGTTTTGTCAGCCAAAGTGGAAAGGAGAAGATGTTCGATTTTCTCATTTTCCTAAATACTACTTAGTGTTGGGTTTTTCTAAGGACCAGTATAGTGATCAGGTCAATTATGGGACAAATTTGGACAGCTCTCTGAGCTGCGGCAAGTACCTGTAAATTTGCCACCTCCCTTCACCCTCTCATTCCACCCTTCCTCCCCTCCTTACCCTAAGATGAAATGATCTGGGACAAACTAATTGAGAAAACTAGTAATGCATGCCTTCGGGAGGTTTTATTAATGGAACCAGACACACTGCTATAACAGAATGTACGACTGCTCTTTTACATTGATCTAATTAGAACATTTACATACTGAATGCCTCCTGGACAATTCCCTACCAATGACACTTACAGTGTGCACCAGGCAAGACTACTCTTTAGGTGAAACTGAACAAAGAAGTCATCAAGTTTCCTTTTTCTCTAAGAAAAATAACATTGTCAAGGTTATTAGCAATCAATCAGCTGTCGCAGGCTCAGCATAGATGGGGATGTGGGTTTCCTTGTATTTACAAAAGATGGGGAACCAAAAGCACTTCTCATTCTGATAAGGAAAGAACTCTAACACGATGAAAAGCAGTCACTTTGTGATTTTGAACAAATAATGGGAATAAAAAGAATTTATTTAGTTGAGAATAAAATGCAAAAGTATGAGATCATTTTGATTATAATATGGTTAATATCTCATGGTTGGGTGTTTACAGTGACATAAGTATTTCCATAGGCTTTAGGTTTTTTCTGCTCACACCAACTCCATGGAATCAGTGTTTATTTTAGAGATGTGAGAAAGTGGATGTGACAAAGTCACCCATGATGTTGGAGTGGACTAACACTAGAAACCAGAACATCCAACTTCTTGTCCAAGCTCTCATCAATATATATGTATGAAAGGAATATTTTCCATGTTTGATCTTAGCACCATTCCCCCCACACACCCCAGCAACTTGCTCCCCCAAATAAGCTATTTTTTATGCTCTTCATGACTTGAATATTTCTTGAAGTGGGAGATAGGATCTATGTATAGCTTTAGTCCATCATATTTATTCAGAACTCATTGATTGATGTTTTACTAATAGGGGTTATCTGAAAAGGAGCCTGAAAGATACATACATATTTTCAGAATCCCCATCTTAAGAACTTAAATTGAGCACAGCTATTTAGGTAACATTCTTACAGAGAATTTCTTCTCCGTCCTACTTTTAGATAAAGTTTCAAAGTTCTAGAAAGTTCAGAAATGTAGTGGTATAAGTAAAAATAGATACCTGCATAAACTAATATATGCAATGCTAAAAGGGGGGAATAATTATACATTTCTTTGCTTTCTCCTTTCTATCTCATTCTCTTCTTAACTCCTCATCTCTACACATAAAAGAGAGGAAACTAACCCACTTAGAATGAGATTAAGTTAAAATTCTTCATCAAATGGTTGAAGCACAACCTCTTATCCCTGAACTACAGAAACAGCCGGCATCTCTTTTTAAGCAAAAGAAACAGCTCACAATTTAAAAGGGAGATGGCAAGGAAGATATTTCTCTAGTCAAAGGGCATTAGTATGCAAAATATATTAAGTACTGGAATCACATTAAAGAGATGGAAGACCTGATCCAAACAAGACTGTTTATATTGTTGACCAACAGCTGAACGAACATTGTTTCCGACCATGATGAGCTTTTTTTATGGATAGTCAATGCTCACAATAGTGGAGAAACAGATCATTCAGACACAAGCCAGACATTTACAGAGAAGTCATTCATCCCAGATGCTCTCATTTTCAGATTGAAAATTTCCACCAGTGGCTTAATAATTATGTTGTTGCATATACTCTGCAAGCTAGACATATGTGTTGCTTTATGGGACCTCAAGGCCTTGTCTGGGCAGCTCACTCAGTTGGCCCCCAGCCTAATGACTTCATGTAGAGACTTCGTCCCACTGGTCTCTCCAGCTTTGTTCAGGCTCAAGGAAGAGCAGTTCCTCCTAGTTTCAACCCATAGGAGCTAACAGCTATTGTTATGATTAAATTTTCTGCCCCATTACATATGTTTATCATATTACAACTCAAATATGCAAGGAAAACATGGCTCCTTTATAACTGATTTGATCTTTCTCATAAAGGCCCCAACCAATCAAGTAGTGGAGGGAAAATTAAATTGAGTCCATTCTGGATTAAGATGTATGGGAGCCAGTAATCAAAAGTCTTACTCTTGGTTTAAATCAGTCTCTGGAAGATGTTCATAATTAGATTGTTCCCTGTCTTCTGTCATGCAAAATGTTGTCTTTGTGAGACACACAGAACTTGAAGGTCTGGGGATTAATGAGATCTCTTGACTGCACTGGCTTTTGGACATGCATTCCTTTCTGGTATCTTCTGTGGAAAGGCTGGTTCATCCTCAAATATGGGCGTTCTTTATACACTACAGTTAATAATATTGGCTGACAAAGCAGTGGTTCATTTTTTCGTGGCTTGGCCATTGCTTGATGGCTCACCCTGTGGACTTGACCTCTATTCTACTCCTCCAAGTTCTTACTGGTGCTACAGCCCTCTGAGTTTCTATCATACTCTCTATCCAACTCCAGTCTTCCAGTATTCTTCTCAGCCCCTGGCATGTCAAGCTCCAGGGTTGCCCTCTTGCTCTCATCTCTTTATTCACATCACATTGCAACCATGGAAGTTCAAGGGTGCAAACTAAAACCTCTATCTGCTTGAACCCTCTGGTCTTCTGCCCCATATGAGTGCCTGGATACCCTCCTCCGTGGCTTTTCAGAGACATCACCAAATAAAAAAACAAGCACTTTCTACTTTGTATTTGCATCTTATCCTGGCTAATTCACCTCCTCCCTACTCATATCTTAGAGGGGGGACCATAAAGAGGGAATGCTGAGAGACATTTTTGACAACTTTCTTTCCTTAGCCCTCTCATCAGTTCCCCACCAAACCCCTGTCTGATGATTAAGGGATTTGTCAAGGAAAGTTGAGGGACCACTCTCTCTGCCCAAGGGAAAAGAATATTCTCTTATAGCATATCTTTGTCTTTACCAAAATGATCATCACTTCTTTTCCATCTTACATGGACCCAGCACTGATAGAAGGGAACTGATTTATTACTAAGGGCATATAAGTCAGGAAAGTTTCTAAAATATTACACTTCTCACACAGATTTAGGAGAGATCTCAGAGGCAGAGAAGAAAAAGGGAACATGCTTTCAGAGCCTAGTATTTGACAAGAGGTGGATTTCAGGATAAGCAGGGAAATGCTATATACCATTTGTTTTGTCTCAGAACTGTTCTAAACTGCCACATTTTACAATCTTGTCCTCTGGCTTATTATGAAAGACCACAATAGCACTTTTTATCTTTTCTCTAACTATCTATACCTCTCTGCTATAAGCAATTTCTAGATAGCAGACCCTGCATGGACTGACAGAATATCCTTTCCTGTTTTTGTAAACTGTTTATTCTAGAAATTGTTTTCATACTTCCAAGGACAAAGTGAATACATGTCTTTTTTATAGTTCCCTTTGGTCTTTTGGTGTTTGATTTGTTTGCTGTCCTGTGTTTGACTTGGATAGTCCAAGAGCTTCATAAATGTTGGGTGAGGGAGGAGGCTGTTCAAATTCATTTTTTATGGCTACTACTAATAATACTTTTTCCAAAAAGAAGAAATGTCTTAAGTATTTAGCCAACTTGAATAAAGCTTCATGCCCCTAGGAAAGTGGGGAAAATCCCAAAGGTTAAATAGAATAATCAATCTTAAAAGCTTTCATTGAACACATTTCCTTTTTTCTTATCTTTGATTGGACTTTTCCTCCAAAGAAAAAAGCAGAATTTAAGGCATTTTTATTTTTATAAAAAGAAATAAAGAATCTCCTCAGTGCTCCTTTTCAGGGGCCAGCCACCAGAATCAAACTATCCTTGTCTCTTGAGTCAAAAATACTCTTGTCTAGCCTGGACTAGAAAAGAAAGCGGTGCTTGCCTGGGCCATCCATGAGTTATCATTGTTGTTATTACTCAGTCATTAAGTTGTATCTGACTCTTTGTGAACCCACGAACTGCAGCTTGTCAGGCTTCCCTGTCAGTCACTGTTGGCTTTATTAACCCATTTGCTTTTGTCAGCCCATAGCTTTTGCTTTCAAAGAACTTTTTAACAAATAAATCACCAGAACAAAGAACATGACCCCATGAGCCCCTTAGGTTTGCAGTTCTGTTTGGCACTCTCTCAGGAATTTAATTGTTCTTGTTCATGCCATTCTCCTAACAGACATAAACAGGCAAGTCAAATATAAAAGTAAAAATCCTGACCCCAGAGGCTATTCAGTACACCTTATGTAATAAACGTAACATGTGGGCAAAGTTCTCATCTGAAAGTCCGCAGTGTTTTGCTTTCTCTTTTAACTTTTTATTTTATATTGGATTAACCATGTTGTGATAGTTTCCAGTGGACAGCAAAGGGACTCAGCCATACATATACATGTATGCTGTGTGTCCAAATTCTCCTTCCATTCAGGCTGCCACATAACACTGAGCAGAGTTCCTTGTCCTATGCGATAGGATCTTGTTGGTATCTGTTTTAAATATAGCAGTGTGTACGTGTTGATCCCAAACTCCCTAACTATTCCTTCTCTCCATTCCTTCCTCCTGGCAACCATAAGTTTATTCTATAAGTCTGTGAGTCTGTTTTGTAAATAAATTCATTTGTACCATTTCTTTCTAGATTCAGCATATAAGGAATGTCACACAATTTTTCTCCTTCTCTGTCTGGTTTACTTCACGCAGTATGACAATATCTAGATTCATTTCCAGATGTACAAGCTGGATTTAGAAAAAGCAGAGGGCGAGATCAAATTGCCAACATTCATTGGATCATAGAAAAAGCAAGGAAATTCCAGAAAAACATCTACTTCTGCTTGACTATGCTAAAGCCTTTGATTGTGTGGATCATGACAAACTGTGGAAAATTCTTCAAGAGATGGAAATACCAGACACCTTATCATCTCCTGAGAAAGCTGTATGCTGATCAAGAAGCAACAGTTAGAACTGGACATGGAACAATGAACTGGTTCAAAATTGGAAAAGGAATATATCAAGTCTGTGTATTGTCACGCTGCTTATTTAACTTATATGCAAAGTACATCATGCAAAATACTGGGCTGGATGAATCACAAACTGAAATCAAGATTTCTGGGAGAAATACTAACAACCCCAGATATGCAGATAATACCATCTTAATGGCAGAAAGCAAAGAAGAGCTAAAGAGTCTCTTGATGAAGGTAAAAGAGGACAGTGAAAAAGATGCTTAAAACTCAACATTCAAAAAACTAAGATCACAACATCAGGTCCCATCACTTCATGGCAAATAGATGGGAAAAAAGTAGAAACAGTGAAAGAGTTTATTTTCTTGTCCATCTAGTCGAAGCTTTGGTTTTTCCAATAGTCATGTATGGATGTGAAAGTTGACCATAAAGAGGACTGAGCACCAAAGAATTGATGCTTTCAAATCATTGAGCACCAAAGAATTGATGCTTTCAAATCATGGTGCTGGAGAAGATTCTTGAGAGTTCCTCGGAGAGCAGAGAGATCAAATCAGTCAGTCCTAAAAGAAATCAATATTCATTGAATATTCCCTGAATATTCATTGAAAGGACTGATGCTGAAGTTGAAGCTCCAGCATCAACTTGGGCTACCTGATGCAAAGAACTGACTCATTGGAAAAGACTCTGATGCTGAGAAAGATTGAGGGCAGGACAAGTGGATGACAGAGGATGAGATGGTTGGATGGCATCATCGACTCAATGGACATGAGTTTTGAACAAATCCTTAGAGATAGTGAAGGACTGGGAAGCTTGGCGTGCTTCTGTCCCTGGGTTTGCAAAGTGTTGGACAGGATTTTGGCCACCTCATGCAAAGAGTTGACTCATTGGAAAAGACTCTGATGCTGGGAGGGATTGGGGGCAGAAGGAGAAGGGGACAACAGAAGATGAGATGGCTGGATGGCATCATCGACTCATGGACATGAGTTTGAGTGAACTCTGGGAGTTGGTGATGGACAGGGAGGCCTGGTGTGCTGTGATTCATGGGGTTGCAAAGAGTCAGACACAACTGAGCAACTGAGCTGAACTGGACAGGATTGAGCGACTGAATAACAACAATGATGCTGCAAATGGATTATTTCATTATTTTTAATGGATATTACATTGTGTGTATACTATTGTGTATGTGAGTAATATTTCATGGTGTATATGTACCACATTCTCTGTATCCATTCCTCTTCAATAGACACCTAGGTTGCTTCCAAGTCTTGGCTATTATAAACAGTGGTGCAATGAACATTGGGGTGCATCTGTCTTTTTGGACCATGTTTTCCTCCAGATATATGCCCAGGATTAGGATTGCAGAGTCATGTGATAACTCTATTTTTAGATTTTTAAGGAACCTCCATACTCTTCTCCATAGTATCTATACCAATTTACATCCCCACCAACAGTGTAAGAAGTTCCCTTCTCTTAACACTCTCTCCAGCATGAAAGTCCACAGTCTTTGACTGATATAATTGTCTAAGATAGGTTGTGTTACACCCTAAGACTGATCAATTGTCCCAGATCCAGAAGTCAGAGTAACATGTCTGAGCACTCCAGACTAGCCTCTTGTAGTCTTCATCAGTAGGAGTTTCCTGACAAAGGAATAACACTCCTGGCTAACAATGTGTTAGACACCACACAGCTATTTGCTCAGCTTTGTAGTGTTAAGCTATTAAAAGTCATAATGCCTTACATATCCTATTCTATATACAGGGCCTGTGGGCAGATCTACTTCTGGCCCAAAGAAATCATCGCCTTTCATATTCCAAATCTTATATACAAGTACTCTCAAATGTATTCCCCAATACCCTAAGCAACAAAATTTATGAATTTTGAGGATCCAGCATATATTTATTATACTTAATTTTATAAGTTACAGTACACAAATTTTCACACAGATAAATACTTGAAGGTAAACACTAAGACAATGTGGAGATTCATGAAGGGTGTATTTAAAATATCATTAACGCTTTCAGAATTAAACCTTATATTCTTAGTAGCTTTCGTGGAATCCCAGTCCAAATTTCATCCAACTGTAAAAATCATTTTGAACTAATCTGCTAGGAAATTAGATGAGCTATAATGTCTAGGCAAAATCAGCTAAGTTTAAAACGTAATGACATATATAAATGTATATATTATAAATATAAATGAAACAGATCACAGAGTAGTCAAAAAGTGACAGCCGCTTTAATTCGTAGGAGTTTAGACTTCCAGCCCCTCTGGAAATTATGAAATGAGGAATAACAAAAAAAAAACCTACCCCCCATTATTATCCAAGCACAAGTGGTATAAGATCATTTATCTTGATGTATGTCACCTTAGAGCACATATTATCCCTATCTCTCAAAGTGTTTTTTCCCCCTTATTTCATCTCTGACATTCATTGTAAATTTAATGATCCACATACGATTTGCTGGTGTCTCAGTCTGGTGTTTTGAATCATGAAACTAGTGCTAAATTTATGGCACTGCAGTACCACTTAGTGAATCATTAAGCAGTACAGTGATTTTAATGATTTGGATCACACTGGACCTCATCACTATATAATGAGGTTCCATTTAGTGTAAATTTTATGTAAAAATTCAATTTGCAAACCAACAACATGAAACTACAACATTTTTTCTAACTTGACATTGTATTTATTTATCATATATTTCTATCAGGGGTCTACTTTTAAGTTCATTAACAGGATAATATTTTATTCTATTTTTTTATTAGCATAATATTTAAATGACCTTAAGAATGAAAATGACCAGTGACACACCTTAAACCACCTTAAACTCTTGTTGTCAAGAGTGAGCAATACAAAGATCTCAGAAATAACTGCAAACTTCTATATTTTATCATCTTTGATAATATATACATTCCCAAACTAAATTGCTTTAGAGCCTCTCTTTCATTACCAAGACAGATTACAAAGGCAGAAAAGAAACAATGGTTACCGCATACCTCTCTCCTCATTTGATAAAGCCCATGGCCTTCAACAATTATGATTTTTCTTCTGAGGAGATAAAATAAAATATTCTAGATAATTAAAATGCCAACTACAGTTCATCTGTGCCCTATCAAACCATTAGTCAGAAGCTTCCCTTCAAATAAAATTTTGGCCTCAAAAAATGCATTGATTAGTATGTATCAATACAGATGACAAGAAACCCTAGGACTGAAATTAGCTCAATACTAATTTTTTTTAATTAGCAGAAAAGAAAACTGAGGCTAAGGAAGGTTAAGTATCATGACCAAGGTTATGTAGCTATTATGTGATGTCAAGAAGCAACCTCATGTTCCATGACTCCAACTGCTCCCTCCAAAATTCATTTTAAAATTGAAAGCTAACATAACAATATAGTCATATTATGTCTGGAGAATGAATGTCTGATTTTATCTTTTATATTTCAGTTCCCTCAGAATCATTGATAAGCGTGTCTGCATCGTGACCTGCTTCACCCTGTATTAAATTATGGTTTTAAAACAGCTCTAACATGCATAGTAACAATAGTAGGTTCACAAGGTACACTGAAACTGAATTTTTTACATTCTTCATGGGTAGGAAAGAATAATTTTTTAAAGTAGTTTCTTAACCTAATCAAAAGTTATTCAAAGGGTTACACCTCTAGAAGATGTAGAATTTATTTCTTACTCTTGTTGAATAATGCATTAAAAAGAAAACTTAGGCAAGATTAAAGAAAAATCAAGTCTCTAACTTAAATAGACCCATGTTTTCAACTGAAGCAATAAGCTGTGCTGTCTTTTTAAGTCACAAAGAACCATGGTGTCCAATCTCCCTGAAAGTTAGACTTCAATCTGCTAAGGACTGAAATAGAAAAATAAAATATAGCCATTTCAAGACTTCCTTCTATGCATGCTTCCTTCTGTGTCTTGGTTCTGCATTTGTATTTAGAGGGTTAAAATGTTGAAAGAGGTTTAAGCATTCCTTCTTCTCCGGTGAGATGAGATCAGAAAAGCCATTAGACACTGATTCTCAGGAGGTCCCAGTGTGGAATGCCCAGTGTGGATGGTGGCCCTCATATGCCCTGGGACCCTAAGAGCTTAGTGATTTTAATTATCTTTGTCCAAGCTCTGTTGTTACTTTTCATCTTGTTTGAACTTCAGCGTCCAACTCTTTTGGAAAAGTTCATACTAGAGCTTGAGAATACATCTAGATGAGAGTAAGAAGGTAGGGTTTGTCAAGCAGTACATGGCAGACTACGCTAGTTGCTTATTTATCCCAACTTCTTCCCAATGTTTCCTTCTATTTTCACCACTCAGCCTACACGTTATATTAATATTTTTCAGAATTACTAACCATCTCAAAAATAAGAACTAATATTCTTCTTCTTCATCACATCTGCACTTATTCCTTTTTAAATAGAAAATGAAACTATTTGAGTAGCCAAGACTCTTGATTCAGATTTACCACCGTGACAGTGAGGTATAAAGCCCTAAAGCAGCATGATTTCAGCGTGGCTACTCAAAGATCCTAACTCACATGGCAAGGTGTTGGAGAACACACATACTTGGATGTGGTCAAATGTGGGAAGAGTATAATTAGAGAAAAGGCTTGAAAAGCAGATTAGGTTCAGATTCTGGCAGACAATCAATGTCCAAAAGAGGAATTGTGGAGATACTTCAGGAAAAAGAAAATCGAGAAAGGCTAGAAGAGCGTTTGGATTTCAATCCCTAAATCTCCCCATGGGATATCTATTTTGATCTCATTTCCATAGCACCTATGGTTTGTACTTCAGTCAGTCTGTGCAGCCATAGTCTTGGCACTATGCTTTAGACAAGCCTTTTAAACACAGTCTTCTTATCTTACCATAATAGGCTCTTCCTCATCATTCAATTGTTCTGGGGATTCCAGGGACCTTCAGGAAGCAGAATCATTATGAAGGGTGTTTTCTGGTCTTTAAGATACTCAGTCATTCTTTGCTATTGTCTCAACTTAAATGTTCTCTGCTTAGGGGTAGAAGGGGTGTGTGCTCTGCTGCTAGGTCCAGGAATTCTTACAAAGCCGGAGCCCCAGTGCTAAGAGTCCAGCCC
Source organism: Aepyceros melampus (assembly GCA_006408695.1). Classification (NCBI taxonomy): domain Eukaryota; kingdom Metazoa; phylum Chordata; class Mammalia; order Artiodactyla; family Bovidae; genus Aepyceros; species Aepyceros melampus. The sequence continues at coordinate 66,969 of SJXQ01004233.1, read as the reverse complement.
CTGAAATGCACCATGAACTTTGCCACTAAGTCTTGCCATGTTGCCAAGGGACCAAGGAATATGGACCATTCCTTCTTGGTCTTAAGGACTCACTGTCTAATCTAGAGGCAACCACTTCCCCTTTTCTTTCTCTGAGTATTTTCCCACCCTTGTCCCTCTGGTAGAGGCTGCCATAATGTCCTCAAAGAGAGCATTTTATGCTCTTCAAAATAATGAACTTGAAGCAAGGGAACAAAAAATTCTGGTTAATTTCTTGGCATCGAAGAAAGAAAAAAGGAGGTTAAATTTTTAATTTCTCAATAAATACTTATCCTGTCAAGCAGATCAATTACAATAATAGTAGACTGGGTATTTACCTAATACGAAGATCAGTCCTCACCTTTATGAATAACAAACATTTGCTGAGTATATACTATGGACCAGATAGTTTCAACAGTCCCTGTCATTGTTGCGCTCACAGTCAAGAGAGAGGACAGCCTGTATTAACAATAGAAAGTAAAGTGTTAGTCGCTCAATCATGCCTGACTCTTTGCGACCCAACAGACCATAGCCTACCAGGATCCCTCTGTCAATGGGATTTCCCAGGCAAGAATACGGGAGTGGATAGCCACTCCCTTCTCCAGGGGATCTTTCTAACCCAGGGAGTGAACTTGGATCTCCTGCATTGCAAGCAGATTCTTTACCATCTGAGCCAGCCATAAAACCATTTACAACAGAGATGGGAGTGAAAAAACAGAGATAGATAGATTACCTAGCATAGTCCCAAGTAGGGTGTCCATAGGTGCTAAGGAATCTCAGGGCTGGTTAAGTGACCAGTGCAATGTAGATTACATGTAAATGTCTCAGTTATGTCAATTATGTTAGTACTATTTTTGCATTTTTGTCTTAGTTCATCAAATGCTTTCTACAACAAATTGCTGCACTAGGAAGCAGGTAGCAAGAATTACATTCACAATGCTATCAGCAGAGAGGGATACAGTGCCTGGACCAGACACCCAACCATTCTGTTGGAAATTCAGGCCTCTGATGTTAAGTTTCAACTCCTATTTATTGTCTTATCCCATTAGTGCTTCCCTTGTGGCTCAGCAGGTAAAGAATCTGCCTTCCGTGTTGGAGACCTGGGTTCGATCCCTGGGTTGGGAAGATCCCCTGGAGAAGGGAAGGCTACCTGCTCCAGTATTCTGGCCTAGAGAATTCCACGGACTGTAGAGTCCATGGGGTCACAAAGAGTTGGACACGACTGAGCGACTTTCACTTCAATTCACTTCACCCCATTAGTGGAAATGCTTAGAGCTGAGAAAAATAACTTCAGTCTGTTTTCACAAGCCTCAGAGAAGTCTTGGAGTAACTGGTCTCTGATGTAATTGCCAGTTCTGGAAATTCATGCAAGGTTTAAACAAATGTAAGAAACAAAGACCTATGTTCAATGATACACACTAGAAAATTTCTCAGTTCATAATCACACCAAAACTTTAGTAAAATGAAACCCCTTCTAATATTTATCAAAAGTTGGTCCCGTAAAAAAAATTAAAAGAGTAATTTAACTATATCTTAGAGATCAAATCATGTATGGATGTGAGAGTTGGACTGTAAAGAAGGCTGAGCACTGAAGAATTGATGCTTTTGAAGTGTGGTGTTGGAGAAGACTCTTGAGAGTCCCTTGGACTGCAAGGAGATCCAACCAGTCCATTCTGAAGGAGATCAACCCTGGGATTTCTTTGGAAGGAATGATGCTGAAGCTGAAACTCCAGTACTTTGGCCACCTCATGCGAAGAGTTGACTCATTGGAAAAGACCCTGATGCTGGGAGAGATTGGGGGCAGGAGGAGAAGGGGACGACAGAGGATGAGATGGCTGGATGACATCACTGACTGGATGGACGTGAATCTGAGTGAACTCCGGGAATTGGTGATGGACAGGGAGGCCTGGCGTGTTGTGATTCATGGGGTCGCAAAGAGTCGGACACGACTGAGTGACTGAACTAGTGATCAAATGAGTATTTGACTTCATATATTGTAACTTGCAATTATTTCCCAGTCAACTGGCTTTTACTTTTTTGGTGAGATGAAGATCAAGAGGAGTGAAACAATACTTAAATATCACGAATTAGGCTACTATGTTAAGACTCCATGAGGACAAATAGTGAATCTTCACCATTGTACAATCTTTTCTATTTTTACTCACTGAAGCCAGTTTTTAATAGATTCCCCTTCACCTCCCTGCCCTCTGCTGAAAATTCTAGGCTTCAGAAGTTCTATAAGAAGTATATAAACTAAGGTGAACAAGACTTCTTGTCAACTTGCATAATACTAAACTTATCATCTTCAGGAGTTTTTATTCAGTTTCACTTCTTGGTATAGCATTTATTGTAATAATTGCCTAAACTTATGAAATTAAATTCTAAGAATTTGGGGTGTAGGACCAGATCCTAATCTGATTCTAGTCCCTAGCATGCAGCAAGCTGCAGGAGCAAAGTTTCCAAAACTGAAATGGTAGAAGTTGTTTGGAAAAAAAAACAAAGCATGTGTTCTAATTAGGGCAACATGTGTAAATAGTGATAAAACTAGCATTTTATAGCAAAGACAATATGTAATATTTACAGCCTAAACAATTCATTGCAGTGTTCCAGGATACATTTTTAACACATGACAGCATTCTCAATTACTAAGACTTCATGGAACATGAAACTTTACTTTTTAGAATTTTTTTCAAGCTTTCTAAATGATGATTTGCCAGTTATAGGAAAAATATAGTTAGCAACAAACCTGAACATTAGTAAATATCCTCAGAATTTCTATCATCTGTAACCTGGTTCTGGGACAAGAACAGGGTTAAACAGTATGTACTAAAGAGAAGAGTATCCAAGACTAGCCCTTCCCCTACAACTCTGGGGGCATGAGGGAAAGTCTAGATGCTCCTGGAGTTTCAGATAAGGCCATCCTCTCCCCAGAGTTGGAAAGATCCCCTAGAGAGGGCATGGCAACCCACTCCAATATTGTTGCCCAGTGAATCCTATGGACAGAGGAGTCTGGAGGGCTACGTCCATGGGGTCACAAAGAGTCAAACACAACTGAGAGGCTTAGCACAGATACACCCACTCCCCAGAGTGAGAGAGGACCCAAATTCCCGACACCCATAGCAAGACCCCTCCTCACCTACTGTCTGCCTCAGGATGAGCGTCAGCCCTTCATCCCTCTTCCCACTGATCACATGAAGTCCAGGACTCCCAGCTAGTTCCTCACCCCTAGCCCTCACCCCTTCACTGTTATCAACAAGTGCCTTCTGAGTAGAAAAGCAACAAATCTCCTACCCAGTCTCCCTGGTACACTTACTGCCTTGATTGTCTTCACAGCATTTCCAGCACCTGAGAAACTATTACATCTATAGTTGTCTAACTATTTCTATCCACGAGGATGCACAGTTGGGGAAGGCTTGTCTGTTTTTCACACTGTTGGTGACCAAACATTTAAAAGAGCCCACAACAGATCAGAGGGGTCCAATTGATACTGTCATAGGAAAGAACAAATGGATGAATGGATGAAATTCAGAGAAATAATGTGAATCTGATTTAAACCATTTTATTTATCATGCATGTAAATCTCATAGCTTTTATGACTATGTCACTATCATGTGATGATGTTACTACAAGTTAGGTATTAAAGGTATGGAAAAATGGTGAATGCCGACGAACTTATGCTTTTGATCTGTGGCATTGGGGAAGACTCTTAGGAGTCCCTTGGACTGCAAGGATATCAAATCAGTCAAACCGAAAGGAAATCAACCCTGAATATTCATTGGAAGGACTGATGCTCCAATACTCCAAATACAGAGCTCCAATACTTTGGCCACCTGATGTGAACTACTGACTCATTAGAAAAGACCCTGATCCTGGGAAAGATTGAAGGCAGGAGGAGAAGGGGACAACAGGATGAGATGGTTGGATGGCATCACTGATTGAATGGACATGAGTTGAAGCAAGCTCCAGGAGTTGGTGATGGACAGGGAAGCATGGTGTGCTGCAGTCCAGGGGGTGGCAAAGAGTCGGACACAACTGAGCAACAGACTGTTGTTCATGACTGAACAACAACGAAAAATGGTGAAGCCTGGGGCCTTCGTTCTACTAATTCCTAATCCTTCAAACTTGATATTTGTCTTAAGAATATGTATGTGTGTGTGTGTATAGAGATGCATTTCATATATAGACATAAATGAAATATATAGATAAATATCTATGCATATATATAGAAACAGACATGCACACATATGAGTTCGAAGCTAAGCCCAGGAGAACACATTACCAATTTTGACTGTTAATTTCACCTCAGTAAGAGAAAGAAGAGGAAGTATAGACACGGTACTCCCTTTCATCATCTACAATTTTCAGTATGTAGGCTACATAAATTTACAATATAACAGGGAATATTTAGTGAAAATGCATATTTTGCAAGGACTCAGATCAAATTCCCTTATCTGGCAAGTAAAAATAATTTGTTTGAGTGAGAAATTTTCAACCAGGAAAATAATGCTCCAGAAGACATTGAAAGTCAGAAGAGAAAACAAGGTTATTAGTAGGCCTTTATGCAATTTATAATCACCTATCTCTGGAGGGGCAAAAATGGTCCCATTTCTCATTGTTGGCAATTCTTCTCAATGACCAATATGTCTACCAACATTTTCTTCTGGAAAATACAGTCAAAGTTGTAACAGAAAATCACAGATGCAATCAAATTCATACTAATGGTTGAAATGCACCATATGTCCTCTGATACCTATGCACAATAGGGTGCAGGTTTAATGACTCTCTTATTGTGCCCCTGTTGTAATTAGGTATTAAAGGACATATGGTATGTTGCCGTTTTAACAGTGAATTTCCTTGTTTTTTATTGTTTTCTATCAGAAGCTTAACAGTCTTTCAGGGTAGTATTAGTAGTGAGAATTAAACCACATGTTGATTTCATTTTTCTAAGGCTTGGAATCTCATCTTGATTGGCCTTATTAGCAGAGTGCCAAAGAAAACATCCAAATCGAATCTATTTTCAGTTAATATGGACTAAAACACATTTGAATTAGTAAGAAATCAGTGAAACTCTTTGAGACATAGAGACTTAGGATACTCCATGGAAAGTTTAGAAACTAAATAATAGCTTATTTGTCCAGAAAGACAGCACAGTGTGATAGTTTGGAAATTCTTCAACTTTCTTGCAAAGTATTTATTATCAAAATCATAAGCAACTACCTTGTAAGAGATCTCTGTATAATAAAATTCCAAACAAACATACAACAAAAATCCCACTGAAAACAAAAAGTCAACAGAATAAGAGCATTGGAAGCTATGAGTCATATTTAATGTAGCTTGTTTAAACACAAGCTAAGATTTTTCCAAGACCCAAAGAGCATGATTTATGCAAATTCACTGTTTGAAAAGAAATCTGGATCAACTCAGAAGACTATTTTTATTACCACAAAAAAATAAGTGAGGAAACAAAGATATGATGGTATACTACACTATTTCAAGACATTTCAACATTCACCTTAATGGTAATTAAATCTATCCTAGATTTTTAGCATATATATCCACCAAGCACTGAGCAGTTTTAAATTCAAATGGCATTTAGCATCAAGAAGGAATGTTATAGATTCTTAGGAAGGAGATTTTCACTGGACACTGCAGCTTCTTGCTTGAGCTTTACAAGTCTGCATTTCAGGTCAGAGAAAGGGAAAGATCCTATCATGCAAGTTTATATTCTTCAGTCGTAAGCATGGCTACACATCCCTGTCCCAGTCAGCAAGAGGGCACATTACAAGATAGCCAGCCAGGCTTCCAAATGAGCCATGAAGATTAATAAAATACAATCTCCAGCGGATGTTGGCACCTCCCTGTCAAGCTAGCTAATGAGTACTGTGTTACTGTAAGAGTCAACTGTCACATTATCTCTGGACTAATAAATGGACTCTAAGACAAATAACAATACACAACTAAAATTCAGTCTGAAAAGAGCTTTTCATTTACTGCAGACTAGTGCAGCCCCAAGAGGCTCTCTGGCTGCCGGCACCATAAGCGTTGTCACTTTGTATAAGAAGCATTCAATACGGACAAAGTCAGTTTGGCAAAAGAAGTCTAGAATTTCTAAATCCAAGGTTAAAAAATTCACAGCAAGCAATTATTATATTTAACCCATACATACATATCAAAACAATTTCTAATATTTAGAGAAAAGCATGTCTACCCCAAGTCTGCCAAAAATAAAGTGAGCAAAGCTTGTTTGGGGGAAATTGTTCACTATTGGGAAATTTTTAATTTAAATAAGAATGTACATTTTATAGTGACAAATTTATTAAAAATTAACTTCACTTCAGAAGTGAGAGGCCACTACAGTCTTTTCATGTCTGTGTGTCTTTCTTGAGTCTGTAACAAAGGATAGAGGCAAGGTAGGGAACTGTAAATACAGACATCACGTCCTTAATCCTATTTCTGCCGATTATAGTTGCAGAATTATTTTTTTACTCTGATCAGGAAAATATATTTGCAATATAATAAGAAGTAATTACTGAACAGTTATTAAAAGGTCAAATTCTGTGACAAGTGGGATTAACAGAGTAAAGGATATGTCACAGAAAGTATTAGATAACTAGATAACTAGGTTTCAATTATTGAGAACAGGAAGAAAAGCTAGAAGGAAGGAAGAGAAAGAAGAAGGAAAGAAAGGAGGGGAGGAAGGGACACACAAAGGAAAAAGAAGGGAGGAAGGGAAGTAGAAGGACAGGAAATAAAAGGAAAGAATGAGAAAGAAATTATAGGAACTACTCTGTGCTTTTAGATACTCAAATATATTATTATTTGTTTTATCACATCATGTTTTATAAAGTTACTCCTGATCTATCATTTATAAGAATAATACAATAAACCTGAATTCTCCTCTTAGCATCAGAGAAATTATGTTCCCAAACCCAAAGGTAAAGAGATTCATTTACTCACTGACTTCTGTGAAAATTTCAGTATGGGGACAAAGAGTGAAAGAATGACCATAATGGGTCAGCTCTCTAGTCTATCCATCCTGATATTCTAAGTTATCTAGATAGTTTAGATACCCACTGGTAATGGGAAGTGCTTGTTCTAACTCTCTTTAATTCTATTACTTTCGGGTTGCAAACTTGACTCCAAAGACCTAAGAGGTCTATCTTTACCCCTTGCACTGTGCATACATACACAAAGTGCTCTGCACAGTTTTGGTGCATAGTAGGTGCCTGAGGAATATCAGTCTCCCTTTCCATTCCCTTTTGCTCTATCTCCTCCCTTTTTCTCCCTGCCCCTACTCTGGATTCAACTCATAAGTGTTCATTGTCCAGAAGGTGGTGGTTCTGCAGATATTCATTCTATAACTCTCCCTACCCCTCCCAATCTCCAAGATAGATATCAAACAAGACACTCGCAAAGATGTTTCATAATTAAAGGACTGATTTTTCATTCTAGTTCTTGAATCATTCCACAATATTCTGTTTTTGTTTCACAAGCAAATGAGATATTGAAGATATTAGCTACTATTATTCCCATTATTATATTGTTATTATCATTATTATTATTGTCCAAAAGCTCCAAAGTATTTTCTTCAACTATATCACCTTTAAAAGAGTAAGCACCTTTGGTTTTCTTCCTTCCATTTGAAGTAGTTCTTCCCTTTATTTTTCTGTGTATTTCATACAAATCTTGTAGAAAAAAAGGTTCTAAACCCAGACAGTTAGGTTCATTGGTTGCTTCTAAATTTACATCTTTTCAGGTTTTAAAACCTATTTTCTCATTCATTCTTCCACAGTTTTGAAGAATCTTAACAGACATTATTAAATTATTATTTAGTTATCAAATAAATTGTTATGAATATCTGTCATGCAGTAATATTCATAATCGCCAAAGGTTTTCATCTGAAATAATATCATTTCCTGGATTCTAACAATACACTTGTGAGGCAGGTGTTATGTTTATATGCATGAGAAAATTAAATATCATGAGGGATAAATTTATGACCTGTGTAAGGTCATACTGCCAGAGTGCACAGGGTTACCTGAAACGCAGGTTCAACCTTCTCACCACCCCTTCCAGTTCAAGTGTTGCCTGAATCCATAGTTCTCGCCATTCCACTTTTCGAGGAAAGAGCTTTACTTTCGTCAGTCTCCAGAATAGTTTCAATCTTCCTTATCTGCCTCAGATGGCACTCCTGTGCCCCCTACCCACATAGGGTATTCATCATTTTCACTATCATTTCAAGGCTTTCTCCATAATGGGGCTTTTGAGGTAAATTTATATTGCAGGTGTAGGCACTTGATGGTCTTACCCAAAGAAAGAGGAAAGGACAAAGCAAAAGTTAGGATAGCAAAAGGTGGGGAGAAAAATTGTTTACAAAGCTTTGTTACTGCATGCATACATGCTAAGTCACTTCAATTGTGTCCAACTCTTTGTGACCCTACAGACTATAGCCTGCCAGGTTCCTCTGTCCATGGGATTCTCCAGGTAAGAATACTGGAATGGGTTGCCATGCCCTCCTACAAAAAATCTTCCCAACCCACGGATCAAACCCACATCTTTTATGTCTCCTGCATTGGCAGGTAAGTTCTTTACCAATAGCACCACCTAGGAAGCCCCTGCTACTGCATAAATATACCCTCAGTTCAGTTCAGTTGCGCAGTCGTGTCCGACTCTTTGCGACCCCATGAATCGCAGTACGCCAGGCCTCCCTGTCCATCACCAACTCCCGGAGTTCACTCAGACTCACGTCCATTGAGTCTGTGATGCCATCCAGCCATCTCATCCTCGGTCGTCCCCTTCTCCTCCTGCCCCCAATCCCTCCCAGCATCAGGGTCTTTTCCAATGAGTCAACTCTTCGCATAAGGTGCCCAAAGTACTGGAGCTTCAGTTTTAGCATCATTCCTTCCAAAGAAATCCCAGGGTTGATCTCCTTCAGAATGGACTGGTTGGATCTCCTTGCAGTCCAAGGGACTCTCAAGAGTCTTCTCCAACACCACAGTTCAAAAGCATCAATTCTTCTGCGCTCAGCCTTCTTCACAGTCCAACTCTCACATCCATACATGACCACAGGAAAAACCATAGCCTTGACTAGACGGACCTTAGTCGGCAAAGTAATGTCTCTGCTTTTGAATATACTATCTAGGTTGGTCATAACTTTTCTTCCAAGGAGTAAGCGCCTTTTAATTTCATGGCTGCAGTCACCATCTGCAGTGATTTTGGAGCCCAAAAAAACAAAGTCTGACACTGTTTCTACTGTTTCCCCATCTATTTCCCATGAAGTGATGGGGCCAGATGCCAAAAAAAAACAAAGTCTGACACTGTTTCTACTGTTTCCCCATCTATATATACCCTATTCTTCCTTATGCTACTACCTTTACCAAAAGAGATCAGAGATGGAGATCAGAGATAAGCCCCTCAAATAGACACATGTTGAAAACATTTCAGCCATCAATCTACAGAAGAAGGTACCAGAATCATCCATAGTGATTCCTTTCAGGTAATATGTAGAATGGCAACAATGAAAACATAGGGTTAAGATCTGTGTGCCAGCACTTTAGATGCAATATTTTATTTAATTCTCACAGTAACTTAAAGCTACATACTCATAGGTTCCAATTTTACAGGTGTGAAAACTGAGGCTTTGTAAGTTAAATAATTCAATTAATGTCACACTAAGAAATAGAAAAGTCAAGATTCAAACTCAGGCTGTCGAATCGCACCCCCTCCTAAGAACAATATTCTATAACCAAAACGCCACCTGGGCATTTCCTCTTCGGGCATTTCCTGAGGGAAGGATTGTGATCAACATTTGACATTCTCCCTTTTACAAAGCAGCTGACCCCGAATCCTCAGATGAGCACCTAATCTCATTTAACCCTCAGTTTAGAGGAATTATAGAAACACGGTGGAGTGGCAGTCACATGATTTCATCAGTCCACCGACAGAGTGGTTCTGCTCAAATGAATCAGTCGTGCACACAAATGGGAAAAAAAACACCTAGGAAAGATTTCCCCCTCTTCCCCTCAGTTCTCAGTAAGGCACAGTTGTGTGTTTCAGGCCTGAAAGGAAGATTTACAGTAAATTACACGTGCCAATAACATTTGCAGGCTCTTTGTCAGCAGACAGGACCCCAAATGGCTGAGCCAAAAGCCTGAATTCATTGAGGGGGATGCTGTTCATTCTCACTAAGCAGGCTCTCATAGGCAGTGTCAGAAAAACACACTGTCTTTGTTGCATCTTCTTTGTGTAGAAATGGGGGCTTCTTTCTCTAGCCCTGACAGTTTCATGCCAGCTTTGTGGCTCTGGAACTTTTAAAAAATCTCTTAAAAAAAAAAAAGAAAGAACATGTCCAAGAATAACAAATGAGAAATTTATATCTTCAAAATATGTAGATTTGAGATTTGTTTGGGAGAAAAAAAATGCACAAGCCCTACCGAGCATCTGTAACGATGATATATCTACACGTTATATGGCCAGCTATCTTTAGTTTGTTTTTATATCCTGTGGAGTGTGACATCTGTGCAAAAATTATGAACTGGCTCATATACACGAGGTGCTTATTCAGAGTTTGAAAAATGGGCTATTCTTCTACAGCCCAATTATTTATGAAGAAATTAGAAAGAAACTTTAAAATCTTGGAATCTTTCTCTTAATTTATTTGTGTGTGACTCTAGTCAGTCTGATGGCGCAGAAAGCATCTGTAACAAGGGTGAAGGTTTTTCTAAGTGGGTTAATTATATTTATTTTCGTGGCCACCAGTCCCTCATTTGCTTTTTATAAATTACACAGGGCAAGGGGCTAATCTCTGTGATCGCTCTCCATCTAGACGTAACAGCTCAACCTTTCATTTGAAGTGGATCTTTCCTATTACAATCTTTTTATGAACCACCTGTAAAAGGAAGGCAGGCTCTCTCCACGTGGAGATATGGATATATGCATATAAAAATTTATAACTATTCCCTAATCACTCAGACGTGTAGGCTAAGCATCACTTATGATTACTACACAGATACTATTATACAAAGAAGTACATTTATATGGAAAACTAAAGAAAGCTTTTATTATAAGAATAAATGTTCACTGATCCTTAACTCTAACTATCCTATTAATGCAACAATAAGGAGGTTCATTCATCTTTACCAGTCCATACTTAAGCCCCCATGAGTGTGTCTTCAGGCAACGAAGAGAAATCAGATGATTTTCTTTCCTATTTGCTACCCTGGCACGAAATTCTTCTCCCCTCTCCCTTCTGGATTTTTAACTTTACTCCTAAATAAGTTTTCAATCAGCTTTCCAGTACTGGAATGGAAAGTGAATCCTTTATTTAAAAGTCTTTGCAACTACCCTTTGTTCCAGCTGTGCTGACGTGAACCATGGGGAAGGGTGTGGGGGAAGGGAGATTATAAAATGCACAGAATGCAAGCCTCCAGAATAACTGACTTTCATCTTTGGGATAATTCGTCTTTGAAAGTTGAGTGCATGGAAGCAGGAGTGACTGAGGGAGAATGAGAACCAATACAGAGAATGGGGGGAAGAAAACTAATTTTCCTTGAGCTGTTATTATGTGCCAGGCACCACACACAGCACTTTTACATATTTTGTCATAAGGAGTGATTTCTTTCCAGTTTTTCAGATTTTTGGAGTTAACTTTGTAACAGGAAAATAATAGACAGTTGGATATTCATGCGCTTCGAGTTGATTTTCCTTCTGGCTGTTGGGATCCTCTATGTAAAAGACTAGACAGCGACAAGAGTACATCCTTCTAGGCCTGTGGTTTCTGTGTCTCTAGCATTCCAAAGACCAGGAAAGTTTTACAGATGTAACAGAGAACGTCTCTGTTGGGTTAAAGGAATTATTTAATAGCACCTTCATCCACAAATCATTATCCCAACCCACATCATTTTACTAGTATAGTTTTTTTATGATTCTCTAAGATTCCCTTTTTTATTAATACATCTATGGATGGGGGTACATGTTGATTCAGTGTGGGGTACTGGCTTATTTGTCAGTTAATAGTCTAGCAAGGATTAGTAGGAATGATGAATTCCTTTGGATTATGAGACCTGGGCCTGAAAGATGACCTAAAAATCCAGTGTAGGGAAAAGGGTGGATGATAGGAAAGGAACCATGAAGGGAAGCAAATGTGTGGGTGCATGGGGACAAGCGGATGCATCAGTACATAATCAGTATTGGCTAGCTGTCTACCTCTGGCTGAAGTAGAGCAATTGTATAAAATCTCTGACAAGAAATAAGGCCATCTCAAGGATGGAACTAGAGCTCATCACACTAAGTGAAATAAGTCAGACAGAGAAAGACAAATATTATATAAAATCATTTATATGTGGAGTCAAAATTATACAAATGACTGAATGACAAAACAGAAACAGACATACACATAAAAAACAAATTTAGGGTTACTAAAGGGGAAAGACGAGGTGGGAGAGGAATAAATTAGGAATTTGGGATTAGCATATACAAACTGCTGCTGCTGCTGTCACTTCAGTCGTGTCCGACTCTGTGCGACCCCATAGACGGCAGCCCACCAGGCTCCCCTGTCCCTGGGATTCTCCAGGCAAGAACACTGGAGTGGGTTGCCATTTCCTTCCCCAATATACAAACGACTGTACCTCAAATATATAAACAACAAAGACCTACTGTATAGCATAAGAAACTATGTTCACTATCCTATAACAGACAATAATGTGAAAAGAATATATGTATAAAAACCTAAATCACTTTGCTGTACACCAGAAACAAACACACTGTAAATCAACTATACTTCAACTTTTGAAAGAAAATTTTTTTAAAAACAAAAAGTTCATGTCAATCGTGTTTTTATAAATTCTGTCCATTAGTTTGGCTTTTAAAAAGTGCCATAATCATTCCAATTCAGTCTCCCCCAACAAAAAAGGAAAGCTTTTCCTTTTTTTTCCTCTCATAGACACTAAGCTTTTATTGAGTATATCATGAAAAATCAGTAAAATTAGCTATGAGAGGCATGTCAATATGATTTTTGATTGCTGGAGAATCCTTGAAAGCACGATTGCCAATGAATTGGCAATAGTGGGTTGTGAAATAATACTATCGATTTTTTTTTTCTTCCGTAAATACCTTGTTATTAAAAGTGTTTTTCAGGTCACTTAAACAAGAAAAAGCAAGCCACAGGGACAAGGCCCTTTAATATTTTGCAAGGCTGACATCATCGTTGTTAATAAGGCATTTATTGGGGACCCACTGAGCATGGTGACATGCCACTCCCCCATCCCGCTTCCCGCCACGCTCTCGGCTGGACGCCGGCCTCTTGGTGCAGTTAAACGTCTGCGATGAAGCCCCCTTGGTTTATTGTTAATTAACTTTAAGTCTAGATTCCCTCCACATATGACTTACATACAAATTGTGTGCACTTTGAACATAAAGTCTTTGAACATTCCTCACTAATTGTTTAAATGATGTGTGGATTTTGTCTCCAGCAGTTGGTTTCACTTTAACCTTTGGACAAATTGAAAACTTTTTTTCCGTAAAACTCCACTCCCCTTTGTAGTCTTAATTTTGTCCCACAGGGACTGTTTAATAAGCAGTTTCCAGGTAGAAAAGAAAGACCTGATGACCCAATATTCTCTGTTTTCCCCAATGATTAGACATAGAAATTAGTCAAAAAAAGAAAACTGGATTATGATTGGTTACATCTATCCGGGAGCAATTCCCTGAAGTCGTTAAGAGAGCAATAATGAGAGAAAGTTGTTGCTCAAATTGATTTTAGGAGGAAGCCAGGTTCATTTCCCTAAAAAATCTTTTGTATATTTATTTAGTAATTGGTCATGAAATAATGCTTTAGACAGGCAGTTTAGAAAGCAGACCTCCTGTTTAATAAATCTGAGACTTTGATAATTATTAATGCACAAATGCCAGCAGAGAGATGCTTTATTCCCCATGTCATAGCACAGCTATTAATGATACTCAAAGGAGTGAAAATTACTATTTCGGAAGTGTCCAAGGCAGTAAACTGGTAAACAAGCCTGCAGTTAGGGCTATGGATGATGTGAATCAACAAGGGTGAAAAGATTTGGTTACTCTGTGTATTAGTGTTAATAGGAATAGATTATAGAGGAATATTTGTGATGTGACCTTCTGTGCACTAATTGAAATAGTATTCAGAGTCAGCATTGGCGTAATCAAGTTAAACATGGAATCATAAATCATCATGAAAAGTGCTGTCACAACTTCACCGTTAATGCCCTAGACTGCTGGGCAGCCTCGAGAAAATATCTGTTATGCCGATCTTTAGGTTAATAGGAACAGAAATGGCATTTAAAGACTATTTGGATCAAATCTGCTCTGAGGTTGAAAGTGTTCCTCTGTTAATTTACTGGTAATTTGAAGTGATGTAGTTAGGGTTAGAAGGAGCACACTGAGCCCCTTATAGCAAAACAAAGGGTTGTGGGAGTTTCTTCTAATATTTATTTAATTGCTTTAGGGTGTAATGCTAATCAGTTTTAATATACATGTGTAGTTTCCTTTGTTTCTCGATTTAAAACAGTTAGCAAGGTGATCAAATGCGCACTGTTAGCTATATAACTTGAGGTGACGCATTTGACAAAACAACTTGGGCATCCTTATATTTGTCAAACAGAAAGGTCTTATTGTATACACATGGAAAGACTTCTGACAAGTTAAACTATGTGTCCAGAGAAAGTATAAGAATTTACTAGCAGTATTTTTCTTACAAACATTTTCTATTGATTGAATAGAATCAGATGAACAGGCTTGAGAAAAATCACAGAGGAATTTGTTAAGAAATGATATATACTATTGTCAATAACTCCCCGTGTCTCAATGCAGAGAAAGGTTGTGCTAATTTAATCAGTTACTCATCAGATCATGGAGGCAATAAGATGTATGATACTAAGAAGAAAAGGGCTTGTTTATTATAATTTGCTTCAAATGCTATAAATTAAAACAAGTTCCAGAAGACAATTGATGATAGAAGCTTTTCCAAAGTACCGTATTTTATTTCAGATCTTAAAACACCTCAAGTCTACCCAGCTTTAAATATTTAAAACTTGCAGGCAAGTTAGGTGAATAAATGTAGGTCTGTTTGATAAATAATCCTAGAGGAAATTTTTTCTAATTGTCAAGCACACAATTAGAGGAAACGGAGGACAGGATGACTCACCTGTAAATAAAGTGGATGTTTTTAAGTCATCACTGAATTTTGAATGATCTTACAATTTACCTACAGTAGACAAACAGTTGTAGAAAATACAAGTTCACTTTGCAGTTTGGATGTTAGAGTCTTTCTCTTAGGAGAAGACTTGTGATTTTTGAAACCTTCTAGTTTACTTGGAACCATTTTTAGCATCTTGACAGAGAAAAGTTGCAGAGCCCAGGTAACTCTTCTCTGCATATGCTCAGTTTATAAACACAGTGCCTAGGCTTGGGGATGAAGCAGCTTATCTAAGTTCCCATAGCCAGCCAGAGTTTGTGGCATTCAAAAACCAATCAACATGGAGGTCCCTAAAATAGTACTCTGAAAATTCTCATTTTAGCATCTTATAAGAAAAGTTTATTAACTTTTCAAAGATATTTTGCTTCTTTTACATGTAATACCTTTTCAACTTTCCTACCTTTGACAATGCTTAGTAAGAACCTCCAATTCATACTATTAGAAAGAAGAAAGTATTAGTCACTCAGTAGTGTCTGACTCTTTACAGTACAGGGACTGTAGCCCACCAGGCTTCTCTGCCCATGGGATTTTACTGGAGTGGGTTGCCATTTCCTCCTGTTAGGTGCTAATCAAATTTCATAAAATTAGCAAGGAACTCTTATGATTTCTACGATAAGACTGAAATGCTGGCTAAAGAACTAGAGGTTGCATTTTTGGAAAATTACTTAAAAGAATGTTGAAAAGAAGTTTCAATGTGCTTTGAAATGGGATGGTATCATCATGGTACCATCTCTTTCTATTAATTTCTCTAGCAATAAAATCAATTAGTTATCATAATGCAGGGAATTATTTGCCTTTGAGTAGGAAGTTGAAGCTACATCAAATAAGAAGGGTGAGGAAAGGTAGAAGGAAGATTTGCCTTGTGTGGAAATTTTATCTCCCACCCTTTCTTCCTTTATCCCTAGAGATACAAATATGAATTGGATATAGTTGCTGATGTTGATAAGCTCCTAGTCTAACAGACACCTACCCTAGGATTACAGAGCTAGAAGGTGAAGGTGAAGTCGCTCAGTCGTGTCCGACTCTTTGCGACCCCGTGGACTGTAACCTACTAGGCTTCTCCGTCCATGGGATTCTCCAGGCAAGAATACTGGAGTGGATTGCCATTTCCTTCTCCAGAGGATCTTCCCAACCCAGGGATCGAACCCGGGTCTCCTGCACTGGAGGCAGAAGCTTTAACCTCTGAGCCACCAGGGAATATGATACAGAGCTAGATGTGACCTTAAAGACTTAAAGATGTGGGTTAGTGACAGGAGTAGAACATTAAGCCACATCTGCAGACTCCAAGTCCTGTGGCCTGGGCTTCTCCACCTTGTGCTGTGGGCACAGTAGAGTACAGCAAAGCCCATCCCAGACCTGGAAGTGAGTTGGAACAGAAGAGGAAAGACGCTGTGAAGAGCCCCCAGATATCTGCTTGAGTGCATTCATGTGTACTAAGTCACTTCAGTCTTGTCTGACTCTTTTGAGAGCCTAGGGATTATCGTCCACCAGGCTCCTCTGTCCATGGGATTCTCCAGGCAAGAACCCTGAGGTGGGTTGCTGTGACCTCCTCCAGGGGATCTTCCCGACCCAGGGATTGAACCCGTGTCCCTTACGTCTCCTGCATTGGCAGGTGGGTTCTTTACCACTAGTGCCACCTGGGAAGCCCCTGCATATCTGGAGACTCTACAAATGGACACAAGAGCATCAGCAGGGATTGGAGTCAGCCAATAACACAAAACCCTCTTCCAAGGAAATTGATCCTCTAACAGAAAATCTGAATGGGGGTAGCAACAGAAAACCTTCCTCTGGATGGCAGCTAATGATTTGACATTTCTCATCTCTGGGAGCAGATGACGCTGTATAATACCAATTGGTATGTAAGGCAGTCAAGCTCATGTTTTTCAGGCATCTTTTCTCATTTATTTCACTCTGTTGTCTTTTGGAAGCAGCATACTGTTCCTAATTTTGGGTTTTCTTTCTCATTAATCAACCTAGAATAATGCCTGGCACATAGTTACTGTTGTATAAATATTTGTTGGATATATTTTTTTAAGTTATCCAGGGTCAATATTTTACAGGCCTACTCAGCAGTCTTAATTTGAAGTTTTTAAGATGTATGTTCGTGGATTTTTAAATAGCAGGGTTTTGAGAGGCATAGAAGTGTGAATGGAATTGACATCTGAGCAGAGATATTGTACTTTGCCCTAACAATTCCACATCTGACACTAATTTTAAAATCTTTTCTCCCAAATGCCCATTTGCTACCTTGCTTTATAGGCCAACCTGCCATCCGTGAGCAGAGCTGCGTGTCTCCTCCACTTGAAGAGCCCCAGGAGCATAATATAGTCAGTGGGAGTGCAGGACAGAAAAAATATACACTGCTTTGCACACAGCCTGAAAATCAAGGCATAAAAGAGGGAAAATAAATCAGTGTGCTTCATTCGGACTTTGCATGCATAATTCATCAGCAGAAATAAGTATCCAAATGTTTTACCAGTGAGTATAGGACAAGTTACCTTATTTTTCATTAATATCTGAATCATGGCTACATCCCAGACAATTCTAATATAGATCATTAATTAGAGTCTATAAGCGATACATTTAAGATATATAAATATCCTCAAGTTGCCGATTTTAAGGGCATATTTATTGTCTTAAAATAGAGTCCATCTAGTTTCAAGGTTGATCTATTAAACTGAAAATATGCAAACAACTTAGATCCTTTTACAAATAACTGAAAGATTATCAAAACCTCAGTGTTCAACATTTTGAATGAAATTAACATGTATTGAACGAACTCCTGCAAGATTTTGATCACTATAGTGAGCATTGGGAAGATCCCCTGGAAGAGGAAATGGCAACCCACTCCAGTATTCTTGTCCAGAAAAATGCCATGGACAGAGGAGCCTGGAGGGCTATAGCCCATGGGGTTACAAAGGATCAGACATGACTGAGTGACTGAGCACACACACAGTAAGCATTCCAAATACATCATCTCATTTAATTTTCCGTACTGCTCCTAAATTTAGGGCTACTTTCTCCATTTACAGGTGAAGACATTGACATCCAGAGAGACTGAGCATCTCTCTCATATTCACACAAATGTTAAACAGTGGAATCAAGATTTCACCCCAGATTTTTTTTTTATCTAAAGCCAAGTGCCTTTTACTACCCTATGCTACTTCTCTAATTGGATCAACAGTGAAGTGAAGTGAATTAGCTCAGTCGTGTCCGACTCTTTGCGACCCCACTCTTTGCAGCCTCCCAGGCCCCTCCGTCTATGGGATTTTCAGGCAAGAGTACTGGAGTGAATTGCCATTTCCTTCTCCAGAGGATCTTCCCAACTCAGGGATTGAACTCTGGTCTCCCACATTGAAGGCGGACACTTTTTCCTCTAAGCCACCAGGAAAGTCAATAGTAGTACCCAAAAAAAACCTATATTCTTGAAAGAAGATGTGTGTGTGTTTATATATCCATACCATGGGGTCACAAAGAGTCAGGCACAACTGAACGACTAACACTTCAGTTCAGTTCAGTTCAATCCCTCAGTCATGTCCGCCTCTTTGCAACCCCATGGACTACAGCACGCCAGGCCTCCCTGTCCATCACCAATCCCTAGAGTTTACTGAAACTCATGTCCTTTGAGTTGGTGATACCATCCAACCATCTCATCCTCTGTCATCCCCTTCTCCTCCCGCCTTCAATCTTTCCCAGCATCAGTATCTTTTCAAATGAGTCAGTTCTTTGCATCAGGTAGCCAGAGTATTGGAACTTCAGCTTCAGCATCAGAACTTCCAGTGAATATTCAGGACTGATTTCCTTTAGAATGGACTGGTTGGATCTCCTTGCTGTCCAAGGGACTCTGAAGAGTCTTCTCCAACACCACAGTTCAAAAGAATCAGTTCTTCGGTGCTCAGCTTTCTTTACTAATACTTACTTACTTACTGTTAGGTCAGTGAGTAAGTGAGCAGCAAAATTGAAAGGTTTGAATATGGTGCCCTGCAGATTAAAATGTTATTATAAAATTTACCCTAACTCCACTTCATCCTGTGGTCTTTGAAGAAACCTATAGCCAAACCATAGCTGACATTTAATGTGAACAACAGCTTAAAGTACCATTGGTATGAATACCATGTAAGTTGCATGAAAACCCCTCAAATATATAAACAATTACATAGTTAATATAGGCAAGTTTTATCACATATTTTTTAATCCTCCAAAACTTAAAAATGCAATTATTCAACTCATGAAATAAGTAGTTATATCAATATTTACAATATTGTGATATTTTCCCCTATTTGTCCAGGCTAGTAGTCTCTGTATTTACGTTATGAGCCTGCAACATCTGTACACAAGACCCTAATTGAATTTTCTTAATGTTGAATTTTGACATACAATTATATTCATCCTTTGAGATGTTGTCCTACATGAAATCCTTAAAGATTTTCAGATTAAATTGTTCAATTCTAAAACTCCAAGCATGGTTATTTTCATTGAGAGGCAAAAAAGAAAAAAAAAATGCTTGAAATATGAATACATAAAATTCTATACCGTACATTATCTGGCTTGGCAATAAACGGAGTGCTTATAAGAGAAAGATAAATCTAATTTAACATTATAACTCTTTATTAATAAAAATATATAGATTCCAAACCTCTTCAGTGACCCTGTCTCACACAGTATAATTTCCTAAAACTTCTAAGTCACTCAATGATAAGAGGCTGATCTAAATGCTTCCACTGCATTAATCAAATACCAGGTCTAATTAAAAGAGCCATGCACAAAGCTTTTTCAAAATGTTGCTCAGGTATTGCAATAATTTCTGATCACCCAAGCCTGGAAGACAAATAATTAGAGCTGCCAGAGCATTCTGATGAGTGATGTCAGCATCTCCAAGTGACCTTCCCTCCACTAATTAATTTTCATCTTAAGAAAAGAGACCCTGTTGTTGCACATTATTAATTGAGTTCACTAAAAGATGCGCCTGATTAATTTTTGTTGATAATACTTGTCATTCTAGGCAGCGGCTGTAATCATTCTATTGGGTTTTATTTTTTTAAGTTGATCTAAGTCCTTTGCAATGTGACTGATATATCTGATACAAAATATCATGCATAAGGGCATATCCTATCATGTGTCTGGGCTATTTTTCATTGCAGTTGTTGGCCAAGGTAAAATAATGTCAAAGTGGAGTCTTCTGAGCCACTGGAATCTATAAAGGTGTCGTTTCACTTTGTCCTCATCGCTTATTGAAGCCACTCATTCTTAAGTCCTCAAAAGAGATCATACTCGGCAGCCTCCTCCCGGGTTTCACAGTGAAAAGTCGCTTCAACAAGAAAACCCTGCTTTGTCTTATGAGACTTCTTCATCACGTTTCTGTTATTACCAAAAGATTTCAGACAACTTCCTTTGTCCTCCCAGTGGGATGAATAGTCCACTAAGTCAGTCCAGTCTTCTGACCCTGTGTAAGAGGCCTAGAATTTGGATTGCTGCCCTATTCATTCATAAACTATGAGGATCAGAAAAAATAGAGAGAGCTATATTAAAGTACTTATTTCATTAACCTAAAATTAAACAGGAAATTCAGTCACACACCTAGTGAATGTTAGCTGTACTCTAATATGGGAACATTCACATGTCAGTGAATTTCAAGATCCTTATTAAAACCATAGTTCATTTTCAGAGGAAACTTCTAAAGGTAGAATTAATTTATTGGGAAAATATTGTGTTCTAGTTTGAAAGAGAAAGTATTTTATTTGTATTGGGAAAACAAACTCACAGGACTTAGATTTTAAAGGGATCCTGCTAAAGTGAATTTTTACAAATATTAGCTTAAATGATCAAAAAATAAATATAATTTTGTGGATACACATGTTTAACAGTCAAGAGAAACTGTTTAACAAACTGCCTTTTGTGTTTTGCTTAATCTGAAATCTTTGAAAAGTATTTTGAATCATTGTTGAAATAGGCAAGGTTAGGTTTTATCATCCATGCTATATGCTATTTGCTTAAAAGTTTAAAGACGCTATTTAAACATATTATGAATAGAAGAAAACTAAAAAACTCTGCCTATCTCTTTGAAGCATCCTTCTCCTCTTCAGTTGTAAGCTTGTTCCTTTGTTCAGTTTTTCCACTAGGTGACTGCAAGATGGCCCTAAACCAACCTGGACTCTGGTTCAGATCAAATGGCCCTATCTTTTAGCCGAATTCACCCCTCCCCCTGAATTATCTTCATGAAGGGAAATGTCACATGGTTCTGTAATAGTAGAGTTCAAGCTCTTTATTTAATCAATCAATACCATTATTAAACAACCACCGGGAATTAGGTACTTTGTGTATCTTCTCTGAAACTTGGAGACCTAAAACTGAATTTCCTTGCCTTGTCAATCCCAAGGAAACAAGAATGGGACAAAAAAAAATCCTAAAATGTAAGGGTAAAGGTAATTCTTGTGAGTGTTGAAACAGGGATTCATAATGGAAAAAAAAAAAAAACACAGCAGCATGTATAGACACCAAACCTGATGATTCATGAGATTTTCCATTGTCACAGTATTTTAGACCTGAAAAGAACTTTATTTTTGTATTGAAGTATAGTTGTTTTAGTTTCAGGTGTACAATAAAGTGATTCAGTTATACATATATATACATATATATATATATTCTATATACTATTTTTCAGATTCTTTTACCTTATAGTTATAAAATATTAAGTATAGTTCCCTGTGCTATAGTCAGTTCTTGAAAAAACCTTTAGATAAAGTTTAAAAAAGAAAAAACAAAAAAAAAGTTGAAGTTTAAAAAAAAGCTTTAGATAAAGATAAAAAAAGTCCAATGCCAATATTTCACATACATAGAAATTGATCCTCAGAATATTTTAAGAATAATTGTATATCACAGGATTTACTTTTTATGCAAAGGAAATTAATAGAAAGAACAATAATAAACACTGATTTGTATTTAGTTTAAAAGTATCTTTACTTAGAATCGTGAGTAGTGCATATCTCTCATGAAATAGACATGTGGTTGTTTCAGAGTATTACTGAGTACCCACGTGTATCACCACATACGTATTTATCAGTGTTGATGTCTTTTTTCACTGTGGTCTTAAGGGCCCATACCTGTTATTATGCCCTATTTATTCAGGTTTTTGTCTTTTTCATGTAGGAGATTATAAATAGAAGAACAAGTGAGAGAGAGATGAAGGGGAAGAAAAAGAACAGAGGAGAGGGAGACAAGGGAAAGAGAGAGGCTTAAGATCTTTTGGTCCCATTTCAATTTTTTTCTCATTATACTTTCAAATTTTAACATGCAAACCTAAGAAAGGTTACCATCCAACAATTTGTGGCCAAGTGTAATTTCTTTTCTTAATAAAATTGACTCAAATATTAAGAGAAAAAGAGGGGAAAACAAAACTGGGAATGTTTATGTTATAATATTCCTTGTAAATTCACTTTGTGTAAATTACAAGGTAGTCTTACTGACAGTTAGATACATCTTAGTGACTGATGTCAAGAAGTGACAGTGTAGGACTTCCATGGTGGCACAGAAGTTAAGAATCTGCCTTCCAACGCAGGGGACACAGGTTTGATCCCTGGCTGGGGAACTAAGATTGATCCCACATGTCTGGGGAGGTGATGGGGGTGGCAATTAAGCCCACAAACTACAGCTAGAAAAAGCTCAAGCACAGCAATGAAGACCCAGTGCAGTGTAGCCAATTTTTTTTTAAGTGATAGTTTATTTCCAAAATAAAGTAAATGACACCTTTTAGGGTATATGATTTTAATCAGTGTGGGGGAAATTTAGTCTTTTTCTTTTTAATTTGGAGAAAGTATAAAGATCTTGAAGGAACAAACTTTTGGACTTTAGAGAAGGAAAGACAAATAAGTTCTCAAGATCAGTGAGGATGAAGATGAAGCTGAATGTCTGATGTTGCTCTGAATCTAGGCCAGTATGGCTGAAAGAACATCAAGACTTAGGAGGGGCCCTTCTTTTGAGTCATGTAATTTAAATCAATATGGAGAGATCATCTCTGACTAATATATCTGACATTAGTTTTCTAATCAAATTTTACCTATAGTCTGTCAGCATTCCTTTTAGAAGTCATCAATATTTTACTTGGACGAATATCATCATCTTCTTACTTTCTCTTGCAACTTTGTTTCCGTTTAATAATATTGCATTTTAGTAATTATATTTAACCAAACTATAAACTAAAAATAAGGAGTTTCTGAACTTGGATTCTGACTTTTAACTATGCCATCACTCTTGATAAGTGCAGTCTTGGGTTTTGTACAAAGAACCCTTGTATAAAGTAGGTGTCATTGAATGATATTTGGCCCTGGGATATACATCTATCTCAGCTTCCCTGATGGCTCAGACGGTAAAGCGTCTGCCTGCAATCAGGAGACCCAAGTTCGATGCCTGTGTCAGGAAGATCCCCTGGAGAAGGAAATGGCAATCCAATCCAACACTCTTGCCTGGAAAATCCCATGGATGGAGGAGCCTGATAGGCTACAGTTCACGGGGTCACAAAGAGTCAGACACAACTGAGCGACTTCACTTTTCACTTTCAGCTAATTAACTTCAGTTTTTACCACAATTTATATTGACTGAGCTTTACTCAAGCCAATAGATATTTGCCCACAGAGTAACTGAATTTAATCTATAGCCACGATATATATGAACATGCCATCTTCAGGTACCCAAAAGCGTTCACTTCTCTCTTCAAGGTGAAAGATATAATAGCAGTGGGGCTCAGGGAGTTATGTATAAGATCTGGGATGAGATTAACTTTGAATCAGTATGACCAAAACAAAGCTGTTCTATCAGATTTGGCATCAAACAATCTCGAGTTTTGTTTTGGCATTAAACAACCTCTAAGAAAAATTTTTCTTAGAGAAAAAACTTAGAGTTACTTACATTCTTTGAGTCTCAATCTCTATATGGATAAAATAGAAATATACTTTACATTCCCCTCATAAGATTGAAAGAAAATAAACAAAATAATAAATGTGAAAGCATGCAACTCAGTTTCTGATAGATTGAAGGAGCTCAATAAAAATCATTTTACACTCAATATAGATTTATTAGTCTACTTGATTTATAGAGAGATTCTGCTCTTTTAGCATCCCACCTGTCCTAACTTTGTTCCTCACACTGCTTTTCCCTCTTAAGTAGAGGACACATGGAGAAACAATGAATTTGCTGCACTCACAAAGGAACCCAACCAAGTGGGCCTACTGGTCAACTTGGGAAGTAGGACTTCTAAGACTGGTCAGTGTTGCCTGATGGGTGTGGAATCAACGAGATAGAGAGCAAAGTTCAAACTCTTAATTGAAGTCAAACTTGTTAAGGACTTTGAAATCATATATCTTGCATTCAGCAAGTATAGGAAGGGTTGCAAGGAAGTTTTGAGATGCAAAAGGGTGGGGAAATGACGGATGCTGGTAATAAAATTTAAAGTAACAATTGGACAATTTTTCAACTTGGTTTGGAAAAAGAGTTCTAAAGCCTAAAAAAAACTGGCAAACATCATGATCTATGATAGTTTTAACATGTTAAATGGAGTTCCACAGATCTTACTAATTTTTGACAACTTCACATCATTTAATTTTTTAAGAAGTGTGTTTGACCCAAGGTTTTTGTAATACCTTTATATTTGACCCTGAAGACATCTTCAATGCAGCCTCTTTTAAAGATAATTTTGACATAAAGTTAGCTTTGGCTAGTAGCCATACCACCATAACTTTTGACCTTGAGTGAGCTCCAATTTCTAGTAGTATTTGAGTAAATGACTTCTGGGTGTAAGTAAAAGGTCAGGAAATAAAGTATCAAAGTTATCAAGATTGATTTTTATTATTTCTTTCTCATTAATTGCCTGTACACTACTTCTTCCCCTCTAATATAATACCTTCTGAAAATTTCCTTCATTTGTAAGTCATTAACAATAATTTTAAGGTAGGTCATGTCCTAGTACAACAAATCTGAAAGGCTAATCTGAACAAAAGTGATAGAGTGGAAAGAACTTTGGGTTTGAAGTAAGAACACTTGGATCCCTATCCTGGCTCTGCCACCAACTAGTCTGAAAGATAAACTATCTTTACCTGAAATGAGATGATGATAATCATCTCTCCAACTTCACTGGGTCTTTACATGGTTTAAATAAGTTCTTGCCTTGTAAAGGCATATGGAAAGCTATAAAATATTGCACACATAAATCATTATGTTAATTAAATTATGTATTTGATTTATGATCTTGAAAATTTAACGATCAAATATTGTTTCAATAGATGACTCTCGGAAATCATCCCCCTTAAAATATATATTGAAATAAAAATCTTCGTATTCATGGAATTTAGGCTATAAAATTCAAAGCTGCAATTCCGAAAATAATTTTATTCTAGGAAGTTAACCCCATAGAGTAATAAGAGCCTCCTCCTAGAGGCATACTGCTTGTATCTTTGTCCATTTAGGATCTACTTCCAGCAGTTGCCAGAAAGATGTATTCAAACAGTAAGTCAGATCATTTCACTCGTTTAAATTTATCTAATGTCTGCCCATCACTTAGAATAAAAGCTAAAATGCTAACAGTGGCCATAAAGGCAACATGATAGGGTTGCTTGTTAACTCTGGCCTTATCTACTACTGAGGTCCCCAGATTCACATTCTGTTCTTAGGACCTTTGTGTTGTCTGTTCCCCTACCTGGAACACTTCTTCTTCATATGCCTAATTCACTCATGGTATCAAGTCCTCATTCAAAGATCCTCTTCACAATTGGGCTTACCCTGACTACTCTACTTAAAGTTGCAATCCTACCCCACATAGCCAATACACTGATCTATCTTTTTTCTGTAGCACAGATCACCTTCTAACACACTACGTCATTTTCATATTTATCTTGGTTTTTGCTTCTAGCCGCCATAATAAAACTCTACTAGAAAATGGATTTCATCTGTTTTGTTCACTGATCTAGCCCATGTACTTCAGCATCTGGGCTGTATGGTAAGTGCTCAAAAACTTACTCATTGAAAAAATGAATGATATAATGAAAATACCATATAAACCTTTGTCAGTAGGTGGGCTGCCTTCTATGGCCCATTCCTGCGACCAACCACAAGCATTTACAGAATATGTGCATCCAAAAAGAGGTGAGAAGTATGGCTATAAAAAGGGAATGAAACTATTCAGCTCTTCTAAACACAGAATTCATGACCTTGGAATCTCTTTATACATTTTTGTAACTGATGGCATTAACAAGATTTTCTTTGTCCTACATCTATAGAACATGGCAACATTAATCTCTTAGTAAATTTGCATAAAATTTGCAAATATAATTTCATGATCTGTAAAACCAAAATCAAAGTATAACATAGCAATTTCATTGACTTAATCTCTCAGAATTCTGTCAAAAAAGTAATCAGATTTTCTTATCATTATTTATTCTTTTTTAAATGCCTATGGCTTTTATTCTATTATCTAGTGACTGATTAGTAATTTCCCCTCTTTATTCCAACATTTTAGTTGAGGTTGAACTGATTATATCTAGTACCTAGAATTACCTGACCCATAATACACTGCTTTTAATTTATATTTAGAAATCTCAAGTTCCATACTGGTTTTCTGAAACCCAATCTGTACTGCATCAATAACCCTACTGCTTGGGCATCCTATACCAGTAAGCAAGTTAGTTCCTACAATTAGGGCTATATCATACCTCCCTTAATTAACACTAGGATTTCAGTGGTGGCAACTGCGGTGTTTGGTTTACTGTTCCTGGTAGCAGTCTTCCTTTACAATTCACAGCTGTATACTAAAATTTTGCTTCTGACCCCAAATTTCCCATCTGAAGCCAAAGGCACTCAGTTTGATCAGATCACTGTGCATACTGATGAGAATCAGGCAACAGAACCAGAAACAGCCTTATCAGTAAGTCCTAAAATGACTTCTACACATGGTCTCCGTACCTTTAGCAATGTTGCACCACTTAGTACCATATCACAGTATGAAATCCATTTGTGCAGTTGTGCTGTGTCAAAGTTATTGTTTTTAGCTCAGTAACTTATTTTTAAATTTACTGGCCTTTTTTTTCTTTTGGGCTGTTGAGCAACAAGAGTACCAAAGGGTTACTAAACACGCTTTTTAAAGGATTTTCATTTTTCTTACTTGTTATCTAAAGCTTGAAATTTCCTTTTTCTCTTCTGTCTTCACTAACTGGGACTCACTCACACATAATATACTCTCACTGGATTTTAGGAGAATTGACATATTAGCTAAGTTGAAATGAAAGGTAAACCTAAATCTGCCTCACTAAAGGGAAACTATATGTCATATGTGAAGAAAAACTGAAGTATTAAACTCAGTCGGTTTGTGTAAACAGGACTTTGAAGACATTTAAACCACAACAATAACACAGATTTCATGGTGCTGCTTCTCATTTTCTCCATGAAACTGGTTTGTCCTCTAAAGCTTCAAACATGATTATTATACACATTATTCTATAAATTTGTTTCCTAAAATTTCTCCATTTTCCTCATTAATCTTTAAAAGTTCCATTATTTGCTTCCTTACCAGAATCTATTTCTCTAGAAACATTATATGGATATTATCCAGGTGTGCTAACTCCAGGGTTTTGGCTATTGTCCAGCTTGAACAATTAGTTAAAATTCTCTTTTAGTTTTAACCAGATGTTATAGTCCTCATTTCCTGACCTAAAAGGCTCTTTCAAATTATGAAGAACTTTTAAA
Organism: Aepyceros melampus; assembly: GCA_006408695.1. NCBI lineage: Eukaryota > Metazoa > Chordata > Mammalia > Artiodactyla > Bovidae > Aepyceros > Aepyceros melampus. The sequence continues at coordinate 39,002 of SJXQ01004233.1, read as the reverse complement.
TACTTGTCCCTTTCTCTTTCTGAGCTAGCTGCACCTTAGTGCTGATATGGTCTGATTTTCAGTAAGTGCATATAATTAGTGAGGTTTATACAACATTTGGAGTAAATCTGGCTTAAAAATACTTTCAGTATGAGAAAGGAAACATTAATTAGCAAAGATTTACCTAGTATATATCTTTTGACTTTAAACCTCTTTTTCCATGGTTCTTAGTCAAGATTTTAATTTCCAAAATGATGAGTGAATTAATTTTAGATTTTTCTAAATTTCATGTAGTTTCATCTATTCAATGAACCTATATTCTTTCTGGAGATATGCCTTTGACCCATTTTGTATCTTGGGCTTCCCTAGTGGCTCAAATGGTAGAGTGTCCACTTGCCAATACAGGAGATGCAGGAGACATGGGAGAGGTGGGTTCGATTCCTGGGTCAGGAAGATCCCTCAGAGGAGAAAATGACAGCCCGCTCTAGTGTTCTTTCCTGGGAAATCTCATGGACAGAGGAGCCTGGTGGGGCTACAGTCTATGGGATCGCAAAGAGTCGGACATGACTCCAGGACTAAACAACAAAAACCAGGACCCAGAAATGATGGTAACATTCTATGAAAGTGAAAGTCGCTTGGTTGCGTCAGACTCTTTGTGACCCCATGGACGATACAGTCCATGGAATTCTCCAGATTAGAATACCAAAGAGGGTAGCTCTTCCCTTCTCCATAGGATCTTACCAACCCAGGGACTGAATCCGGGTCTCCCGCGTTGCGGGCGGATTCTTACCAGCTGAGCCACCAGCGAAGCCAGTACTTTCTATGCCCCGTGTATATATTTTACTAACTTGTAATATGATAAGTAGATATATATCTTGTACTTGAAGAATTGTGAAAAGCCACCAGTAGAGTCAAATTGCTTTTAGTCCTGATACACACTAGTCCTCCACGAGCACAACCGTTTAATATTATTTCTCTTAGCCCTTTATTTCTTGTATTTAGTTAATTCCTTACAGATCCTCAGGAGCCAAATTAAGATCACTGTCCTCCCTTACCATTGGTTATTGAAATCACACAAAAAGTAGCTGCTATTATGTTATTTATACACCTGAAACTACTATAAAATTGTAAATAAACTATACATCAATTTTTTCAATACTTTTAATTAAGGAAAAAAAGAAAAAAAGTAGCTCCCAGTGGACCCAAAACAGTTGTTGGGGAAAAGCACCTCCTTTCAATTCTGAACAGCCAGGATCAAGGATGATGGGTTGGATAGAGGAAAATAAGTAGGAGAAACATTTTAAAAGTGTAATCAACTGATCTGGGGGAAATTCTCAAGATATGTTGCACAAGCAACAGTCTTCTGAGGAAAAACACTGATCAGAAGCTATGCTTACCTTTCCCTGTTCCTTACTTCTATGAAACTTCTTAAAATACAGCCTTTGAGTTGGTAGTGTTTGTGTTTATATAAAAATGAGCTCAATATTTCTTTATTAATTTTAGTGGCACAACAAGAAGGGTGTATTGCTTTGACATAAGGAATTCGAAGTTACTAGGCACGTGCTCTTCCATTAATCTTTAAAATATATTTACTGGGTGAGCAGCCAACATAATCCTGCCTAAACAGATAAGAAAATGGAGAGCTGGTGATAAGGTGACTTGTTTAAAGCTGCGCAACAAATCAGGGAGAGAGATGGAGTCCAAGTTCATTCCCCTGCTCTGGGCCGCAGGCGCCCCTACTGGCTCAGGCACATAAGAACAGCTAGAAGCTGATGCTTGGGAGTCACCAAGCACTGGATAAAAGGGCTTATTCTGATCGTTTCTGGAATGTTCTGAAGAGAGCCACGAACCAAATTTCTGGAAAGTTTCAGAGAATCTCACAAGTGAAAAGAAATATTTTTTGTCCTATCAGTATTTTGACTTGTGTCCCTTGCATAGCGTCAGCTTTTAATTATCTAGAGAATAATTATCCATTTGTGGCTTATCAAGGCCCCTTTCTTCTCTCCAGCTTCCTGCCTGTGGGCCATTTCCCTGCTCATTAATACTTGCATCACAGACACGATCTGCTGCTTTGCGGGTGAGTCTGGTAAAAAGATCTGGTGGGCAAGGAGATAAAATGTATTGAATATGTAAAATTTTGTGATTATCATAAGGTTTAATTCATCCATACTGGGCTAGATAGTTGAACTCCATAACAAATGATAATATAGTTCATTTGTCAGGGGAAGGTCCGTTCCTTTTTGCCTTTTATTCTGCATATCTACTTTTCCCTAGTTTCTTTACCTGATGCTTGTTATCACAGATAATTGAAATTTGACAAAAGACAATCTTTTGCTGATAGATTTGGACAATGTTCACGTTTTTGAATTTGGCATTTCCCCACCCCTTGAAAAGAAACCTCAATAAATACATCGCACATGTATTAAGGAATAAATGAAAGGTGTGCTTTTTGCGTATTATTTGTGGATTGAAAGATAAAATATGGCGATCAGCATCCTGTCACCCCTCCCCCCTCAAGGATTCTCGGTGGTTAAAGAGCCGGTGCTGGTGGTGGAGATTAGTAAGAAGTCGTGATTGCCTCATGAATCAGGGTGAAGCCACTCGCTGGTGGCAGTTAGTTTGATCTTCCTAGTCACTCTCAGAGGTTATATATCTTTCGAGATGATCACTCACAAGGATATCCTTGAAGGAAAACGAGGCTGCCTCACGAAAGCACAAATAAATGAAACAAACAAAAAGGAACAGTGACAGGGTAAGAAGAGCAACAGGGAGGATTCTTTTAGCATCTACACAAATAAAATGGAGTGTGTTGGTAAATTCCTTCTCCAGCACTCAAAGCACTATTCCTAAAGCTATGCTGACCACGTCAAAACAATGCTGCTGCATAAGCAAGGGAAAAAACAAAGCGAAGACCCATTAGCTCTGTTTCCATTAAGGGAAGGGTAAAAAAAAAAAATCAATAACAGGCAAACAGAAGATAAAATTGATAGGAAAGAAATGTTAATTTTAAAGCTTTAAAACTAGGTATTGCGAGCAATGGCATGCAATAAACCTTTAAAAACTATTTTTAAAACTTTCAAAATCATTTACATTTACATGAGGAAAAGAACTCTAGCAGGAACATATACAGCATATTAAACTTTAGTGCATTTTTAATGACTTGTCTTAAACAAATTATGCATGAGATAGATTACACATCCTTCACCCACTTAACAAAAAGGCCTACACACGAACAAAAAACAAAACCAGGTGGCTTTTAAAAAGAAATTAAGTGTATACTTGGTGACTGATTGGGAGAAATGCCAGGCAATGTAAAGGACCTCTCCGAATAGAGTTCTCTTGAAAGAAGCTAGATTGATGGGCGCTTTCGGCCAGACAGTAGGCTCAACAGTATAAATGATACTAGTCTCTGATTTTGGATTCCATCCTGTAAATGCCCTCAGCAGTCAAAGTAGGGGAGCTGAAAGAACTCTGGGATGATAAGTCTTGAATTCATTCCAAGTCCCACCACTCCTTAACTGCCTAGCTGGACAAGTAATTTACCACCCTTCCTTTTTCTCATTTTTAAGATGGAGACAATAATAATAATAATGGTGTCTTGCATTCCTAACTTGGAATAAGGCCCAAGTCTTTGCATTTTCTTAGGCTCCAGTTCTCTGTAATATACAAGCATGGTTCAAAACCATTGGTTTAGAGGACTAGTTCTCAAACTTATGGGTATATCTTATGAGTCCCTGGAAGAGTTTGTGAAAATATAGGCAGCTAAACCCCACCCTCAGAGTTTCTGATTTTGTAGGGCCCAGGTAGAGAAGGAGAACTGGTATTTCTAAGAAATTAGCAGGTGGTTCTGATGTGCTGATACTGCGGCCACACCTGAAGAACTTCCCGTCAAGCTTTGCAATTCTAGTGTGGTCCACTGACCAACAGTCAGCATCATCCAGGAGCTGGTAAGTCATGCATACTCACTCAGACCTTGTTAGAAATACTGACCTGTCCTGCTAAACCAGAACTGGCATTTCACAAGATCTCCAGGTGATTTGTATGCCCAGCAAAGTTTGAGAAGTTCTGTTGAAGAGTATTTTTGAAGGAAGTGGAACCATTCAAAGACTGTGAAAATCTGCTGTAGGGGGTTTGTAAGAAGGCCAACAAGTATGAACAACACAAATCCAGGGTCTTGGCCTTGGCATTTCCCCAGGAAGTCCTGCTTGTGAAATTGACTATATGCACCAATTGTAAACAGCAATTATCAAGCAAAGTACCTATGGTACCTAGATATGCTGTGAGTGAAGTGAAAGTTGCTCAGTCATGTCTGACTCTTTGTCCTCATGGACTATACAGTCCATGGAATTCTCTCGGCCAGAATATGGAGTGGGTAGCCATTCTCCAGGGGAGCTTCCAACCCAGAGATTTAACCTAGGTCTCCCACATTGCAAGCAGATTCTTTACCAGCTAAACAACAAGTGAAGCCCAAGAATACTGGAGTGGGTAGCCTATCCATTCTCCACCAGATCTTCCCGACACAGGAATCCAACCTGTGTCCGCTGCATTGCAGGTGGATTCTTTACCAACTGAGCTGGATTCCCGATTGAGCAGGGAGTTCAGGGTAAACAATTACCAGAACACCTTTTCACTACTAATAGAAATTTTGCTTCCTTAAATGATGATCTTTGCAGTTCTCTCTTTTTTTTTTTTTTCCTGTTGTCCCATGTCCTTGTGTTTCTTATGAGTGTGCTTGTTTTCTTATTTAATTATAGACTTTGTGACTACATGAATTTTGATCAGAAGAAAAGTAAGCTGAAAACATCAAGTGCATTTCCATCAGTAGTTTCTTTAGACTAAAGAGTCACAGGGTTAAGTGTCAATGATCTAATATCACCCAGCATCACAACAACCCCTTCATTCAAACAAGGCTTCCCGTTATGTGGACTACAAATCGGAGCACCAGCTTCACATTTGTGAGATTTATACGACCATTTAGAGAAATTCTTCTTGTAGCTCCTCTGATAACATCACTGGCAATACAAAGCTGAATGGTTCATATCAGATTTCATCTCTAGTATGTAGTGGTTTAGTGTTTGAGAATGAACTCACAGACTATTAAATTTATAAAAACAAAGACAAATATACAACATAAAGCAATTCAAGCTCCAAAAGCTTTCTATTAGCTTTTGGAGAAGAACCACTACAAAAAGAAAAAGGCAGTGAAGATTAAATCTTTTAAGATTCAATTTGTCTATCCTGCTATGGAAAACCTAAGCTTGCTGAAGACATAGAATTACAGCTTTATTTTAGTCCACAGCAGATATCATTCCAATGATAAGCTTTACAGTAAAATCAATGAGAAAATATTCTGATTTGCAGAACTACCCTCCACAAGTGATAATAATTATGAAATAATGTTTGTGTTATGGCAGTATTGTATATATTACATTAACAATATAAACACTTAAACACAGGGACTTTTTAATTTTCATAAGTGATTTCCATTTTAAAGATGAAAGCACAGTGAAAAAAGTAAACTGTTAGAACCTAAGAGATGCTTTGCACTGAACTATTAGTTAGCCTTACAGTCTGTCTTTTTTCTTAACAACATTAAAAGAAAAAACAGATAACTTTCTTACACAAATAAATCAGAACTTTAAATACTGTCTCTCATGGAAAAGAATGCCTTCTACTTATAATAGTTCTGCTTTTCTAATCAAATATTTCTCTATAATAGCCTTTTCTTTCCTTGATGCTCGTTTGCTGATGCATTTAAAATTCCTTTTTTGTTTTGTGGGAATTTAAGGATTCATATTTCTTCATTGCAAGTGATGGAAATCTTTCTGCTACCTATTTGGGCAACAGTCTTTATTAACAAATCACATTACATTATTCACCACTTAGCTGGTGGCTCACTGGTAAAGAATCTGCCTGCAATGTGGGAGAACCTGGGTTCAATCTTTGGATTGAGAAGATCCCCTGGAGAAGGGAACAGCTACCCGCTCCAGTAATCTAACTTGGAGAATTCCATGGGGTCACAAAGAGTAGGGCATGACTGAGCAACTTTCACTACCTTCAGGAAATGTGGGATTACTCCATCTGAGCTATGTGTAGAATTAAAGCTGTTATCATATTTGTCTTCTGTCTATTCATCCCATAAATGACTTCTCCCTGAAGGAAAAAATGATTTGTCTAAAAGATACCATACATATTTGAAAGATTCTTAATTATGCATTATACTAAACCTCCTTGGAAGGAATGCTATGACAAACCTAGACAGCATATTAAAAAGCAGAGGCATCACTTTCCTAACAAAGGTCTGTAGAGACAAAGATATGGTTTTTCCAGTAGTGATGTACGGATGTGAGAGTTGGACTATAAAGAAAGCTGAGCAAAGAAGAACTGAAGCTTTCAAATTCTGGTGCTGGAGAAGATTCTTAAGAGTCCCTTGAACAGCAGGGAAATCAAACCAATCAATCCCCAAAGAAATCAACACAGAATATTCATTGGAAGGACTAATGCTGAAGCTGAAGCTTCAATACTTTGGCTACCTGATGCAAAGAGCCGAGCATTGGAAAAGACCCTTATGCTGAGATAAATTGAGGGCAGGAGGAGAAGAGGGCAATAGAGGATGAGATGGTTGGATGGCATCACTGACTCAATAGACATGAGTTTGAGCAAGCTCCGGGAGATAGTGAAGGACAGGGAAGCCTGGCGTGATGTAGTTCAAGGGGAGGTCCCAAAAAGTCAGACATGACTTAACAACTGAACCTTAGGGATATTAATTGTTTTTGAATTAGGTGTCCTAACAAAGAAAATCTCCTAGACCACATTGTTTTTTTGATATAGGAACTCAAATACCTGTCTCAGACATCAGAAGACCCAGGAAGTCTGAAACTGAATCTACCTCTAGAAGGTAAGGCCTTGAGGGCAGGAATCTTCATGTTGTCATTGGTCACCTGCACTGGGCTTTCTGTAGCAAATATTCTGTTGATGAATCAATGGAAGAACAGAAAGCCCTTCAAGTATATGCTCTGTATTTAACCACTTGCCCAGCGTACGGTCAGTTTATTACATGCTGTTTCCAGCTAGGTTAGACAATGGACACCGAGTTAGACCCTTGTACAAATGAAGGGAGCCTTTGAACTTTGGGAATAGCTACTGTTATTGTGGACTAGGATGTTAAATTCCTTGAAAGCAGGTTCTTTGTCACCCTACCAGGCCTCCCTCCCCCATCCCAGCTTTGCACTTGGTAGTTGTTTGTTGCACTGAATTAAACTGACTCTGTAAAAGGCATTCAGTTCAGTTCAATTCAGTCACTCAGTCATGTCTGACTCTTTGCGACTCCACGAATCACAGCACGCCAGGCCTCCCTGCCCATCACCAACTCCTGGAATTCACTCAGACTCACGTCCATCCAGTCAGTGATGCCATCCAGCCATCTCATCCTCTGTCGTCCCCTTCTCCTCCTGCCCCCAATCCCTCCCAGCATCAGAGTCTTTTCCAATGAGTCAACTCTTCGCATAAGGTGGCATTAGTGTGCACAAAAATAAATACATTAATATGCTGCTCCAAATCTGACTCACTGAAGTCATCTTGCTTGAAATCTTCCTTTCTAATTTCATATTAATATTTTTGTTTTGTAATGCATGCAGACAGTACAAAATTCAAAATGTATAAAAGGGCACAGAGTGAAGAGTAAGGCTCCATTACTACTCTGCCACCCAAGGGCTCAGAATTCATTGTGAGAGGGAAAATCTGAAAACTTACCTTTTTGTAACAGGAGGTATTTGGCAGTTTTTTTTTAAGTATAATGGGAAACTAATGCTTTTTCTGCTGGTACTGTAACGCTCAACTTTTTCTTTGTTATTGTTCAGTCACTCGGTCATGTTGGAGTCTTTTCAACCCCATGGACTGCAGCATGCCAGGCTTCCCTGTCCTTCACAATCTCCTAAAGTTGCTCAACCTCATCAGCTTTTTCCTTGTCTTTTTAAATCTGGAAAATAATTTTTTTTGTAAAAGCCATCCACCTTTGAGCAAATGGCCCTCCTGTGCTTTCACTTCTCCTATCCACAAGAATGACGCAACAAACAGCACCATCAAAGACAGTTCCTACCTCTAACAACTATATACTATAAACTAACCAGCTTTGATAGAAGTTTGCTTTGGAAGGTTCCTGTGTTTCCAGGGTTATTTCTCAAAGATACTCAGATAGTCAAGCTGTGGTTTAAGAAAGCAGTATACTGCTTTTTCTAATCCAGCATAGGGGAGATAATCCACTCCAAGTAAGAATAAAGAGCGAAAGCCGAAAGCAACAGACAGAGCAGGTATGTTACAGCATTTCCCCATCTTGCAAATCTCAAGTTTTGTTTTTTGTATGATTGTTTTGCTCCGCTTTGTTTTATGAGATTACATGGGCTTTTCACCTATATGTGGAAACACAAAAACTTCACTGAAGCTGAAGAAGAAACTGTATATTCTTGTGTAGACATGTACTTGTGTGCTAAATTAATACAGGCACACACACACACACACACACACACACACAATGCATTTCGACCCTGTAGGGAAGCAGTAACTTTACTAATACCATTTGTGATTTTCATTATGTTTCAGAGACTTTAGAGAAATTCTGTAACATGTCTTGATACTTTCAGCAACCTTTACTCTGAAATGATTTTAAGGGAGAAAAATAGAAAGGAAGGCGCTAACACTGACAATGTAGCCAATGAAAAATCATGAAACACTGCTTTCCACACTTGCCTCTTTCACATCATCCCATAACACTGGCTTCAACCAGAAATAACTACTTCTAGGCACTAGACGAGCATTAAGTTGTCTTTGGATATTTTTTTAAGCATTGAGATTTCTCAGGTAATACTTCATGCTAAATTAAGTAAGAGAACACTGCAAACAGACCCTCCCAGGCATTATGAGTTTGCAAATCGATTCCACAACTCAGGGTGCTATTTTGCTCTCTGGCAGTTGGTGTAAAATGTTTCATAATGATTTGAACAATCGCCTACTAAAACTTGCAAGCACATGCCTAACACTGATTTTTCCAAAATACATAATAATGCATACCATATATTAGAAGGTAAGACAAAGCCCTGAACTTTTCCCCAAGGATGTCTCTCTCTTTTTCTTTCTCTATTTTCCCAACAGCAATGATCTTTGCTTCGGGTTCTCTAGCCTTAAAATGTTTTATTAAGTATTTCAACTTTGGGAAAGTGAATCAGATTTAATCCAAAAAGGAAAAAGGGTGATAGTAGCGTTTATACATTTCTGGAAGCTGACAGCAAGATAAATCCAACGTGACAAATCTCTGTGGGCTATTAAATGGATTTTGCTAGGGGAAGCCCACATAAGGCATGCCTAATGAGAATGTAGGGTGCTGATTTTGAGCAATGGAGCTATTCTTATGAATACTAGGTAGCATCCAGAAGAAATGTATTTAAGGATTTAAACACTGATTTCTCCAGGCCTTGGACTTGGCCTATACATTACTCATACTCAGGACAGAAAACATGGCACGTATGTGATCCTTTAGATAACCACACATTTTAGAGGGCAATCCATAAGTCTTTAAAGCCTCTGGGCTTTTCATTTTACTGAACAAGACCCTAGTTCAGTATTGTCAAAGAGAAAATCGATGCCATTGTGAAAAGAGCTCCATCCTAGGAGCCAGAAATTGGGGTTCAAATCCTGCTCCAGGCCCCAGTTTTTCTGTCTATAAAATAGTAGGATAATACCTGTCCTACTCACTTTGCAATGTCTTTGTAAGGTTCAAGGAGATAATGCATTGGAAAGAGATTTTTAAGTGTAAGTGCCTTGGACCTGTAAATGTTAGCATCACTAATATCTGGGAAATCATTGTGACCATTTAGAACTTTTCTCTTTATTAAAATTAAATCATGATAAGAATCTGGCCAGGTAAGTACACCCATCAGCCCAGGGGAGCCAGTGAATTCAATTCCTTTGCAAAGAAGGCCACAGGAGCAGACTGCCAGCAGCCAATGACATTAATATAAAGCTTTACTCTCTTCCACTAGAGTGTGTACAACTTGTGGGCACAGATCCTGCTTTGTTTATCTCTGTATCCCAGGCATCCAGGAGAGTTAACTCACCAAAAGAAATGTCAAGCATCTACTCATTGCCTGGTACTGTGTGTAAAGTGTTAGTTGCTCAGTTGTGTCCGATTCTTTGTGACCCTGTGGACTATACCTGCCAGGCTCCTCTGTCCATGAAATTCTCTAGGCATGAACACTGGAGTGGGTTGCCATTCCCTCCTCCAGGGAATCTTCCTGACCCAGAGATTGAACTCGGGTCTCCTGCAATGCAGGCACATTCTTTACCATCTGAGCCACCAGGGAAACCTATGCTCATTAGAGTCGTAGAGCTCTGTAGAATGACTATTTTCCTTGTTTCATAGATGAAATCTCTAAAATGTCTTATGTAACCTCCTCAGGGCTCTGAATGCTCCCACCTGTGGGCTACACAGTCCATGTTCTTATCCTACCCTTCTACCTGGGACACAGCAGCTGGAGCATGACCACATGTCCTCAGCCTGACTTTGGTCATTTCTTGGAGCAACTTTGAAGAAAATTTACAGCATCTAGAAAGAGCTTCTTTCAGTTTCCCTATCCTCATCAGCAACATAGATATAGAGCTGATGACAGACACTCTGTGATCCCTTCAGTGTCACTTAAAGAGGTCTAAGGCGCAATCAATGAAGAACATGGAGAGCACACCCTTGGAGAGTGGGAAGAGGTGGGAAAAGCTGATGGGGCCCTCCAACCTGCATCCTTAAAGCTCTCCCCTCAAATGTTCCCATGTGCACTCAACACACAGGTGGAGAGGAACTCCCGTGTGACTGGATAATCTGGCTGTGTTGACTCTGCAAGGTAAGCACCAAGTCAGCACATCCGGAAGACACTCTTCCCCAGCTGGGGGCCTCCTGGAAACCAGCTCACATTCCTGAATGTCATAGTTAGTCATGTTGGGTACATTTTCTAATTCTTAGTTCTTAAAAGTACAGCAGCTCACACATCCATTTCCAGGAGTTCTGCCTCTCGCAAGCACACCCCTGGAGCATCTCCTCAGGCTAGGAGCTCTTCTGGAAGTCACATCTCATTTCATCACAGAGTATTTTTACTGTTGGATTCTAAAAATGAAGACAAAGAAATCTGTAGGAAGAGAAATACTTAAATCTGTGAATTTTTGGTTTATTAATTTTTAAAGAAAATTTTACTTTTTTAAATATCTTTCATAGATTATAGGTACCAGTATGGCCCCAAAGAGTGAGAGTTTTAAAGTCTTTCAAATATTTAAATAAAAACACTAAGAAACTCAACTAAAATGTAAGTGGTATTCTTTTATGTCTCTTTTTGCTACTAATTGTGTGCAGAAGCTGAATGAAGAATAGAGTAAGTTCTATTTCACTTTAGAATTCATGTGTCTCCCTTCTATCCAAGACTGGCCTCAGGCAAGTTGGGAAGTAGACAAAGTGGAATATTTCAAGAGCCCTCCAAACCTATATATATCCCACTGAATGCATTCTAGATCCCAGAAGCCAGAGACTTCCAAATACAAAATTAATTTATCCTGTGCCCATTCTCTCCGAATCTGCATAGTACACACACAAAACAAACAAAAAATGGATTAACACATGCGTATACCAGGGAGGACAATGACTGGAGTTGACGGCACATTATCTTTATCCAAAGACCTTCAGAGTCTTAAGAAGTGACTGATAGAGGGTTTTCCAATTTTTTCTGGAAGGCAAATGAGGTAGCTGTTTTGTTAAAGGGGTCAAGGAAAGTCAGTCACAGCCAAAAAGGAAATTTGCATTTTTAATTAAAGAAAGATGGAAATTATACAGAAAAATACTGTGGTCGTAAAGTAAATAAAAGGTGGCTTATGGAAAAATGCACTTTTATGTCATTCTCCTTTAGGTAAGACAGTATTTCCATGCAGTAATATATTTTTAGGAGGGTAGCAATCACCTTTTCCATCTCCCTTCCTATTTCACATTAGAGTTTTTTTCCAGGTCGTTAAAATGAAAGAATGACAGTAGACTTTCTTATCAACAGCTTGTTCCAACAGATACAATACATGGGTTGGGGATCAAAAAGAGCATGAGAAGCATTTCTGCCAACATTGTAGAAAATATTGAACATCTGCTATATCTGGGATCCTGGGAGTTGTAATTATAATTTTTTGAAATCTGTACACAAGAGTTATAAATATTAGAACTGTAGCCTGTGAAAGCCATGAAATATTTAACTTGTTTGGCAGGCTTAAGCAAAGCTCATAAACTTAATTTAAGCAAGCCAAACACTATAGTTTTACCAATTTTATATCTTTCATGTCATTAGATAAAGCACACTCTAAAACAGCCTAGAGATTGCCAACTAGAAGTCCTGGGGTATACCCCCCCCCAAAAAAGATGCATTTCAAGAATTAATTAATTTTACTATTGGTTTACCTTTCACCTTTTCTGGTTATCCACACTTGTCAAGGACTCTTTGGTTTGGGGATGGGAGGGTGGGGGAGATTTGCTATCAGGAAATTGCTTCAGGGTAAGTAAAAAGAAAAACAAGCATCAGGCATCTTAAGCGGGTTCACCACGGGCATGATAGGAACCAAAGGCCACTGGAGATTTCTTCAAGTGTCAGTTCAGTCTGTCAAAAACCCATTTGCCACTCTGAGTGAAACCTTTTCCAACTTGAAAGCAAAGGCCTGGTAAATAGCTCTCTGCTGCTCCTGAAGGTAAGCTGAGAGACTAAGAGAGCAGAGAGAACCCAGGTGTCCAGCTTGTTAGATCTGTGACCCAGTTATACAGCTGAGATGCACCATTAGAAAGGAAGGTGGGCTGGAACATGTTCTGTCTTTCACAGATTTAACACATCACAGTGATAAGGGGCACAGAGGATGAGATGATTGGATGGCATCACTGACTCAATGGACATGAATTTGAGCAAACTCCAGGAGATGGCGAAGGACAGGGAAACCTGGTGTGCTGCAGTCCATGGGGTCACAAAGAGTTGGACATGACTTATGACTGAACACAACAAAGTGATAACCAAACCAACTTCACATCCACTTTCTCAGTGAAAAGTATCAGTTCAGTCTCTCAGTCATGTCCGACCCTTTCGACCCCATGAATTGCAGCACGCCAGGCCCCCTGTCCATCACCATCTCCTGGAGTTCACTCAGACTCACGTCCATCGAGTCGGTGATGCCATCCAGCCACCTCATCCTCTGTCATCCCCTTCTCCTCCTGCTCCCAATCCCTACCAGCATCAGAGTCTTTTCCAATGAGTCAGCTCTTCACATGAGGTGGCCAAAGTATTGGAGTTTCAGCTTTAGCATCAGTCCTTCCAATGAACACCCAGGACTGATCTCCTTCAGAATGGACCGGTTGGATCTCTTTGCAGGGACTCTCAAGAGTCTTCTCCAACACCACAGTTCAAAAGCATCAATTCTTTGGCACTCAACTTTCTTCACAGTCCAGCTCTCACATCCATACATGACCACTGGAAAAACCATAGCCTTGACTAAATGGACCTTTGTCGGCAAAGTAATGTCTCTGTTTTTGAATATGCTATCTAGGTTGATCATAACTTTCCTTCCAAGGAGTATAGAGTTGGCCAAAAAGTTCGTTGTTTTTGTTAAAGATGTCACAAAAAATTCCGAGTGAAATTGTGGCCAACCCAATACAATTAGCTTCAACATTTCTTCCTCTCCACCCACTCCACGCTCCCTACCCTTATCCCAGGCCCAGAATGGTCCCCAGTAAGGTACTCAGCATAAGAATATTCCTGTTATAGATTCTGAGTGAAGAAAATAAATGATGATGACTAAATGGACCTTTGTCGGCAAAGTAATGTCTCTGTTTTTGAATATGCTATCTAGGTTGATCATAACTTTCCTTCCAAGGAGTATAGAGTTGGCCAAAAAGTTCGTTGTTTTTGTTAAAGATGTCACAAAAAATTCCGAGTGAAATTGTGGCCAACCCAATACAATTAGCTTCAACATTTCTTCCTCTCCACCCACTCCACGCTCCCTACCCTTATCCCAGGCCCAGAATGGTCCCCAGTAAGGTACTCAGCATAAGAATATTCCTGTTATAGATTCTGAGTGAAGAAAATAAATGATGTTGTTACATTTATGTCATACCACTTTATTTATAAGGTATCTTTTTGCAATGGAACCTCAAGGCAAGCCTGTTTACAAATTAAAAAGTATATAGCCACAGAAAAGAGAGAAAGTGATGGGGTGTGCCCATGACTGCACAGCTGATGGTCCTGAGCCTGGCCTGCGTCTCCTGAGACTTGCTTGGTGCAGCATGATGGTCACAGAGGATGCAGCCGAGTCACAGAATGCATGCCCAGCAGAGGAAGAGGCAGGAAGGAACTGAGGGTCTCTGAGTCCAGAGTCCCATTGGTGATGCTCCAAGGCCCCTGGCTTCCCTCTTCTGGCGCTTTTCAGACAGTATCTCTATTAAAATTTCGTCCTCCTATATCCCCATCTTGTCTCTCTCTCTTAACCCCAACAAAGGACTGAAACTGGCTGTCAGTGCCGGGGCTTGCCACAGTCACAACAGCCTTTGTCAACGAGTTAAGAATCTACAGGAATCCCCTCTTTGCTGTCTCTCCACTCAGTACATGAGAGCAATCAAATGCATCGGCTCGAAACCCCTGGCTGCGAATGCATAAAAGAGCCAATGAATAGGAAAGTTCAAACGAGATATTTCACTGAAATATCCTGCTGATGCTGTTTTATTCTGCATTTAAGAAGATAATACCCATGCCCACACAGCCTCTTTCTCCCTGAAGGAGAGGTTGCTATCACACAGACTGTCGACACAGGGGAACCAATTCAAGGCAAAACTGAAAGTTCCAATTCAATCCGATTGGCCCATGTTTTATGTCTGGGGCCCATCCAACCGGGCTTAGAAGAGATTTGAAAGAGTCCACATGAGTGGGTGAGGCCCACACAGGCAGGGACTGATAGATGCCTCAGGTTTACTCAGATGGGAAACACACATTAAGGATTTTTGAGTGTCTCCTGTGTGCAAGGCTTTTTATATAGGTTTCTTAATTCACCTTCCCTGTAAGCTTCTGTGATATATTTTAGTAGTAGTATCTCCCTTTTAAACAGACATTAAGTCATTTCCTTAAGGTTGAAAAGCCAGTCTAAGTGGAAGAGATAAATATTGTATGCAAATCCGCAGCAAATGGAAATTTTAGAGAGAATCTACATTCAACACACCCTTGAGAACTCCAGATTTCTATGCCTGGGAGACACAGAGCCAGGATGAAAGGGAATATGCCAATTAGGCTGTCCTACTTCCCAGGTGGCTCAGTGGTAAAAGAATTTGCCTACAGTGTCGGAGTCGCAGGTTCAATCCCTAGGTTAAAGATCCCCTGGAGAATGAAATGGAAGTCCACTTCAGTATTCTTGCCTGGAAATCTCATGGACAGAAGAGCCTGGAGGACTACAGCCCATGAGGTAGCAAAGGATTGGACACAACTTGGCAACTAAACATCAGCAACAACCCCTTCCCATATCCTTGGGACAGCTGTGGAGATGCTAAAAACAACCCAAGTGCTAGTTCTAGAAAGGTCTCTATGCAAGCAGATGAGGGTGTATTTCCTCTGCAGTGTCTTTCTTCCAGTCCCCCCAAAACTGTCATGATCCCTGGACAGCATGGAGAGCGTGCTTCTGTATCCTAGCAACCAAATGGTTAGGTACTTGACAAAGCAAGGCTGGAGAACCAAGGGCCCTTGTCTTCCGTATTCCTTTTACTGTTCATCATGGGTAAAGTTTTTTTTTTTTTTTTTAAGGACCAGAATTAAGACAAAAGACTTTCAAACACAGAAATTAAAAAACCTAAATTGCCACAATTTGACATGATTTTTTTTTTCTTTTACAAAAAGTAAGAGATCGGTAATTCCAACAGCTTGCCAAGGTGTTCAGTTCATTTCCCACTTGAAGCTGAGAACTGCCTGCCTACTGCTCTTGTACCAAGTCCATGGCAGGGCATCACCTATGGTTATACAAACAGGTTCAAGGTCCCAAGGGTCAGGCCTGTGAGGTGAGTGCCAGGGGAAACAAAGAAGAGCAGGAGTTTCTGGCGAGAATTGCAACCTATGAGCCTTGGACTCCTGGGTGCTCACACTTTACCACTTTTATCCTCTGGCTGCACAGAGGCAGTGCAGGCTTGGAGCCTCTCCAGGGTGGTTGTGTGAAAGGGAAAGCTGTGACTGCTAAAGGACCGAGTAGGGCAGAAACCTCTCTGCTAGGACTCCTGATCAAGTCACCACGTCTGCTGGGAACCACATTTTCCACTAGGATTGCTGGGCTTGTTTACATGTGTTTTCTTCTGAGCTACAGTAATCTGTTCACAAGAGACAGAAATCCTGGTAAATCAATCCTTAAAGCCTGTTGACATTTGTCCACTTGGCAGATCATAAAAGCCCCTTGAAAATCACAGGAGCCAATGTGTAAACCGCTTACCAAATCATATGATGTCAACGCCAGGAGAAGGCGTTCTGCAGGATAAGATCACTGAATCGTGACTGCCTTCCGAACACAACTTTATTTTGGTCTTGGGTTACATGTGAGGCGTTGCCAAGATCAACTGAAAGAGAGACAAAGACATATGAATTCAGCCCAAAAACTGACTTTTAAGTTCTCTGGTCTTCAAAAAGACTGGAGATTCTTTATGAGATGGAGTTTTGCATAAACAGTCTTTGCTGAGGAAAATTTTCCCTAAATATCAGTTAAAATTTAACTAGCTCCCTGTAAATATTTCAGGAACTAGTGCCAGAAATGATCTAGGAGTTTTGAAAGACAAAAAAAAAAAAAACTAGCACTAGAGAAGCCTCATGGCATAAATACAGAGATAATATACACCCTGAAATGGTTGATGGCAATCAGACTGCAAAGGGCTAACAGTTCAAGATCACTGCCACCACTTTCCCAAGAATATCTCCGGAGAGACTGCTCAAGAGACTTGAAGAGGAATGTAATAGAATAATTATGCATGAAGCATTGATAAATGCTCACCATCTTTAGAGCAGTACAGGTAAATCTCTACCAGAAGCTGTTATGCATGAATTGAAGCTTATCCCAGGCTCTCTGACAAATCGGGTCCAAAGTCTAAAACCATATTTATATGTCAGGGTAATCTCTCTAGACTCCATTTTCAATCTTCTGCCTTAGTTGCCTAACAATTAATTGCACATATTTGAGTCTTCCATAGAGACAAAGGCATTCGTTTCATTACATCTCTCCACTGTTTCACAGGTTGTGGTAGATCTTCAGCTAGACAGAGAATTGAGACTCAAAGAAGAGAGAGAGAACAAGACAAGAGGGAGCGGAGGGAAGAGGGGGAGAAGTGGAAATGGATGCTCCGTGTGAAACCAGCTGAGGAATTCCCTTGGTGTGCATGCATGCCTTGTTTCAACAGTCAGGTTAACAATAAGAAGTCACCCCCAAGGTCTCCAAGGTGATGGGGAAACCCTTCAGGTCCGGGAACTTTTGTGGACAGAAGGGGTGTGACTTCCCGTGAGAGGAGCCAGGTTGGGGTTTCTGACCTTATCCAGGGATCCCACGTCTTTACCTGTGACTGCTGTAAAGGTGCTTCCTGGATTCTAGGAAAGGGTTGTAAGTTCTACACCAGGGACATACGACACCACTGGTTCTCACAGTGATGAGGAGCCTCACAGGGGCACAGGTTCAACACCCAGCTGAAGGCTCACATCCCTGTCCAGGGTCTCTGCCCGTCTCCCCCAGCCTGTAGAAATAGAGACCATCCTATCCCAAAG
This sequence comes from Aepyceros melampus, assembly GCA_006408695.1. Lineage (NCBI taxonomy): Eukaryota > Metazoa > Chordata > Mammalia > Artiodactyla > Bovidae > Aepyceros > Aepyceros melampus. The sequence goes on along the minus strand of SJXQ01004233.1, from coordinate 21,204 downwards.
ACAGCCCTTTTTGATCTTTGGACAGCTCTGACTCTTCAAAACCAATTTTTCTGGGAAAACAAAACAAAACTCCATGTATTATCTACTCAACGGCATTAGTTTTATTCCCTCAAGATCCTAAAGAAGAAATGGAATCCCTCTTCTTGATGAAATATGAAGCAGAATTCAGGGCTTCAGATTCGGCTGTCATGTGTAACGTTGGGAGCCTTTCCTCCTCAGGCTTCACAGTTTAGGAGAAGAGACTGTCTGGGCTGCATGCAGCTACCACAGCCGGGGCCCCTTTGTTTGGGGACTCTGTGACCTGCTTGGTAGTACCCTACCTGCTGGTCCTTTATGAAAAACAACTCTTCACCGGCTTCTAATATGTCGGTTGTGCTACCTAGACTGATGGAAGAGGTTTTCAGTTTAATCCAAATGACACATTCCACTTTTCCTCTCTCACGCCCCATACATTTGGTGGATGACAATTACAAGCCAGTTCCACATTCTATGCTAAGTTCAGGGACATTCAATGATTATCAAGACACAACCGGTGTCCTCAAGGAGCTGGTTGTCTAGAGCAAAATCTAAGTGAGTAAACAGATAGGTCTATTAATCATGGTTAGGACCACAGGAACCCAGGAAAAGTGCTCCAAGTCACAGGCAGTCCTAGAAGATCTGATGTTAACAGAATGCCTCCCCAGCAAAGGGAATTGCTTTTATAAAAGCCCAGAGTAGGGAGAGAGCATGATGTATTCCTGGAACTGTGCAGGACATAACATGGATAGGAAAAATATTTATCAATACTATATGATTTTATCTCTGCCTATAAGATGTGCAAATGATGTTGTGATCACCACAAAGACTTTCTGCATTAAATTTTGTGCTTGTCTTAAGTTATTCTTGAATATTAAGGATTAAAATACATTCAGTTATTCAGAGATCTAAGCACTGAGATTCAAGAAAAGATAAAATGTTGTTCTTGGCTTTGTGGAGCTCACAGTCTGGTGGAAGCAATTTTTTTTTTTTAACTTGCATGTTGTCCAAAGCAATATTATCAAATAGTAACACTGGTTACTCATGAAACATTCATAAATTGTTTGGGGTACTTGGGTTGACTGACTATCTTCCAAAACAGAAACCTAAAATAGAAATCTCCTACTCCACAATGTTTCCTCTCCTGCTAATCAAAAATAGTAATAGTAATCAAAAATAGTTATTCCTCTCCTTGAAGGTTAATCAAACATCAGAGTATATTTTGGTCAGCAATTAGTTCCATGAGTGTTCATTCTATTGACCCTTGAGAGTCTCTACAAAGCTAAAAAGATAGAAAGCTGAGTTCAGTTGGAGGGGAAAGTATGGGTGGAGTGTGGACAGAGCAAAGAATGGAAGAAGCTCCCTGGGAGAAAAATCTGAAAAGAAAGGAAATCATCACTGGCAGTTAAATGTTTACCGAGAAGAAAAGGCCAGTGGAGTAAAGTAAGGAGGCAATTCTTATTAAAGAAAAATGTTCTGGATTCTACTTAAAACCTCCCCTTGCTGCCATCTATGGGGTCCCACAGAGTCGGACACAACTGAAGTGACTTAGCAGTGACCCCATTCAAGGACTGTCTTCTTGAAATCTTATTGTAAACCAGTTTCACAACTTTGGCACCATTGACACTTTGGGTTGGGTAATTCTGTGTTGTGGGAGGTTGTTCTGTGCATGGTGAGAGATTTAACAGCATCCCTGGCCTCCACCCACTTCATGCCACTAGCACCCCAGACACACACTAGCTGTGACAACCAAAACATATCTCCAAACTTTACCTACTGTCCCTTGGGAAGCGAAACTGATTTGTTTCAAGAACCACTGATTTAAACTAACAGGGACAAGGAGACAGGACATAGTCAAAATACAGTGAGACAATGGAAGGAATCCTTATGACAAAAATTATTGTAACCCCATTAGTGTAGATTATAAACATTCTCCCAAATTCTTAACCCAAATAATCTTTAGAGTCTGTCTGACATATGTGCACATATATAAACACACAAACAAATGAAGTAGATTTTTCCTAACAATCTTTATATTGTGTTAGAACTAAGAAATAAGTCATGTGCTCTGTAATATAAAAATTAAATGGATTTCCAAATCATTTCCTGGGGTTTCAGAATAATTTCATGTTACCATATCATTGTTGGGGAAAAAAAACTGTATGTCATCAAAACTATTCCAGAAGCACCTCATTTTGATAGGAAAGTACTTTGTGATGATTACCTAATAGGCAGCATTTGTTGAAATGCTTTTAATAGACCTTTTTTATCACATGCAAAGGAATTTCAATGCTAGTTCAGTCTCCTGTTTCATTCTGTCATGAATCAATTTGTAGAGACATTTAGAAGTCAATAATCCACTGCAGCTTTGATGACAGGTGATTAATTTCTACATTTTAGAGACATAATAAGATTTAGCAATAAAAAGGCCTTGAAGTAACCTACCAAACAGCTTTAATCTCAGCCTTGGGACTGTTGCTAAATATGAATGCTTGTACACAAATGTGAATGATTTAAGTTAGTAGGTTTTATTGCAGACTCCTTGTGTTTTCATATTAATCTTGCTTTACAATCAGGCTATCTATACAATCAATTTATGTTGGATATTTTTTCAAACACAATGCTTGTGGGAGGAGGGGGCTAACAAATTATTTACACACAAAGGGTTTGTTCTACAAAAGAAGTCATTTTACATGCTTATTGCTGAGGGGATGACCGATTTTCTCGGTGTGGTAAGGAAAGAGAGAAAAGAAGTGAAGGTGGCCTTCAAGAGATTTAGACAGAGGCTATGTTCGAGAAATGGATGGTGATGAATGATGAATGATTATAGCTAACCTTCCTTCTGCAAAATCAGTTGCTCTTTTCTTCATAATACGTTTCTTTTCATCTTTTTTACTCTCAAAATGAATAGAAGCTTCAGAATAATTTCTAATTCTTATCAAAAAGCTTTCTATAGGGCTTCCCTGGTGGCTCAGTGGTGTATAGAATTCACCTGCCAATGCAGGAGACATGGGTTCAATCCCTGGCCTGGGAAGAGCCCACATACCCAGGAGTAACTAAGCACTTGCATTGCAACTACTGAGCCTGTGCTCTAGGGCCTGGGAGCTTCAACTATGGAGCCCTCGTTCACAGACTACTGAACCCCACACACCCGAGAGCCCATACTCTGCAACAAGAGAACGAGAGAGTAGCCCCTGCTCGCCACAACTATACAAAAGCCCATGCAGAAACAAAGACATAGCACAGCCAATAAATGAATAAAATTACTTTTTTAAGAAAAGCAAATGCTGCTAAATAAGTGCAAGTGATACTAAGCAGAGTGAAATTAATCTAATCTAAAAAGAAGAGTACGTGTTCTACTGCCAAGGAACGGTAAAGACCCAAACGTAGACGTTTGTTTAAAATCAAATGTATAAACAGAGATGGATACATTGATGTTCTACGTAGATTATCCTGTCTCACCACTAAATGGTATTTCTTAGAAAACACTTTAAGGCGACGTTCCAAGTTCGGTCAAGTTGTGCCGTGCTTGTTAAATCTTGGTAGCTGGAAGTTTCCCTTTATTTTGACATGTTTTTGATGTAAGTGGAGGACCAGTGCTGAAAGTCTTTATTGAAGAAATGTTTCTTTTCTCTTGTAGAAAGGAAATGACTAGAGAAGAGGTAGCTGCTTGACACAAGTACCAAAAACAAAAAAGAGAGGGAGGTGGGGAGACAGCAGGCTGCTAGGAAAGATCCAAGAACAGGGCATGGAGACCAAAATAAAAGACTGCTCAGGAGACCACCCAACAAACGAAAACTCCAGCTCATCCCCCATCACTGTGCTCTTTGCCTTTCCCAAACCCCATCATCGGATTTCGCTTTCCACATTATTCTTCTTAAAGATTAGACATCCATTATCTTTCATTCTTTCTTCTTTTTTATCCAAACTTGGGCACGTCTTCCATTAAAGTAGTTCTTAAAACAACCTCTTCTTATTTAGTTCCTGAGTTCGGACACGAAGCCCTTCTTAGTAGGTTATCTCGCAACTTCAAGTAGCACTGCAATCCTCTTTCAACTGCCTGCCTTCCTCTACATCTGCTATCAGACTAACCTTCCCACAGGACTCCTTGCTCACCTGTTTACCTTGTCTTGTTCATTCATACTTTCTGTTTTTTTTTTTTTAAGTCTCTTAAAATGTTTATTTTTGTCAGAATAGCTGACAATTTTCTGTTAAATCTTTTGGTTTATTATTCTAATAAGCATTCCTCCCTTGAAAAATTCATTCAAAATATCTCAATCCTTGAGGTAAAGAGCTTTAAAAAAAAAAAAACCTGACTTTTTTAAAGAAAACTTTCTTAAAATTCCTTTAAGCTTGATAAATAGAAATAATCTCTTCTTGTGCTACTCTGGTGAGCAAACATGTAGTTTATACAGCAAAACATCCAGTCACTTATTGGCAAACTGAAGGTGAGAACTAGTCACTTACAAGTTTTACTCAAACACAGTGCAATACTGCCACGTTCATATAGACTTTTCTTTTTCTTTTTTTTTTTTCAGTTACGAACATTCTTCTGACAAAGACAAGGTTTTGAAATGGCAAAAGCAACAGAAGTTTTGGATCTCAAAGCTCCGGAAGGGAATTAATCTGAGTCTTCTTCATCATCAAGATAGTCCTCGGCATTGCTTAATGATCGGACTGCATCTGTTCCCTGTTTCTTTTTCAGGAGAGACGCACAGGCAGCATTAGTAGTCATGTCCAGGGCCAGCTTCTTCTCATTGTTTCTTAAGTCTGTTCTAGCACCCTTTGCCAGAAGCAACTGTACAATATCTGCATAACCCTTCCAGGCAGCGGCATGCAAAGCTGTGTCTCCCAGCTTGTTCTGTTGGTTCAGTTCAATGTTTGGTTGAGTAAACAGCATTTCCACTATATCTTTGTGACCTCCATGACAAGCCCAATAGAGGGCAGTGCTTCCAGCTTTGTCCAAACCGTTAACACCCACTCGGTTGTCCAAACACTCTCTTAACCAGCTCAAGTTGCCTCTTTTTGCAGCTTCATGCAATGGGTTGTCAATGGATTCTGCCTGCTCGGCCACATAGTTGCTTGGGATCAGTCCAGTCCTGCCTTTGGAGGTACCTTTCCACCAACTGGTATCACTCATGTCAGTAATGTAGATAATATCACCTTCTTCAAAGTACAATTCATCTGGAGTTCTGGGTTCAAACATATAAAGAGCTCTGAATAACTTGCCCTGGTTTGACTGGCTTGGGTGGCGGCTTCGACATCTCTCTTCCTGAAGCGGCTGATTCTGAAGACCACGCGTGGAAAGTCAACCAAATGCGCCTCCAGCCGACACTCTGAGCGCCTCAGTTTCTTTTTGTCTGCTTTGCAGCGGTGCGCCTTCAGGACCTCTGTCTATTCTCGGCCGCCGGACTAGCCAAGGCAGGCAAGGCAGCTCAGCGAAGCGCCCCGTCCCGCCCCGCCCCGCCCCGGGGCAGACCGAGCTGTCCGGAGCGTGCGTCCCCGCAGATGAGGAAGTGGCCGCCGCCTAACCGAGCGCTAATTCATCATTCATACTTTCAAAGAGCAAGTCCGAGTGCTGTAGCTACATGTTCTGGGAAGCAAACTCATTCAGAAGGACAATGCAGATAGTGGCTGCTGCTGCTGCTAAATTGCTTCAGTCGTGTCCAACCCTATGCGACCTCATAGACAGCAGCCTACCAGGCTCCCCACCGACACTCTGAGCGCCTCAGTTTCTTTTTGTCTGCTTTGCAGCGGTGCGCCTTCAGGACCTCTGTCTATTCTCGGCCGCCGGACTAGCCAAGGCAGGCAAGGCAGCTCAGCGAAGCGCCCCGTCCCGCCCCGCCCCGCCCCGGGGCAGACCGAGCTGTCCGGAGCGTGCGGCCCCGCAGATGAGGAAGTGGCCGCCGCCTAACCCAGCGCTAATTCATCATTATACTTTCAAAGAGCAAGTCCCAGTGCTGTAGCTACATGTTCTGGGAAGCAAACTCATTCAGAAGGACAATGCAGATAGTGGCTGCTGCTGCTGCTAAATTGCTTCAGTCGTGTCCAACCCTATGCGACCTCATAGACAGCAGCCTACCAGGCTCCCCCGTCCCTGGGATTCTCCAGGCAAGAACACTGGAGTGGGTTGCCATTTCCTTCTCCAAAGCATGAAGGTGAAAAGTGAAAGTGAAGTTGCTCAGTTGTGTCCAATTCTTTGCACCCCACGGACTGCAGCCTACCAGGCTCCTCCATCCGTGGGATTTTCCAGGCAAGTGTACTGGAGTGGGTGGGGATAGTGGAGAGCAGTTTATTACACCGGCGGGCCCAAGGCAGAGTCTCCTCTTAGCCAAGGACCCCAACCAGTTTTTGTGAAAACCTTATATATCCTAAGTGTACATGCTCAAACCCACCTCCCCAAATTCTCTGAAACTAGTCTGAACAAAGGAAAAGAAAGATACAATCAGAGTTAACCCATGACTCCTATGCCTTAAGCCTAGGTAGTTAACGGTGAACAATTATCAATAGGCTTGTGGTCATGCTCCAATATGCATAAAATAATTTATGATTCTATTTGGTTACACAGGTAATTAGGGTATTCTTTTAGGTGTCAGAGAGTCTAGGTATGAGCCCTGGGGCTCTTCCATCCAGGATGTCTGGTTTTCCGGTTAGTATGTCGTTTCCATAGATACTGGGCATATAGTTCAAAGTCTGCAGTCCAGCCCAAGACAGACTCCTGCTTTCAAGATGGAGCCTGTTCTGTTTCCTCCTTCATGAGCAACTAATACATGCTGGGCACTATGGTAGAGACTGGGAATTTAAAGATCATGAAGACACGGCGTCTTCATTTAAATAACCAAAACCTGTTCAGAGACAAACACCAAAGTGACCACCAGAATGGTGAGTGCTGTAACACATCTGTCTGTGTGTCTTCACAATATGCAATAAGTGCTCAGCTGAAATTGTTAAGGAGAAACATTAGGACTGAATCCTGCCTAGTCTTACCAGGGAAACAAAGCCGCTAATAAACACACAGAGTCATCCTTTCCTTAGGATGGCTAGATAGACAGACAGACAGGATGTCCCCCTTTTCTCCTGACTCTCTTTCTCTTTTTTTTCTTCTCATCTCTTACAAACTTCTTGAAAGACTAGTCTGTGCTTGCTGCCTTCCCACTTATATCTCAGTCCACCACTTAACTGACACACTTTCTGAAGGAAAGTTGCTGCTGATGCTGTCACTTCAGTCGTGTCCGACTCTGTGCGACCCCATAGACGGCGGCCCACCAGGCTCCTCTGTCCCTGGGATTCTCTAGCCTGAATACTGAAGTGGGTTGCCATTTCCTTCTACATGGCTCAAAACAGCCTGGAGTTAAAACTCCCCTCTGGGTCCTCCCCACCATTCTATGGAAAACAAAGAACTCGCGCCCAAAGAAAAAATGGACATTAAGGTTGATTACACCCAGCTCCCAGGCGGTCCCAGCCTCTGGCCGATCTCCAGAATTCCTTGCCCCAGCTATTTAAGAGATAACTAACCTGGTGGGCTCCAGTCCACGGGGTCACAAAGAGTCGGACACGACTGAGTGACTTTACTTGCTTACTTACTTACTAATCTGAACAACCTTGGAGAAGAACAGGCCCCGTTAAGACAATAGATTTCCACATATATGCCTATATATACTTACTCTTTTCTTGCGTTAGTGCAGCAGCTCACTCATCTGGCTGCTGCCCCTTCTCACCTCATTAAAGGTGATCTCTTCTTGTAAACTGCCGGTCTCATTCTTTCTCCAAACCGCTCTTTCTCTAATTCCTTAATCCTACACTTTCCCTCACTTAGAAAATAAGTGAACTCCTAGATGCCGAATCAAACCATCCCTCTTCTTTCATATCTTCCTGGACCACCCTTGCACATAAAACTTTTATGTATTTTCTCACTTTAAAGACTATCTCCGGGGCCTTAACACACATTCACAATTTCTTGCACACCTTCTTCTAACTCTGAGATATCTTGTGAGTTCTACTTCTTTACCTACCTTTAAAGGTTGAGTTCCTGTAAGATCTCTTTTCACAGTATGCCCCTTCCTTTAGGGCAGATCATCATTCTCATGGTTATCACAGCACCTTTCATTATTCCCCATCAGTCTCCAGCCCAGACCTCCCTTCTGAAGTCAGAACCATTACATCTGACTACCTATAAAGCAGCTCATACTATTGTATCTAATTCCTGTAGAACATATGTCAATGGGCCACAACATATTGCTTTTTAAAGGGAGGCAAAGAAGACACAAAAAATGAAAAGCTTGCTTCATCTGGATTAATTGGATCTCTTAGTCAAAGAGCTGGTCTGTAAAACAAAGAACACACTCAGGAGCTACACAGGATGTTCCAACTATGAAAGGAAGGGAAGAGGTATTCTAGTACTTGAATCTAGTATGTGAGTCTGTGTGATATAAGCATAAATAGTAATTGTATTGATAGAGTACATAATCAAAAAGGTTTGGAGACCACTGAAGTAAAGCACAGTTCCTGTAAAGACAAAGCTGTAAATTAAGTCTTGTGGAGGACAGTTTGTTTTTTTTCTTTTTCACCCTGTCCTTGTAAACAACAAAATCTTTTCTATCACTAGGGCTTTTTTCCTTTGCTCAAGAATCCAAAAATCCAAATTTGAAACCTTAATGTAACTGTCCTCCTATCCCCATAAAAGTTTATTTTTTATTTCAGGATACCCTTCAAGTTCCAGAAACTAAGCTCTAGAGGTGTTATCAAAATTAACAATCCCATGAGTATTTGTACCAACATAAAAAGCTTGGGATAACTGTTTACTCTCCATCACTGATCTTTTAACATTTCTTACTGGCCAAATAGAGAACTTTAAGCCATACATTGGAGAAGGCAATGGCACTCCACTCCAGTACTCTTGCCTGGAAAATCCCATGGATGGAGGAGCCTGGTGGTAGCAGTCCATGGCGTCACTAGAGTTGGACCTGACTGAGCAACTTCACTTTCACTTTTCACTTTCATCACTGGAGAAGGAAATGGCAACCCACTCCAGTGTTTTTGCCTGGAGAATCCCAGGGATGGGGGAGCCTGGTGGGCTGCTGTCTCTGGGGTCGCACAGAGTCGGACATGACTGAAGTGACAGCAGCAGCAGCAGCAGCAGGCCATACATACATACACACGTGCACATGCATGCATGCATCTGTTGATCTCTCTTTGCACTTAAAAATCGTGTACAAGTCCTCATTTTAAAGACTATTTAAAATGCAAAATCTAGCATTTATTAGTGTTACCAATGACTAGTTCTAAATACATTATATGCATTAACTTATTTTAACTTTGGAAAAACCTGATGAGATAGATACTATTATCCTGTCAATCATACACCATACAGAAAACAGAAGGAGAAAATGAGTAATTTGCTCAAGGTTTGTCCAGATTCAGATCCATCCACAAGATTCCTCAGCTTGTACACAATTAAAAGGACACAAAAAGAAAGAAGCATAAGGATGAGAATCTGCATGCACTGAATCCATTTCTCCTTGAGGGTCCAACTTAATATTCACTCCTCACTGCCCTCTATCCTTGCCCTGAGCTGCAGGGAAGAAAATTTCCTCAATATTCTCCCACATTCCATGCTCCCATCCATTGGTCAGTCTATTCTTGAAAGTGAAAGTCTATACAATCCATGGGATTCTCCAGGCCAGAATACTGGATTGGGTAGCCTTTCCCTTCTCCGGGGATCTTCCCAACCCAGGGATCGAACCCAAGTCTGCCTCATTGCAAGCAATTTCTTTACCAGCTGAGCCACCAGAAAAGCCCAAGAATACTGGAGTGGGTAGTCTATCCCTTCTCCAGGGGATCTTCCTGACCGAGCAATCAAACCGGGTCTCCTGCATTGCAGGCAGATTCTTTACTAGCTGAGCTACCAGGGAAGCCCCTCAAATGCAATAATTTTCTCTTGCTTATCCAAATCCTTTCCTTTCCTCAAGCCCCATTTATATCCCAGACTCTGAAACCTCTAGACTTCCTTTGAAGTTATAATAATATTGCCATGTATTAGTTACTTGTTCTTGAGTTGTTTTCATGTGTTCCTTTTTTCATTGTTTTCATGTGTCAATTTTTCCTCATTAACGTATCATACCTTGAAGACAGAGAACCATCTTGTGTGTTTCTCCTCTGTAACTTTATGCTGACATATAAGGCTATCAATAAGTACTTGTTTGAATGGCTAACGGAATTGTCATGCGAGTGTATGTTCCTCGGTTCTTTGTCTCGTCACAACAAAGATTTGGAGTGACGGACATTAAAGTCCCCTCCGTGTGCAGCTCTCAGGTCTTGGATAGACCGTGTTATAACTCTCAGGTCTCAAATGAACTATGTTATAGCTCTTAGACAAATCAGTGTTACAGCTCAGTGTTACAGCTCTATTTTATTTAGAAGATAGCAGGAAAACCCTTCTCCAAGGCGTGAGGGCACGTCAATCTAAAGACACGAGGAGAAGAGCGCCCAGCTCACGGGAGAGAGAGAGAGAGAGCTGGCTCTGGCTCCTCTATTTATATGTTTATCTCTCCCTGGGCCTGTCCTCTGTAAATTGGGCCAGCCAGGAGTGTCGTCTGTTTTACCTGAGGTCCTCACTCCGGTCCTCAGACCTTCCTGTGTTTCATTTTCGCAGGCTTTTCCCTTCCTTGTCTTGTAGCCACCACCATTTTGGACTCCTTTTCCCTGTTCTACCTACCTAACAGAAGGAAAGACAATCAGGAGTAATAAAATAAATAAATAGAGACAGTAAGAAATGAAAGATCTTATACAACTATATCTTGAACTTAATATATTAAGGCATTAAAAAATTTTTATAAATTAACATACAATAATAAATACAATAACAACAATTAATTTTATAATTAATATACAATACTGTCTGCAGATTAAAGGATTTTTAAAAGGTCATCTCATACAAATAGAAGCAAGACACTTCTAATAGTTTCAAAAAGTTTCATAAAATCATTTTTTTGTGTGTTCCAGCTTATAAAATAAAGCCGATATGAGACGAAGGAAGGATGTTAACCTGATAAGAGTACTTACTATACACAAGGTCTCCACTATCTGTTTTGAAGTGTGATACCTCAGTTAAGCCTTACCACACTCCTACAAAGTATTATCAATCCATTTTTACAGGTAATGAAACTAATATTCAGAGAGGGAAGATAACACTCACAAGATGAGACAGCCATCAAGTTGAAGAGCTGTACTTGGAACTCAGGTCTAGCTGAGCTTTAACCAATCTCTTTTTACTGGTCATTTTTTACACACTGTAAGGTGATGGTTGCTTCCTTGACTTTTGTAAAGCAAAGGTAACCCAATGCTTTTCTAAAAAATATGCAAATAACAGCAAAAAAAAAAAAAGTGCTCAGTTTTTTTTCTCTTCTGAGGTCAACCATGGCCAATCAACATCAATATCCATTTTGATCTCTACAAATACCAAGAATCTCCACACTTTCTCTGCATCTCTCAGTATGTATGCTGAGATCCCACTTTGGAGAGTAAAGATGCCAAATTGTTATATATATACATATATCGTAATTATACAGAATAGTTTATATAATATCTAGCTAATGACACATAATTATATATAACCTAGATATTGATTTTATGTATACAATCTAGAAATTACCTCTTCAGTGACCCTTTCAATATACCCAACATGCAAAAGTGAGACAAACAAACTTTTTTGGAAATCACTTTCATGGAAAGGGGGCAATGAAAACCACACTGAGGCTGCTTCTTTGCTGCCAGTGTTCATCCTGAGCCCCACATCTGACCAGGAATCACAGCCACCGGATAGGGTGCAAAGAGCACAGTGTGTACTTTAACAGAGCCAAATTCAGCTTCTGGCTCTGCCATTTCTGTGAGCCCCTGTTTCCTCATCTGTAAAATGGGGACAATAAATGGAAGCATGCCACAAAGATTCAGTTCAGTTCAGTCGCTCAGTCTTGTCTGACTCTTTGTGACCCCATGAACAACAGCACACCAGGCCTCCCTGTCCATCACCAACTCCTGGAGTCCACCCAAACCCATGTCCATCAAGTCACCACAAGGGAAGCCCAATTGACATAAAGCACCTGGCAAATAGTAGGCAGGCATTCAATAAATAATATTTTCAGAATTTCCCAGGTGGTACAGTGGTTAAGACTCCACATTTACACTGCAGGGGGCATAGGTTCGACATCTCTCAGGGAACTAGGATCCCACATGCCCTGTGGCATGGTCAAAAATTTTTAATCTCAAATAAATATTATTTTCCTTCTCTAATGTTCTCAATGAATGTGCAAGAACACATAGAGGAGAATACAGCCAAATTACTATTCAGACAAAATCTGACTAATAATATATAAATAACAAAATATAAATTTTGATGATTGCTCTAATAGATGAAAGGATCAGAGCAGACATGCAGATATAATAGAAGTATAGCCCATCCAGAAATATAAAGGTAAAAAAATTCTTAATTTGATAAATACTGCAAGAAAAATATTGATTCTAACTTCTTTCATCTTCAATTATTTACTTTCATAAATTTACCATTTGTAGATGTAGCATAGGGACCAAGAAAATTATTAAAAATCACAATAGCCCAAGTAGCGACTATTCTGTAATTTTGCCTGATTTTTCATGATCTTAAGTATCGAAAACATATATCAAAAATGGAAACACTGCTGAGACAAAGGACAACTATTTGCTGGGTTAAACTCAGAGAGCTTGTGGCACAGTAGCATCTGTAATAAAACGATGGCTGCCTGTTTTTTCACCAATGTCACATCATTGTAAAATACGGAGGAGAAGAGAGGAATCAAATCTTGCAGTCCTCGAAATCTGATATGAGGTCTATAAGCAACCCTGTGCAAGACAGGTAGCTTTTACAAGAGGACAAACACACTGTGAGGGAATGAATCAAAGCAAAGGATTAGATAATTGAGGAGGTGACAACACATCAGATAGCGGGTGGCAGAGTGAGGTATGGAACAGGAGTCGCCTGCCCAGTAACACACAAGAAGAGTTATGACATTTATGCATTTTCATTTCTACAGGTGGGAACCTCAAATCATTCCATGGCTAGCCTCTGAGTACCTCTAATCCAAGCCTGCCAAGGCTCAGTTGATATACTCCTGCATCGTCGGAGATGGACCCCACATATTTTCAACAATATTTCTTTGGTCCTAACAAGATACATTTTAAGTCCAAATAACCTGTAAATTCAAAGCTTATTTTCTACATTTAAGAAATATGCCCATACAGGTTCTATTATACATGGCCATAGATCCAGGAAATACTATTTGACTACCTACTCTGTGTCGGGTTTGTGCAAGACTATTGTTTTATAATTTCATATTCAATCCTGTCAGCCAAGCTCTGCTGTTTGTCCTATTTTCTTCTTTTGGTAGTTGATAAAATAAGAAAGAGAGACTGTGATGTGCCTAAGATAATGTATTTTTTTTTAACTTTTTATTTTATATTGGCGTATAGCCAATTAACAATATTGTGATAGTTTCAGGGGGACAGGAAAGGGACTCAGTCATACATATATGTCAATTCTCCCCTAAACTTGCCTCCCATCCAAGCAGCCACATAGCATTGAGAAGAGTTCCCTGTGCTAAGATGATGTATTTAGAAGAATGCTTCTGCCCCACGTACAGACCTCTGATTGCAACTGCATTGTTGGAGGAGGGGCGGGACTCAGATGTCCTGACTATATGCTTGATCTCACAGCCTTAGACCCCTAAGTGTCTCCTCTTTCTTTCCAGGGCTTTCAGCAAGGATTTCACATCCAGGAGCCCTCAGGCAAGCCAGTCAGCTTTTGGCAACTTTTTTTTTTTTCCACACAACTGATTTATTCTTTGTTAAAGCAAATGAACTTATTTATGAAGCAGAAACCGATTCAGAGATAGAGAAAACAAATTTATGGTTACCTAAGGGAAAAGGGGATGGGCAAAGGATTAATTAGCACTTTGGGATTAACAGATATACACAACTATCTGTAAAATAGGTAATTAATAAAGACCTTCTGTGTAACAGGGGAACTATATTCTGTATCCTGTAATAACTAATAATGGAAAAGAATTGAATATATATATATATCACTCATATCACTTTGCTGTACCTCTGAAACTAATACAACATAGTAAATCAACTATATTTCAATTTGAAAAAACATAAAGTTTGACTATTTTTCTGTCTTAATTTGTTTACTATGTTTTACAAATTTTCAAGATTTTCTCTTCTTCATCTTTAGCAAATGAAATAATAGCATATGACTCAAAGGCCTAAGGATAAACCAGCAATAAAAGATAATTAGCCCTCAAAATAGCTTCCGACCCCTCCAAACAGATCTCTATTCCAGTTTTAAATTATCCTCTTGACCTTAAAGACAATGTTCTGTGGGAATGAGACACCTAAAACCACTGCTCTTCATAACTCAGTCGAGATATGAATTTAAAGATTCTCACAAAATGGTAATAAATCCAGATCCAAAGACAGTTTGGGAAAGCTACAGGAAAAGTATTACTCACTCATCTCAAGGACTTTTCAGTCCTTAAAGCACTTAATTCTTTAAAATTCAGGATATTGAATTTATAGGACTTTTGGAAATTAGCCAGATGTCCCCCCAAATCTTAGGAGACATGAAGGAAAGATCAGGCTTGGGGAACCATCAGTGTGATCTTGTTGGAGACTTAGTCTGGAAGACAAAATGGTCTAAATTTTTAATGGGAATCAATGTGGGGAGTCATGTTGAATGAGAAATAAATATACTGAGGTGAGTGAAATAAAATTAGCCCCCATCCTAGCTACAACTCTACCAATCTTTCATCTGAAGATCTTGCACTCATAACTTTGAGGGTATTTTGTTGTCTCATCTAAGAATGTAGGCTCCTTGACTAGTTACTTGGAGACCTCATCTCATGATTGAACTTCAGAATAGCCCAGTTAGATTTCTCCATCTTGGCTTCAAATGGCATTATCTAATATTAACTTCTCACTTCATTTCATCCTGAAAGCCAATTAGAAGCTGGTTGGAGTTTGGATAATTTCACCAAGGTCTTTAGGATGAGATTTGTCATACCTCTGTTAGGAAAACATTTCTTTCAATAGAATAAATTTCGATTTTTATTGAACAATTGAAGCATGACCAGGAAAAAAAAAGCACTGTGATGATAATATGCTGAGTTGCTCAGTCTTCTCCAACTCTTTGCAACCCTCTGTCTGCCAAGCTCCTCTGTTCATGGTATTTTCAAGGCAAGGATACTGAAGTGGGTTGCTGTTGCCTCCTCCTATAACAATAATACAATATAACAATACAAAGTGCTGTTCTTCTACCAAGTACAAGATGCCAGATAGGTGAGTGATAACTGAGAAAGGAGCAGGCTATTGTTCATGGGGTCACAAAGAGTTGGACACAACTGAGCGACTAACACACACAGAGTAACTGAGTGGTTATTCTCTATTGTTTCCCCAAGAACTACAATAGGAGCTAACACACAGTAGGACCTTGACACATATTTGATAAGTGGTTAAATAAATGAAGAATTCATGAATGTGATTCAATCTCTTTGTTTTGTACAAAGACCCATAGAAGCTATGGATTTTGTCCTGGACTATTAGCCAACTGAAATTAAAACACAGAATCTCTAAATTTTTGCCTCTGTCACAGTGTGACTTTCCCTGTTACTAGTTTGTTTTGGTTTTAATATTTAGAAAATACAGGCTTTTATTGAGCAGGATATAAGACAATCGAGGTACTGATATCTAAGGAAGCTATAGCACACAATTTTTCAAATGTGCCTAATTATAGAAATCACTGGGAATGTTTATTAAAAATAAGTTTCCAGGCTTCTGATTCTATATCTCTCAGACAAGTCCTGGAAACATTGCCCTAACTAGGTCACTGGAGAGGGAAAGGATCTCCCTTTGCTCTCTGCAAGGATACTTATTTCTGACCAGAGAGGGGAGGTTGGGAGATAGTAACATAGGATGCTTTGTTTACTGCTGATAAGTCAAAGGACACTGATGAGAGCAATGAGGAGGGTGATTTTGAGGGCAAGAAAACATCTGGGAGACACAGCACTCACCTTTGATTTATTAATTAAATTCGTAGAAGGCAGCTTCCCTAGAGGTCCTGCAGCTCACATGCTTCCCTCCATCTTTTTATGAGAAAAAGAATGACCCAAAGGCAGACTGAAGTAGGGCTTTCTTTTCTAAAAACTAAATTTCAACTCCACTGCTAGGATTGGTACTCAGTCATCTATATGTTCTGTATAGCTTACATGGGCACTTTCACCATAGCAACCATTGACTAGAAAAGGTGAAAATATACATATTCACTGAATGAATGACAGGAGAGTTTTCTCTTCAACCATTAGTACTAGTATATGAGAATTAATTTTGACAGTCCTTTTCTGGAGTCATTACCATTGCCTTTCAAGACTATGCAGACTATAAACTACATTATTATTAATGTTAAAAGAGAAAATGGAAAAAGAAGAATAGGAGGTAGAGGATTTAGCAAGCACACATGCTAAAAGCCTTAGGGAAAACAAAATGATCAGAAAAAGGAAACTTAAGCATTGTAACTGCAGTCTAGTCAGCGTGCCAATGAAGGACAATATGTAGATCTGTTTAGTGTTAGTCACTCAGTCATGTCTGCCTCTTTGCAATCCCATGGACCTGTAACCCACCAGGCTTCTCTGTCCATGGAATTCTCCATGCAAGAAAACTGGAGTGAGTTGCCATTGCCTTCTCCAGGGGATCTTCCTGACCCGGGGATCGAATCCCAGTCTCCTGCACTGCAGGCAGATGCTTTACCATCTGAGCCATCAGGGATGGTAGACCTGCTTTAGAGAGTTTCATATCTTTTTGTTTGAAATTTTCATGAACTGAGCTAATGTGATTCTAGAAAATTGTATGAACACTGTATGTAATTGCTACAATGCAAGTTTTACAGGGTAAAGCCAATGTCTGCTTTACCTGCTGTATCCCGAGCCTAGCACATAGCCTGGCACGTGGTAAACACTCAGTAAATATTGGATAGATGTATAAATGTTAGATGCATGGATGAATCAATGGGAGGATGGATGGATCTTGGCTATATGAGGGGTGGGCATATACATACTTACAAATATCCTATGTGCTTTTCATCTTCAGGAGCTAGCTCTTCTAAGTCTCTGAAACCATGGTGAGACACGGAAGATGGGACCTACAGGGCTGTAGTTGGTAATCCTTTTCATAAAATCATCAAGACATTAACTGTTGATGGAAGACCACTGCATTGGTCCCTTAAGGCTGCCAAGGCAAAGTACCACAAACTGAATGGCTTAAAGACCAGAAATTTATTATTTCACAATTCTGGAAGTCTGAGATCCAGCTGTCAGCAGGATTGATTCCATCTGAGATCTATAAAGGAGAATATGTTCCTGCCTCTCTCCTAAGCTGGCAGTCTCTGGCATTTATTGGCTATAGACATCTCTGCCTTAAGGATCAAATAACACCTTCTGTGTGTTTGTGTGTGTGTATGTGTGTGTATATCTCTACATTTCTACTTTTTATAAGGACACTAGTCATACTATATTAGGGCACACACCAATGACCTCCTTTTAGCTTGGTTACCTCTGTAAAGACTCTTTCTGATATACTGGAGGTTAGAAATTCAACATATGAATTTGAGGGGAACACAACACAAACAACAAGTTATGAAAAATAAGTACCTCCTACAAAACTTATTATTTGCAAAGTAAAACTAAATTGCTATTTAAGCTTCTCATTGACTGGAAGACAATATTCCACTTACCAATGGATAGTAAGTAAAAATCAGTACAAATTACCATTGTTACTTAACATTTCTAAAACGTCGTTGATATTCTCTTAATTTAATTGTTCGCTACTAGTTTAGTGAACATATTCACTCACTGTTTAAACACACAATTCTAGTGTAAAAATATTATAAAAGCTTGAATAGCTTTACTTAAACATCAGTTAGCTCTCATCATCTTTTACATTTAATGGCTGAATTTCTCCTGTACTGTGTTTTTAAAGAATCTAGCTACCAAGGTTGGAAAATAAATATCATATATAGTGTTGCATGTGTTTTGGAAAGATGTAAATCTGAAATAAATTTTAAGTTCTGACCCTTGAAGAAATAATGTCCTCAGAAAATTTACTTAACCAAATAGCTATTTCCTAACAATGATGAATAACAGAGATTGTACTATTTATAGAAGTGATTTAGCTGGATATACACAAATGATAAAGTTCAGCTCACTTTATGTGAGATCAAGTCTCTTTATGATGAAGGCAAAGAATTGTTAAAGGAATTCATCAACAGAAACTTTTAAAAGCCTAGATATGTTGTATAAGTCACATCCATGGGGAGTCTGATAAACATTGAAAGGAAAAGATCAAATTCATTGTTATAGTTACAACCATGGTATTTGGCACTTTTGCTCTATGGAAGAAGCATTAACCATATCCTCTGAGTAACTTACACTCAAAAAGGAAAAAAAAATATGAGGGCTAAATGTTAAGTTGTGCATTCAGAAGTGCTGGGAAAATATATGAATCATACAGGCATAGATTCTAACTGGGAAAGTAAACTAAGAGTGATGAAATTCTAAAAATAAAATTGACTTTACTTTCCTACAATTATAATTGATCTTGAAGAGGAGGGGAATTTTTTATAGTTAACCAGGCTTTGATATAAAATCAAGGATCCATGTACTTTTTATACAAATGGTCAGATAAAGAAATACACTAAAGATAGTTTATTTCTAAATATCAGCAATATTCAATTAGAAATATGTAGTTTTTAAATCCCACTCACAATTGCACCTATATATATATAATATCTTGGAGAAGGAAATGGCAACCCACTCCAGTGTTATTGCCTGGAGAATCCCAGGGATGAGGGAGCCTGGTGGGCTGCCGTCTATGGGGTCGCACAGAGTCAGACATGACTGAAGTGACTTAGCAGATATAGAATATATAGTAATAAATTAAGCACAAAATATGCAAATTTACATGAAAAAGTACAAGATGTTTTTAAACAAATAAAACAGAAAAGTATAGACGTTATTAAGATGATTTAATACTGCTTAAATGTCAGTTCTTTTTTAATCTACAAAGTTAAGAGATTTTCCACTGAAAACTTCAATTAAACTTTTTGACAAGATGAATCTAAAGTTCTTCTGGAAGAATAATTGCCTGATAATCAAGAACATTTTTAGAAAGAAAACTGTGTAAGGGTTTGCCCTGGCAAATACTAAATGTATTTTTGTAAAGCTGTTGTAGGTTTACAGGAATTACATGAATTCAATAGACTACAATCTACACACTGACACAACTTAATGTATGGTTGGCAAAAAATTTTAATCTACAAAGTTAAGAGATTTTCCACTGAAAACTTCAATTAAACTTTTTGACAAGATGAATCTAAAGTTCTTCTGGAAGAATAATGTGCCTGATAATCAAGAACATTTTTAGAAAGAAAACTGTGTAAGGGTTTGCCCTGGCAAATACTAAATGTATTTTTGTAAAGCTGTTGTAGGTTTACAGGAATTACATGAATTCAATAGACTACAATCTACACACTGACACAACTTAATGTATGGTTGGCAAAAAAAAAAAAAAGAAACTTCTATAAACTTAGACTGCATTTTCAAAAGAGGAAAGAGAACACTGACAGAATAGACTTTATATGAAGAAGGGGAGGTTATAAATTGGATTGATTCAGTGATAGATATTTGACCTAGGGGGGGTTTCTGGTGTTTCTTCCCACTTTATTTATTTATTTATACTTTATTTTACTTTATAATACTGTATTGGTTTCCATACATCAACATGAATCCACCACGGGTGTACATGAGTTCCCAATCCTGAACCCCCCCCACCTCCCTCCCCATACCATCTCTCTGGGTCATCCCAGTGCACCAGCCCCAAGCATCCTGTATCCTGTATTGAACANGATGGAAATTATCAACATAGGACCAACAGCCAAGATTTTAAGCCATGTAACAGTGAATGATATTTTTCTCTTCATAATTGTGTAGGTTTTCAGATATTTGCATATGGTCTTTATATTGTATAAATTCCCAGTTAAAATTTGAATTGGTTAAGCATTTTTTAAATATTTAATGCATGAAAATTGTAAAATATAATGAGAACAAAGGGTCTACCACAAAACTCAAGTCTCTTTTCATCTATCCTTCATGATTTCCTTCCATTCTCTAGAAGGAGGTGATCAAGTCATGGTTACCTGTCTTGAGTGTGTCTGTCCTGATACATTCTAGGGAAATGCATAATTTATTCAGCTACTTCTTTATTGAAAGAAAGCCAGATTACCTCTGATCCACTGGTGTTACAAACACAACTACAACGAATGTCTTCAAATTCAGTATTTTAAAAGCATATGTCTAATGACAATTCTGTATTATTAGTTCCTGGTTTTGTCCTTTAATCAGTGGTTTAAATTCTCTCTCTCTGTCTCTCTCTCTCTATTTCATGGTTACCTGTCTTGAGTGTGTCTGTCCTGATACATTCTAGGGAAATGCATAATTTATTCAGCTACTTCTTTATTGAAAGAAAGCCAGATTACCTCTGATCCACTGGTGTTACAAACACAACTACAACGAATGTCTTCAAATTCAGTATTTTAAAAGCATATGTCTAATGATAATTCTGTATTATTAGTTCCTGGTTTTGTCCTTTAATCAGTGGTTTAAATTCTCTCTCTCTGTCTCTCTCTCTATTTTGGTAAATCGTCTTTAACTTCTTTTTTAAGAACTGTGTCTATTAATTTTGAGTTTGGTCATGCTGAGTCGTCATTGCTGCTCAGGTTTTCTCTGGTTGCTGAGTCGTCATTGCTGCCCAGGGTTTTCTCTGGTTGTGAGGCACGGGCTTCTCACTGTGGTTCTTGTTGTGGAGCACAGTCTCTGGAGCACAGACTCAGTATTTGTGCATGGGCTCAGTTGCCTCATGGCATATGGGATCTTCCCGGATCAGGGATTGAACCTATGTCTCCTGCACTGGCAGGCAGATTTTTTTTTTTTTTTTTACTACTGAGCTACCAGGTAAGCGCTATCTTCTGCTTGTATAGTGAAAATAAGTATACTACCCAAAGCAATCTACAGATTCAATGCAATTCCTATCAAGATACCAGCGGTGTTTTTC
>SJXQ01004232.1:0-59408 GCA_006408695.1 Aepyceros melampus | reverse complement strand
GTCATAACAGAAACAGTATGACACTGGCATAAAAATAGACACATGAACCAGTGGAACAGAATACAGAACCCAGAATTAAAGCCCACATATACAGTCAACTAATATTTGACAATGGATCCAAGAATACCCAATAGAGAAAGAATAGTTTCTTCAACAGATGGTGTTGTAAAAACTGGATAAACATATGCAGAACAATAAAATTGGGCCCTTGTATTACATCACTCACAAAAGTTAACTCTAAATGGATTAAATACTAATATAGGAACTGATACCATAAAACTCCTTGAAGAAAATGTAGGGGAAAAGTTCATTGACATTGGTTTGGGCAATAATTTTTTGTATGTGGCACCAAATCAAGCAACAAAACACAAAAGAAAAAATCAACAAGTGGGCTACACCAAATTTAAAAGATTCTGTACAACAAAAGAAACAATTAAAAAAATTAAAAGACAACATACAGAATGTGAGAAAAAAGTTTGCAAGGCATGTATCAGTTAAGGGGTTAATATCCAAAGTATATAAAGAATTCATATAATTTAACAACAACAAAGAAAATCTGTCTAATTTTTTTTAATGGTCAAAAGAACTAAAAGGACATTTTCCACAGAGGACTTCAAATGTTCAGTAGGCACCTGAAAAGATGCTCAACATCACTAATCATCAGGGAAATGGAAATCAAAATCACAAAAACCCCCTCACACTTGTTGAGATGGCTATTAAGAAGAATACAAGAGATAACAAGTATTGGTAAGAATGTGGGGGAAAGGGAATGTAAATTAGTTCAACCACTATGAAAAACAATATGGAGGTTTCTCAAAAATTAAAAATAGATCTAACATATGATTAGCAATTCCAGTACTGAGCACATACCAAAAGGAAATGAAAACAAGATATTGAAGAAATAAATGCACTTCCATGTTTATTGCAGCATTATTCACAAGAGCAAAGGTATGGAAACAACCTAAGTGCCCATTGATGAATAAACAGATAAAGATATATAGATAGGGAATTCCCTGGCAGTCCCATGGTTAGGACTCAGTGCTCTCACTGTTGGGGCACTGGGTTCAAGCCCTGGCCAGGGAACTAAGACTCTGCAAGCTGTGCAATGTGGACAAAAAACGATGTAGACCATTTACAGGAACATGAAAAAAAAATGTTCAACATCACTATCAGGGAAATGCAAATCAAAACCACAGCAAGATATATCACCTCATGCCCATTAGAATGACTATTATAAAGATGCGAGAAATAACAAGCATTGGAGAGGATGTCTTAGTTTTGTTGATGGGAAGGTAAACTGGTGTAGCCACTTTGGAAAACAGTATGGCGATTTCTCACAAACAATTAAAAGTAGTACTACTATATGAATACAGCTAATCTACTTCTGGATATTTATCCAAAAGTATGAAAACACTAATTCAAAAAGATATATGCACTCCTATGTTCATCTCAGTATTATTCACAATAGCAAGGAAATATAAATACCATAAGTGTCCATCAATGGATGAATGTTAAAAAAGATGTGAGATACACACACACACACCCTGGAATACTACTACTCAGCCATTAATAAAAGACTGAAATCCTACCATTTGCCATAACATGGATGGACCTGGAAGGTATTATGTTAAATTAAGTCAGAGAGAGAAAAACAAATGCCACGTAACTTCGCTCATATGTGGAATCTAACAAAAAGAAGAAAACAATGAACAAACAAAATAAAACAAAAACAAAACAATAGATACAGAAAACGATGTAGTGGTTACCAGAAGAGAAGGGGGCTGTTGTTGGGTGAAATGGGTGAACAGGGTCAACTGTATGGTAATGGATGGTAATTAAACTGGTGGTGGTGATCACTTTGTAGTGTATACAGATGCTGAAATACAATACTATATACCTGAAACTTATATAATAAATAAATACATTCCAGACTATTTTTAGATTTTAAAATGAAAGTTAAACTATAAACAAATGGGACCTAATAAAATTTAACAGCTTTTGCATAGCAAAGGGAACTCTAAACAAGATGAAAAGACAGCCCTCAGAATGGGAGAAAATAATTGCAAATAAAGCAAGTGACAAAGGATTAATCTCCAAATTATATAAGCAACTCATACAGCTGAATATCAGAAAAGTAAACAACCCAATCTAAAACAGAAGACCTAAAATGACATTTCTCCATATAATACACACAGATAGCCAAAAACACATTGAAAGATGCTCAACATTGTTCATTGTTGTGCTTAGATGTTCAGTCATGTCCTTTGTGACCTCATGGACTGTAGCCCTCCAGGCTCCTCTGTCCATGTGGTTCTCCAAGCAAGAATACTGGAGCGAGGTGCCATTTTCTCCTCCAGGGGATACTCCTGAACCAGAATTGAACCTGTGTCTCTTCTGTCTCCTGCATTGGCAGGTGCATTCTTTATCACAAGTGCTACCTCATTATTATAGAAATGCAGATCAAAACTACAATGAGGTATCACCTCACACCAGTCAGAATGGCCATAATCAAAAAATCTACAAACAATAAATGCTGAAGAGGATATGGAGAAAAGGGAACTCTCCTGCACTTTTGGTGGTAATGTAAACTGATACAGCAATTATGGAAAACAGTATGAAGATTCCTTTAAAAACTAGGAATAACTCTATCATATACCCCAGCGATCCCATTACTGGGTATATACCCTGAGAAAACCACAATTCTAAAAGACACATGTTCCCAAGTTTATTGCAGAAATATTTACAATAGCCAGGATATGGAAGCAACCTAGGTGTCTGTTGACAGATGAATGGATAGAGAAGATGTGGTACACATATACTATAGAATATTACTCGGCCATAAAAAGTAACAAATTTGAATCAGTTGTAGCAAGGTGGATGAACTTAGAGCCTCTTATACAGAGTGAAATAAGTCAAAAAGAGGAAAATAAGTATCATACATTAATGGATATATATGGAATCCAGAAAAATGGTACTGATGAACCTAGTAGAGAATGGACTTGTGGCCTCAGCAGGGAAAGGTGAGTGTGAGGCAAATTGAGAAACTGGCTTTGACATATATACACTGTCATATGTAAAACAGATAGTGAGAAGTTGCTGTATAACACAAGGAATCCAGCCTGGTGCTCTGTGATGACCTAGAGGGGT
Organism: Aepyceros melampus; assembly: GCA_006408695.1. Taxonomy (NCBI): domain Eukaryota; kingdom Metazoa; phylum Chordata; class Mammalia; order Artiodactyla; family Bovidae; genus Aepyceros; species Aepyceros melampus. The sequence continues at coordinate 56,261 of SJXQ01004232.1, read as the reverse complement.
AGGATGGGGGAAGGGAGGGAGACTCAAATGGGAGGGATATACATATAATTATGACTGATTTGTGTTGTAAGGCAGAAACCAACACAATATTGTAAAGCAAATTTCCACCAATTAAAAAAAATTTAATCTTTTAAGCATAGAAAAATCTCACTGTGAACTTGGAGTAGGCAAAAATTTCTTAAATAACACTAATCAGAAAGGATATTAATTGATAAATTGAACTATATAGTAACTATTAACTCCTATTCATTGAATAAGAAGATTAAGATAGTGAAAAGGCAACCTGTATATTAGAGAAGGTATTTGCAATATGCATATTTGACAATAAACTTGTATATATAAAATATAAATTCTCTATAAATCAACAAGAAAAGACTGAGAATCCAGTAGAATGGGCAAAACACTTGAACAGGTCATTACAAAAAAGATATCCAAATGGCTAATAAATATGTGAAATGGAGCTCAATTTCCTTTGTCATCAGTGAAAAGTATATCAAAGTCACAATGCCATATCACTGTACCACCCACCAAAATATTAATAGTTATAATGGAAAAGAAAGAATGTACCAAATGTCAGTGAAGATGTGGAGAAACCAGAACAGTTGTTCCTTGCTCGTGGCAGTATGAATTGGTATAGCCACTTCAGGAAACTGTGTCAGAAGCTGAACGTATGTATAACCTATGATCCAGCAATGGCATTCTTAGATGCCCAATGTAAATGCGTGCAAAAGTTCATTAAAAAACATGTACTAGAATATTCATAACAGCACTAATTATTCTAAAAACTGGAAATAAATGCTCATCAACAGTAGAATGGATTTTAAAGTTCTGTTATGTTCACAAAATAAAATAATATACAGCAATGAAAATGAATGATTGACAGCTACAAGCAATAATATGAGTGAATTTCACAAATATATTGAATGAAAGAAGCTAGATACACACAAATTATACCACAAGATTCCAGTTACATAGAGTTAAAAAGTAGGAAGAATGAACCTATGATGTTAATATTTAGGTGTTTACCTTTGGGGCAGAGGATGTTGTAATGAGTGAAGCAAGGTGCAAGGGTGGGCTTCTGATTGGTTACAATATTCTATTTGTTAACTGGTTGTTGGTTACACAAATACATTCAATTTGTGAAAATTAATTGATCTGTTTACTTGTATTTTATGAACTTTTCTATAAAAATGTTATATTTCAATAAAAAGTAGGGGGAAAAGAGAAGACTAGGAATGACATAGGCCAAAATGCTAGCAATAAATATCTCTGGTTGGTGGAAACATGAATAATTTTTGAAAAAAAATTTATATGTTTTTATATCTTCCAACTTAATAACAATAATCAGATCTTGTTATTTGACTCAATAAAAATACAATTGTTCAAAAAAAATAAATTAAGTGATCATTACAATTTTAGATATAAAAGAATGCATATTATTAAAAAATTAGGGTATAATTAACACAATGTTGTATCCAGAGAGTAATATCCAGGAATGAGATTTTTTTCCTTTTAATTTTTTAAAAATTTATTTATTTTTTGGCTGTGCTGTGCAGCATATGAGATCTTAGTTCCCTGACCAGGGATTGAACCTGGGCCCCCCACACTGGAAGCACAGCCTTAACCACTAGACCACCAGGGAAGTCTCTCCTTTTAATTTTTAACTGAAGTATAGTTAACATACAATATTATATTACTTTCAAGTGTACAACATAGTGATTCAACATTTATATACATAACAAATAGAGCATCACAGTGATTCTAGTTACCATCTGTTACCAGGCAAATTTATTATAATATTATTGACTAAATTCGCTATGCTGTACATTACATACCTGCAACTTATTTATTTTATAGCTGGAAGTTTGTAGTTCTTAATCTCTTTCACCTATTTCACTCATTCTCCTGTCTCCCTTCCCCTCTGGCAAACACCAATTTGTCATGAATGAGATTTTACATATGTGAATTTTCTATACAATTATATTATTTCATTAAGGACTAACACTTTTTAAATGTGATGTATTTTCTGGGTTAATAATTCTGTAATATATATATATTTTTTCATAAACAGAAGTTAACTTCTCTTGATAAAGCTAGGTCTTTAATAATTATGCAATTAAAATTTTGAGGACAATTAGTACATTGAAGATTTCTTGTCCTTGAACTGAGTACCCAGACAGAATAGTATTTATGTTCTAAATTCAATTTTGAATAATGTTTCCATATCTCTTTCCCTTTGAGTGTCTACCAACTATCACTTCTTGCTGCTGTCTTCTGACTAACTTCTAGCATCTCCTGTTTTCTTAACTTTCTGCTTTTAATGTCCATTAACCTGGAAAAACAAATGACAACTGTTGTCTGAAAAGCAGTTTTTTAAAAGCAGTTTATGAGTGAAGAGAAAAAAATCCCAAATGATATACCATAGCACACCCACTAGAATGCCCACAGACAAGAATATAGAGCAATAAGAACTCTCATACAGTATCAGCGGAAGTGTAAACTGGTGTAACAATTTCAAAAACTCTCTGGAAATATCTATGTGAACTGAAATCACACACATGTATCACACAGTAGTTCCTTTCATAGTTTATTTCCAATGTAAATGAATCTGTGACCCAAAAGACAGGTATAAAAAGGTTCATAGCAGCATTTTTGGTAAGAACCACAAACTGAAAAAAAGATACTGTTCACCAGCAATCGACAGGATAGGTTGTGGTACAATCATTCAATGTTAAAGTCTATAATAATCCAAATGAACAAATATTGTTATATACAACAAGGATAATAAGATATAGTGGGGCTTTGTTGTTAAAAAAGAGAGCTACAAATGAGTACATGTTGTATAATTCCATTGATATACCAAACTCAGAAACCAGCAAAACTAATCTGTGATGATAGAAGTCAGAATAGGGGTTTCCTCTTGGGCAAGTATGAGGGAAGAGATGGGAGGGGTGCCACAGGAGGTTCTGAAACGCTGATAATGTTTTGTTTCTTGGTTGGCATAATGGTCATAAGGTGTGTTAAAGCTGTCACAATTTATCAAGCTCTGCATTCATGATTTGTATACTTTTCTCTGTATATGTTATATTTCAGTAAAGCACATAATTATAAAGTTAAAATATGTTATTAAAATAAAGATGAAAATGGAGAGACAGATAGGAACCAATTGGTGAAGAATTTGAATTCTGTAGAATGGGATCAGCATGTCATTTCACAGGTAAGATATTGTCACTCAATGCTATTTTTATCTATTAGATACAGGGGTAGTAGAAAATTCAACTCACCAAAAAAGAGTGAGCTGGATTTCAAGGGGAAATTACATCTTTTTTTTTTTTTTTTAATGACCGCAGAATTTAAAATCCTCTCTGAACTTACCCCTGGGCAGTACCTGTCTAGACAAGGAGCTTGAGGTCCTTCTGGGGAAGGGGAAAGACCAGGATGAGGGATCTTATCAGATATGATCTCAACTACACCTCTGCAACAGTTCAAAAGATGCTGCAGCTTTCCACAAGATTCTCCAAATATACGATTAGCATGGAAACTGAACATTTCTACCTGGTAGAACATGCACATTCACTTCTGTAAAAATTTATGTCTTTAGTCTAGCTTCGGAGAAGGCAATGGCACCCCACTCCAGTACTCTTGCCTGGAAAATCCCATGGAAGGAGGAGCCTGGTGGGCTGCAGTCCATGGGGTCGCTGAGAGTTGGACACGACTCAGTGACTTCACTTTCACTTTTCACTTTCATGCATTGGAGAAGGAAATGGCAACCCACTCCAGTGTTCTTGCCTGGAGATTTCCAGGGACAGCGGAGCCTGGTGAGCTGCCGTCTATGGGATCGCACAGAGTCGGACACGAGTTGGACTCAAGCAGCAGCAGCAGTCCAGCTTGCTCCTGAGCTACCTGCTTTGCTACTTTAAGAAAGCATCTGGAATGTAGAAAATGTCAGGTTTAAGTGTCTAGCCCCTCAAGTGCCCTCTGAAGGAATTTCAGGGCACAAGATAACTGAATTCAACATTACTATAGCTTGAGGTCCTTCTGGGGAAGGGGAAAGACCAGGATGAGGGATCTTATCAGATATGATCTCAACTACACCTCTGCAACAGTTCAAAAGATGCTGCAGCTTTCCACAAGATTCTCCAAATATACGTTAGCATGGAAACTGAACATTTCTACCTGGTAGAACATGCACATTCACTTCTGTAAAAATTTATGTCTTTAGTCTAGCTTCGGAGAAGGCAATGGCACCCCACTCCAGTACTCTTGCCTGGAAAATCCCATGGAAGGAGGAGCCTGGTGGGCTGCAGTCCATGGGGTCGCTGAGAGTTGGACACGACTCAGTGACTTCACTTTCACTTTTCACTTTCATGCATTGGAGAAGGAAATGGCAACCCACTCCAGTGTTCTTGCCTGGAGATTTCCAGGGACAGCGGAGCCTGGTGAGCTGCCGTCTATGGGATCGCACAGAGTCGGACACGAGTTGGACTCAAGCAGCAGCAGCAGTCCAGCTTGCTCCTGAGCTACCTGCTTTGCTACTTTAAGAAAGCATCTGGAATGTAGAAAATGTCAGGTTTAAGTGTCTAGCCCCTCAAGTGCCCTCTGAAGGAATTTCAGGGCACAAGATAACTGAATTCAACATTACTATCAAGAATTTTAGGAAGGATTTGAATTGTGGCTGCAGAAAAATGCAAATTTTTCTCCTTCTCAATATTCCACTGCATACTCTGATGGTTGAAAGCTAGGATTTAGCTCAATTACTTTGGTAGCAGTCCCAGAATATAAAACAACTGACCCCTCTTCCTAGTCAAAGTATTTGAATTATGCCTCCCTAAACGCATGACCAAACACCTGAATAATCAGGTCCTGTTCTGGTGTTGCTGTTCTTACCTCATGGAGCCCCAACTGCTAAATGAAGAAAGAGAAAATCCAATCATTTCTGTCTTATCGCCTTCATCCTCATTTCCCTCCCTTCCTAGTGCACTTCGGCTCTAGCCACCCTGAATGACCAGTGTTATGCAAACTTATTTTGTACTTTTATACCTCTGAGCTTTTTCTGATACTGATCCCTCAGCCTAGAAAGCCCTTATAAATCCTTCCCATCCTATTCATCACTTGGAGCTAAGTTCGTTCTTGAGGCATGTGTCCCCAATCCGAGACACCTCAGACTAAGCTTAATTCATTGCTTGTTCCTTCTTCTGTGTTTGTACCATATGTTAACTGTCATTTCACAGAGCATATATATTTCAACTACTTTAATTACTAGTGCTTTAAATAAACAGGGCTAATCATCTGTGACGGAGAAGGCATGTGCAAGCCACTCCAGTACTCTTGCCTGGAAAAATTCCATGGATGGAGGAGCCTGGTAGGCTGCAGTCCATGGGGTCGCTAAGAGTCAGACACGACTGATGCAACTTAGCAGCAGCAATCATCTGTGATGGGCAGATGGTATGAGAGAAAGTACTTTTATTGAGACTCTGGCAGACAGATTCAAATCCTGATCTCTTGCACTTGTTTTTGCGTGACTTTGGACAGGCAAATTCACCTCTCTGACTCAGTTTCCTTGTTTGTAAACTGAGAACCATTAAGAGTAGCTACTTCATAGTTAAGATTAAGTGATTCAATGAGATAAGTGAAAACACCAGAAATAGTGTTTGGCACATAGCAAGTGCTCCACTATTATTACCATAGTTTGATCCTACTCCAGAATGTAAGCTCTACACAGAAGGGATAATCATTACGTTTGTACTCTGGTGTACCCCTAGTACCCAGTGCTGTGCTTAGCACATGACACATACTCAAGAAATATATGCTGAATGAGTGGATGAATTAATGAATCTGTGAAATAATTCTCATCTTCAGTATCCTCCCCTCCAAATCCTCTATTGCTTATTAGCTTTACACCTCACAGAAAAACTTTGTGGTGCTTCATTGAACATCCCCCATCCCTTACCCTTTTGCTTTACCTCTGTTTATTATTCTCTTTCATGAATTCTCTCTAACAAGTTTGACTGTAGCAGGAACCACTCCAACAGCAGCTTGGGCCAGGCAGAAGTAGGGGGCGGGCGTGGGGGACTTAGAGCGGGGCGTGGCCACCACGTCGCAGAACCCAACTGCGCCTGCGTAGGCTGCGGCAAACCCTAGCTCTGTGAAGTTTGCGGTCATTGCTGGCTGGTGTTTGTGTAGGAAGATAGCTCTCTCACCAGCTGTCACTTCTGACCCGCCCAGCTCCCGGGCCTCTGGCTTTGGCTTTGTGCTGAGGCGCCAACACACCTACCATCCTCTCTCTGACGGATCGCAGACCTCCCCGTTCCTGTCTCCTGGAACCATGTCTCTGGTAAGCAAGAATGCGTGTCACCGCAGCGCAGAGACCACTGCAGATTACAGCGACTTCCGTGGTGAGATTCAGGCTACTGATGCCTCTGGGCTCCCGGTCTCCATGATAGTTCCTGATGCCCCCCAGGGCCCTGAGGCGCCGGTCGACCCTCAGGTTGCCAGCGCTTCCCAGGCTGCGCAGGACCCAAAAGACCTCGATGTGCTGATTGATGAGCAGTCCCGACGTTTGGGGGCGCTCAGGGTTCACGATCCTCTAGAAGACAGATCGATTGCTCTGGTGAATTTCATGCGCATGAAAAGCCAAATCGAGGGATCTATTCAGCAGACAGAGATGCTGGAGTTCCTCAGAGAATACTCAGATCAGTTCCCTGAGATCCTCAGACGAGCCTCAGCCCATCTGGACCGGGTCTTTGGGTTGAATCTGAGGGTTCTTGATCCCCAAGCTGACACCTACAACCTAATCAGCAAACGGGGTCTCCAGACCAATGATTGGATAGCAGAATCCCTGGACATGCCAAAGGCAGGTCTCCTGGCCTTGGTCCTAGGTCACATTCTCCTAAATGGTAACCGAGCAAGAGAGACCTCCATTTGGGATCTGTTGCTAAAGGTTGATGTATTAGGTGAGCCCCAAAGGATCAACATCCCCTTTGGGAACACAAGGAACCTCCTAACTACTGACTTTGTGCGTATGCGATTCTTGGAGTACTGGCCAGTTTATGGCACTAATCCCCTCGAATTTGAGTTCTTGTGGGGTTCTAGAGCCCACAAAGAAATCACAAAGATGGAAGCCCTGAAGTTTGTGGCAGAGGCCCATGATGAAGAACCCTGGAGCTGGCCAGAAGAATATAATAAGGCTCTAGAAGCTGACAAGGCCAAAGAAAGAGCCAGGCTGCTGGCTTAGAGTTCTGGTCAGAAGACATTATGAATGATAAGGCAAATGATTTGGTCCAGTTGGCCATTAATGTCACAGAGGAGTTGCTACCTATACATCAGGATGAGCTATTGGCTCACACTGGCAAAGAATTTGAGGATGTGTTTCCAAATATCCTCAGTCGAGCTACTCTAATACTTGATCTGTTCTATGGGTTCTCTCTGATTGAGGTTGATACCAGTGAGCACATTTACCTCCTTGTCCAGCAACCAGAATCAGAAGAAGAGCAAATGATGCTAGAGAGCCTGGGGAGACCCACTCAAGAATATGTGATGCCAATCCTGGGTTTGATCTTCCTGATGGGCAACCGTGTCAAAGAGGCCAATGTCTGGAATTTGCTTCGGAGATTCGGTGTGGATGTAGGGAGAAAGCATGCCATCACCTGCAAACTTATGAGACAGCGCTACTTGGAATGCAGGCCACTCTCCTATTCTAATCCAGTTGAATATGAGCTTCTATGGGGTCCTCGAGCTCACCTTGAAACCACCAAAATGAAAGCCCTGGAGTATATGGCCAGGCTCTACAGAAAGCAACCACAGGACTGGCCAGAGCAATATAGGGAGGCTGTTGAAGATGAAGAGGCCAGAGCCAGATCTGAGGCAACTGCCATGTTCTTCTTTGGCCCCATGTGAAGTCTGAGGGAAGTGTGTCACTTCAGTTAAGTGGCATCAATTAAAGGGGCCTGGGGAAATGGGTACTGGGGCCCCAAATCAGAAATTGGGCAGGGTTGGGGTGAAAAGTACACATTGTGCTTGCTATTTGTGTTCCATTTCTAATAGTATTTTCTTCCTTTTAATATACTCTGAATTAGATTCATGATCAGTGTTTAAAAATAGAATTGCTCATTTGTCATTCCTGTCTTATTTCATTATAAAAGTTCATATGGCTGCATAAAATGTATTGGTAATATTTACATCTTTCTATGATGTGGAAGAAAATATATAGCTTTTCTTTAACCATTTGAAATAATCAATAAATGGTCTCATACAGGAGTTAAGTAACAACAGTGATAATGTACACACAAGAAAAACAAACACAAAATCATTGGTCTGTTAATGTTCTCCCATCGTGTCTACTGTTGTTGTTGTTGTTTTTTTTTTTTAATTACTGGCATTTACCTGTATTTGCTTTGTGGTTCCAGAGTGTAGTGAAAAATAAAAGTTCAGTGAATTAGTCTCCATGCTTAAGTACTATTTTATTCAACAAACATTTATTAAATATCTGCCATGCTCTAAGCACAGTGCTTTATGCTGGAAATATAAAGGTGAGGAAGAGCCAGTTGAGCCCCAGGGCTTAAGAGAGAGGGTCTGTGAAAGTAAACCAACAATTATATTATTGCTGTGGCAAGTGGATAATAGGGGTAAGCTCAGAGATCTATGAGAGTTTGCAGGAGTAAGTCCCAACTAAACTGCAAGTTGTGGGAGGGGACAGTGAAGGGGCAGGGGTGTCACACAAATGGAGAAGTGGCCAGAGGTGGTGGCAGGGGAGGATGAGGTGGTATGCAGGGCTAGGGACAAGTTAACCTTTAGTGACTTCTATTGTAAGACCCAAGGTTGGAAAGAGGGAGGAAAGGAGGGCTAGTCCATGAAGTCAGGGGCAGTATGTAAAATTGCTTCGTGGGATTTACATGAACCTCAGGAAGACAATGTCGAGTTCAAGTTAAGAGCAGAGTGAGAGAGATAAGCCTGTGGCAGAGGTAACAGAGGTTTATATTCTCAGAAAGTGAGTCTTAGAAATCAACAATTGTTCTCCTGAAAGCAGCTAGTCTTGGATTTCCGTCAGACCTAACAGTTCACGCGGGGGAACTCTGAACGGCAACCTCGGCAGCGCTGTTTATTTCTGCACTCAAGCCGTTAAGGTGAGTGTTAGTATTTTGGTTCTCTTCATCCAGATCCGGGATCTTGCAGCTTCTAACCCTGCTCGCAGCTCTCCCCTAGAGAACTGGCAGCAGCAGCTAACAATTCCTGTAAGGGAGCCCTGGCTTAATAGTATATTAACCTAAAGTCACCTCTAATGCAAGGTTGCGGGGGAAGAAGGGGGCTGCCTATCAGTGGTGTAGGTTTTATGCTTTGTCTCCTCCTGGCATCCGTAAGCTTTCTGCCCTTTCATCCATTTAATCACTAGAGGCTACCCTCAACTGCCACCTCCTATCAGATGGAAGAGAGGACTTTCCTCACATTTTCGTCAGTCTCAAGAAGAAAGCAACACAATCGTCTAACGGGGGGAGAGGGGACAGGAAGAGGGGAGATACACTCTTTCGGCCCCAAGCCTGGCAGCAGTGCAGAAGGCAAACTGGAGCTGCCTGCTTGGGGAAGTCACTGCGCAGGCGCACTCCACGGTTGCCTGGGCAATAGCGCCCCAACTAGTCGCAGAGATCTCCCCTATCGTTGCATTCCCAGGAAAACTAAAGACGAAGGGCGGAATTTCCAGTGACAAGAAAATGCGTAACTAGAGAACTAAAGGGGTTCTTTAAAATAGGATGGAGGTGGAGTTGTGAGGCAGGAGAATATTCAACTAAAACTCTGGGACTTTGAAACAGTGTACGACTTTCAAGCTAAACTGAGAGCCTTTCATTATTCAGCCTCCTTGGACCCTTAGTCTGTACATGCTTGCGGGGTGGGGGAAGGGGGGCAAGCTGATAAGTCCCAAGTTTTTCTTGCTCTGATTTTTTGGGGGAGTTGTTAAGCTTCTGGATCCTCAAGTACATCAGTTCTTCTGGGGGCAACAGTAGAAAGAAAACTGTCAAGGGGAAGGTGTAGAATCTGGACCGACCATAATGTAAAGCTGCCAACATTTTTAATACTAAATTTATGCCAGACATTATGCTGGGTTCTTCATCTTCTTTAGCTCCAATCTCACCACCAGTTCTCAAATAAGTATTTTAATAGTCCCATTTGATACTATGGGAAACTGAGGCTTAGGTAAGGGGTCCAAGGTCACACAGCCAGTCAACAGGAGCTGGGATTAGAGGCTGCCTTTGGCTACAACGCATACTGTTTACAGTGCATAGCATCACAGCCTTTGCTATGTCCTTACTCAAATTTATTGACTCTCAAAAGTACAAGGAACGGCTATATGCCAGGCTGGGAGGGGCTTAAGACCACAGCTGTCCAAAGGAAGATTAAAGTGAGGCTGAAATTTCTCCAGGCTCTTCTTTGTTCCATCACTCAGGCTCCATGAGAGCTGTAGGTGTAGAATTTGCATTTCTGTCCAGTCTCCCTACTTTGTCCTATGAGTCTTCCCCACTTCATTCGCTTCTGCAAGCTTCCAGCCTTATCTGCTGGCTTTTACCTAGGGAGCATCAAACATCACTATTTCTCCAGAAGTGTTGGCAATTTTTTTTTTTTTTTTGTAACCCTGAAACAACAATGATCTGATAGAGCTCCTTCCTTGCCCAGGGGAGCTAGGGATGAAAAAATAGAAGTGAAAAATAGCTTCTGTGTCACAGATGCCACATGTAGTCTCCCAGAAGTAACAAAGGTGAGGCTTGCACAGAACACATGCCAATGATAAAGGAAAAGGTATAGTATCTTAGTAACTACAGCCATTCTTTTGAAGGTCATGAAAGGCCTGGATATTCTCTTTTATTCAAGTACCAAATTAGAATTAGCACCCCTTAGGGAAAACACTTAGGGGTAGAAATGAGTGTCAGGCAAACAATATTTACAAACGATGTTTGAATTACTCAAGTATTAAATACAAGCACCAAGCCTTAAGAACACTGGACCAAATACCCTTCTTCTGTGTAAATTAATTTGTAAAATGGTACAGTCTGAGTTCATTTGCAGACTCTTTGGGTTATTGATACCCACCAGGTATTGAAGTTTTGGCCAAGGTGGGGCTTGCAGAATGGTTGTTGGCTAGATATGGACTCAGTATCCTATATCTACAATGCAATCCAGAGTCCCCTTTGATCCATGATTGGGATTTGTGCTGGGGAAAAAGCATTGAGAATATATGCATGTTCAAGGTTTCCCTGGTGGCTGATAAAGAATCCACTTGGGATGCAACAGACTGCCAGCGATGCGGGAAACACAGGTCAATCCCTGGGTTGGGGAAGATCCCCTGGAGCAGGAAATGGCAACCCGCTCCAGTATTCTTGCCTGGGAAATCCCATGGACAGAGAGGAGTCAAACAGGACTGAATGACTGAGCACACAGGAGCACCCTCTTTTGGAGAGAATGGGCAGTTATGGAAGCCTTTTCCTGCCGTTGTCTTCATCAGTTTCAGTAAACTTATCACAAATAAGCATTACATCCAAGGAAAAGTTGAGCTGGACTGACAACTGTGGACTGTGGACTTCAAGGCAATTCTCCTAGCCCCAGGATTACTAAACTCTCCCTAAACCCTCCAATACCAACAATCTAGACCAACCTGCAAGTACCCTTCACATTTAGGCAAGGACCCCACGGTCTCCTCCTCCCTTCCTAGAGGGTATCTCCATGCAGGGAGATTTCTCACTCAACAGTTTCTCCTCCCCTTCCATGAGTACTCAAAAATGTCTTAAGGAATTTTCTACAGGCAGGGTTTGAGGCTAGTTGCAAATAAAGTTGGAAAAGAATTATCAGAGTAGGTCCTGCTCCCTGAGATACTTGTTCTAGCACCCATTTGAACATTCTAAGCATAAGGAGGGGATAGTATATCAGAATGGCTATGAACTCTGGATCTGGACAATGCTGGCTCTTTCACTTCCTAGCCATATAACCTATGCAAGTTACTCAACATCTCTTTCTAAGCCACTTAAAGCTGTTTTCAAGAAATTGATAGAAAAGCCCAGGTTCACACATTTATTATTTGATGACATCAGAACAATAACCCAGGCCAATTGTATGTTAGTCTAGTGAAAGTGAAAGTGAAGTCGCTCAGTCATGTCCGACTCTTTGCGATCCCACGGACTATAGTCTACCAGGCTTCTCTGTCCATGGGATTAGCAGTATTTAAATCCTACAACAGTGATTTTAAGACTGCTAATTATCAACACCTTGGTTCAGTTCAGTTCAGTCACTCAGTCATGTCTGACTCTTTGTGACCCCATGAATCGCAGCACGTCAGGCCTCCCTGTNTTTCTGCTGTGCTCCCTATGTGACATAAACTGAACTGACTTCAACAGTAATCTGTATTGTTTCCATGTTCCATATGTGAATCCTCTGAATGTTGACATGATTGATGGTATTGTTCTTCCATTTAATCTTTAAAGATAATTCTCTGTCCATTCCAACTAGGATAAAAAATAACTATAGAAGAAATTCTGAGTCTTAGTATTTTGTTGTTGTTATTGCTAGAGGAAAAATGGTATTTACTTTGTGCTCTGGTTTCAGATATTAAACTCTTTGGTAAAGTCTTACAAATTAAAAAAACAAAAAACAAATGAATACTCAGTTCTTAGACTTCTAGTGTTTGTTTACTTTAGTAAATATTTCAGGTGAGTATTATCCCTGGATAGTTTTGAATTACTGAGGTCTAGTTGCATTGGTAATATATTCCTTAAAGACACCTATCCATAAGACACTTTTTAGGAGTCCATGCATAGTCTCTTTAAGTAGGCCTCAGTGACCTATGGATAATCATCTGCTTTATATACCACTCCCGGAGTCCCAAATAGTGATCATGTCTTCTTATATAAAGTGGCAGGGTTAGAAAGGGATTTGGGAGCTGAAGCCTAAAGTCTGAACAGCCTATCCCAAGCTGCCTTTCTCCTGAAAGTGCTTGCTTTGGCATGGGCTGGCCAGGGTAGGGCATCTGTTCTCTGAGTGTCCACTTTCTTGAAATATAGAAGAGCATGAGGATGTAGAAAGGGAGGACACAAGAATATCATTGCTTCTGAAGCTGCCCTCTGTTCTGAAGCCTCAGCCACACCTCAGAAAAGCTTCCTTGCTGGTAAGGGCTGAAGGCTACAGGGTACCCTGGAATGAGCCCAGTCTGGATTGCTCTACTTCTGCAATACAAAGAGGATTGCTGTCCTAGAAGAAGATGTTCATTATTCCAGTGAAGAAGACCACTCTGAGATCCAGCTGTGGAGGCCAGGTATGGAAAACTGGAGGCACACATGACTGCTCTCCTTTGTCTGGATTGGAGGCAGGGTCGGGGAGAGTATAAGGACTGGGATGGAGGAAGTAAATAAGGAGAGCTTTGGCACAACTGTTAATTGTTTATATGATGTTTCCTCGCACATATATGGCCATGGACATCCTCATAGTTCCTAACAGGGAGATGCTGAGTGGAGAGAAGTTGATCACTAGATCTGACAGGGAACAAACTGACCCCTGAGGTCAATGGAAGCACCAAAGTATCTTGTATAGACGAACTCTATTGCTAATCCTGGAGAAGACAATGACAACCCACTCCAGTACTCTTGCCTGGAAAATTCAATGGATGGAGGAGCCTGGTGGCCTGCAGTCCCTGGGACCACTAAGAGTAGGACACGACTGAGCGATTTCACTTTCACTTTTCACTTTCATGCATTGGAGAAGGAAATGGCAACCCACTCCAGTATTCTTGCCTGGAGAATCCCAGGGACGGGGGAGCCTGGTGGGCTGCCGCCTATGGGGTCTCACAGAGTCAGACGTGACTGAAGCGACTTAGCAGCGGCAGCTTAATCCTGGAGAAGACAATGACAACCCACTCCAGTACTCTTGCCTGGAAAATTCAATGGATGGAGGAGCCTGGTGGCCTGCAGTCCCTGGGACCACTAAGAGTAGGACACGACTGAGCGATTTCACTTTCACTTTTCACTTTCATGCATTGGAGAAGGAAATGGCAACCCACTCCAGTATTCTTGCCTGGAGAATCCCAGGGACGGGGGAGCCTGGTGGGCTGCCGCCTATGGGGTCTCACAGAGTAGACGTGACTGAAGCGACTTAGCAGCGGCAGCAGCATTGCTAATTCTACCAACAAGGAGTCAGGCCCAGCTCAGCTCAATCCTCAGGTACTTCCACAACTCACCCACCTGGTCCAGTTTAACAAGCAAATGCTGAATGCCTGATATATGTGTAACATATACTGGACTTGTTGTATCAGATACTAAGACACAGAGATGATTCAGATAAGGCCCCTACCTTATCTGTGTTCCAACTCTGTGATCAATCTAATAAGAGTTTTATTTCAATGTGTACCTTTTTCATCTCTAGAATTTCTAATTGCTCTTTCTCAAACATACCTTAAATTTTAAATTAAATTTTAGAAGGAAGACAGAAGATGGCGGAGAAATAGGAAGGGGAGACTACTTTCTCCCCCACAAATTCATCAAAAGAACATTTAAACGCTGAGTAAATTCCACAAAACAACTTCTGAATGCCAGCAGAGGTTATCAGGCACCCAGAAAAGCAGCCCATTGTATTCAAAAGGAGGTAGGAAAAAATATAAAAGACAAAAAGAGAGACAAAAGAGGTAGGGATGGATTCCATCCCAGGAAGGGCGTCTCAAAAAGAGAGAAGTTTCCAAACACCAGAAAACACTCTCACTGCCGAGTCTGTGGCAAGGCTTGGAAGCACAGAGGGCAACACAACAGGGAGGAAAAATAAATAAAGAATTAAAACCCACAGATTACAAGCCCAATGGTAACTCCTCTGGCAGAGAAGTAGCACAGACACCTGCACCCACCACCAGCAAGCAGGGGCTGGGCAGGGAGGCGTGGGCTGCATTGCTTAGAGTGAGGATCTGGCCTGAATGCCCTGAGCGCAATCTTAGCGAACTAACTTGGGCTGGCAAACCAGACTGTAGGATAACTACCACGCAAAAAGCCAGCCCTAACCTAAGACACTGCCAGGTCCATGCACAGAACAAAGGACTGAACAGAGATAGCTGGCTGCAGACCATCCCCCTCCGGTGACAGGCAGCCAGAGCCAGAAGGGGACAATCGCAGCCCAGTGAGACATTAACTACCAAACTGCAAGCAGGCTTCTTTGCTAACTAAGATTTCTTGGAGTTCTGGTCAGTCATCATCTGCCTGAGAAGGTGTGCAGGTTGTACACCCAGAAAACCAAGTGGCAGGGACAGGGGAGGTAAGTCGCAGCAACCGTGCTCGCCAAACACATCACCTGAGCTGCTCGGACTTGGGAAGGGCACAAAACGCAGGCCCAATTGAGTCTGCACCTCTGAGGACTACCCAAGTGCCTGAACCTGAGCGGCTTAGACCTGGGAGGTGTATGTAGCCCAGGGCTGGCCTCAGATGATTCCCAGCAGAGCAACCTAGAGCCTGAGAGTGTGGGCAGGGAGGGTACACGGGCCGTGAGCGAGGGCAGGCCCAGTGTGGCTGAGGCACTGTGAGCACATGCCAGTGTTATTTGTTTGCAGCGTCCCTCCCTCCCCACAGCGCGACTGAACAAGTGAGCCTAAAAAGTGTCCACCACCGCCCCCTTGTGTCAGGGCAGAAATCAGACACTGAAGAGACCAGCAAACAGAAGAAGCTAAAACAGAGGGAACCGCCTTGGAAGGGACAGGTGCAATAGATTAAAACCCTGTTGTTAGTACCAACTACACAGGAAGGGGCCTATAGATCTTGAGAAATATAAGCTGGACCAAGGAACTATCCGAAAATGAACTGACCCCACAATACCCACAACAACACCAGAGAAAGTCCTAGATGTATTTTTACAATCAATCTTTTTTAAAAAAATTTTTAGTCCTCTATTACTCCTTTAATTTTCACTTTTATAACATACTATTACTTTGCAAAAAGAAAGACCCAATTTTTAAAAGCAAACTTCATATATATATATATATATATAATTTTTGTAACTTTTTTTTCTTCTTTTCTTTAATATTATATTTTTGAAAATCCAAACTCTACTCTAGATTTGTAATCTTTGCTTTTTGGTATTTGTTATCAATTTTATACCATTAAGAACCCAATCTTCAGTACCCATTTTTACTTAGGAGTGAGATACTGGCTTGACTGCTCTCTCCCCCTTTGGACTCTCCTTTTTCTCCACCAGGTTGCCTGTGTCTCCTCCCTAACCCCTCTCTTCTCTACCCAACTCTGTGAATTTCTGTCTGTTCCAGACGGTGGAGAACACTTAGGGAACTGATTACTGGCTGGATCTGTTTCTCTCCTTTTGATTCCCTCCTTTTATCCTCCTGGTCACCTTTGTCTCCTTCCTCACTCTTCTCTTCTCTGTATAACTCCATGAACATCTCTGAGTGGTCCAGTTGTGGAGTACACATAAGGAAGTGATTACTGGCTAGCTTGCTCTCTCCTCTATTGATTCCACCTCATCTCATTCAGGTCACCTCTATCTCCCTCATCGCTCTTCTCTTCTTCATGTAACTCTGTGAACCTCTCTGGGTGTCCCTCACTGTGGAGAAACTTTTCATCTTTAACCTAGATGTTTTATCAATGGTGCTGTATAGGAGAAGTTTTGAGACTACTGTAAAAATAAGACTGAAAACAAGAAGCAGGGGGCTTAAGTCCAAACCCTGAGAACACCAGAGAACTCCTGACTCCAGGGAACATTAATTGACAGGAGCACATCAAATGCCTTCATACCTGCACTGAAACCAAGCACCACCCAAGGGCCAACAAGTTCCAGAGTAAAACATACCACACAAATTCTCTAGCAACACAGGAACACAGCTGTGAGCTCCAATATACAGGCTGCCCAAAGTTACTCCAAAACCATAGACATCTCATAACTCATTACTGGACACTTCGTTGCACTCCAGAGAGAAGAAATCCAGCACACAGAAAATCAACACACAGAAATCGCTTGCATTCCTATACACTAATAATGAGAAAGTAGAAAAAGAAACTAAAGAAACAATTCCATTCACCATTGCAACGAAAAGAATAAAATACTTAGGAATATACCTACCTAACGAAACTAAAGACCAATGTATAGAATACTATAAAACATTGGTGAAAGAAATCAAAGCGGACACTAATAGATGGAGAAATATACCATGTTCATGATTGGAAGAATCAATATAGTGAAAATGAGTATACTACCCAAAGCAATTTATAGATTCAATGCAATCCCCATCAAGCTACCAGTGGTATTTTTCACAGAGCTAGAACAAAGAATTTCACAATTTGTTTGGAAATACAAAAAACCTCGAATAGCCAAAGCAATCTTGAGAAAGAAGAATAGAACTGGAGGAATCAACCTGCCTGACTTCAGGCTCTACTACAAAGCAATAGTCATCAAGACAGTATGGTACTGGCAGAAAGACAGAATATAGATCAATGGAAAAAAATAGAAAGCCCAGAGATAAATCCACACACCTATGGACACCTTATCTTTGACAAAGGAGGCAAGAATATACAGTCTACTAAAGATAGTCTCTTTAACAAGTGGTGCTGGGAAAACTGGTCAACCACTTGTAAAAGAATGAAACTAGAACACTTACACCATACAGAAAAATGAACTCAAAATGGATTAAAGATCTAAACGTAAGACAAGAAACTGTAAAACTCCTAGAGGAGAACATGGGCAAAACACTCTCTGACATACATCACAGCAGGATCCTCTATGACCCACCTCCCAGAACACTGGAAATAAAAGCAAAAATAAACAAATGGGACCTAATTAAACTTAAAAGCTTCTCCACAACAAAGGAAACTATAAACAAGGTGAAAAGACAGCCTTCAGAATGGGAGAAAATAATAGCAAAGGAAGCAATTGACAAAAAACTAATCTCAAAAATATACAAGCAACTCATGCAGCTCAATTCCAGAAAAATAAATGACCCAATTAAAAAATGGGCCAAAGAACTAAATAGACATTTCTCCAAAGAAAACATGCAGATGGCTAACAAACATATGAAAAGATGCTCAACATCACTCATTATCAGAGAAATGCAAATCAAAACCACAGTGAAGTACCATTTCACACCAGTCAGAATGGCTGCGATCCAAAAGTCTACAAGCAATAAATGCTGGAGAGGGTGTGGAGAAAAGGGAACCCTCTTACACTGTTGGTGGGAATGCAAATTAGTACAGCCACTATGGAGAACAGTGTGGAGATTCCTTAAAAAATTGCAAATAGAAATGCCTTATGATCCAGCGATCCCACTGCTGGGCATACACACCGAGGAAACCAGAATTGAAAGAGACACGTGTACCCCAATGTTCATTGCGGCACTGTTTATAATAGCCAGGACATGGAAGCAACCTAGATGTCCATCAGCAGATGAATGGATAAGAAAGCAGTGGTACATATACACAATGGAGTATTACTCAGCCATTAAAAAGAATACACTTGAATCCGTTCTAATGAGGTGGATGAAACTGAAGCCAATTATACAGAGTGAAGTAAGCCAGAAAGAAAAACACCAATATACATATATATGGAATTTAGAAAGATGGTAATGATAACCCTGTATGCGAGATAGCAAAAGAGACTCAAATGTATAGAATAGTCTTTTGGATTCTGTGGGAAAGGGATTCTGTGGGTGGGATGATTTGGGAGAATGGCATTGAAACATGTATAATATCATATATGAAATGAATTGCCAGTCCAGGTTCGATGCATGATACTGGATGCTTGGGGCTGGTGCACTGAGATGACCCAGAGGAATGGTACGGGGAGGGAGGAGGAAGGGGGACGTGTATACCTGTGGCAGATTCATGTTGATGTATTACAAAACCAATACAATATTGTAAAGTAATTAACCTCCAATTAAAATAAATTCATTTATATTAAAAATAAATTTAAAAAAAGAACCAAAAAAATTAAATTCTAAAAATAAATTCCAGTCCTGTTTTCATCTTTTTAAACACTTTAAGCAGTCTTATTTTTTTCAGTTTTCTATTATTGCTTATTTGTTTAGTTGTAAATTCTGCCTTTTTTGGGGGGGTCTGCTCAGTATCTAATGTTTGTGAGTTTTTGTATGGGCATTATAACTTGTATCTGTATGCTAATCTTTAGCTGACATTATCTTCTTAGAAGCTCTCTATGGCTGGCTCTGTTGACAATTTCTCCCTCCTGGGGAGGAAAGATGGAGCTATGTGCTGTCTGGTGCAGCTGTTCTACCCCTAGTCGTTCCAGCACAGACACAGAAATCTTTCTGAGCTTGGATGCTCTCTAGAGCTCCCCTAGAGAGAATACTTCCTGCCCCATAGAAGCCTTCTCCTGTACATATATCTTTGAGATATTTATCCAAATCTCTGCTGCCCTTTATGACTCAGTGCTCTTATAATTTATTCCTTTTCTAAATCGCTAGTGTCATTTAAATGGGATTCTGGAAAGATGAGGGAAAAAACAATATAATCCAATGTCATGACCAGAACACAATTTTTGTTTTAATACATAAAAGTTGGAGTCACTGCAAGTATTTTGCTTATACTTGTTAATATAATTAGAGTCCCTCCATTCATTGAAATTGTATAAAATATTTGGAAATGATGGAGTAGAGACTATTATTAAAGAATACAAAAATTATGGTTAATATATATTGTTAAATACAAAATGCAAGCTGTGAAACAATAAAGTCAATATTATCTTGTAAAAATGTATATTTAAATAATGGAAATATATTTCTTTTCAAATTGATGAATAGTGGTGCAGTAGACAAAATAATAGCTGCTCAAAGATGTCCACATCCTGATCCCTGAAACCTGTGAATATGTTACTTTACATAGCAAAAGGGACTTTTCAGATTGATTGAATTAAAGATATTGAGTTAGGGAAATTATCTTGGATTATTCAGATGGACCCAAGGTTAGGACAAGAGTCTTTATTCAAGCTGTGAAACAATAAAGTCAATATTATCTTGTAAAAATGTATATTTAAATAATGGAAATATATTTCTTTTCAAATTGATGAATAGTGGTGCAGTAGACAAAATAATAGCTGCTCAAAGATGTCCACATCCTGATCCCTGAAACCTGTGAATATGTTACTTTACATAGCAAAAGGGACTTTTCAGATTGATTGAATTAAAGATATTGAGTTAGGGAAATTATCTTGGATTATTCAGATGGACCCAAGGTTAGGACAAGAGTCTTTATAAGAGGGTGGCAGGAGACCTAATTAGTATAGGGGATGTGACAAATGAAGCAAGAGGTTGAAGTAATGTGAGAAAGGGATCCTGAACCAAGAAACATTGACAGCCTCTGGAAACTAAAAAAGCAAGGAAATGGAGCCTCTCTTCAAAGCTTCAAGAAAGAACTAGTCCTACTGACATTTTGACTTTAGTCCGATGAGACTGATTATGAACTTTTGAACTTCAAAATTGTAAAATAATAAATTTTTGTTGTTTTAAGCCTCGAAATTTGTGATAATTTGTTATAGCAACAATAGGAAACTAATACAAATGCTTACTAGAGGGCAGAGAATTTTAAAGTGTCTACTTTTGCTTAAAAAGAAATTAACATCCAGATAAACAAGACAAATAAAATACAGCGCTTAAAACAGCTGAATCTGTCCATAACAATGAGACTCTGGTGTCAGCTTATGATTATAAAAAAATTAAAATGCTGCAATATGCATGTAGGAGAATACAGAAGGAAAAGTGGAAGTACTTACATGTCTCACAGAAATATAAAGTGATAGTAGGTTGTATAGGACTACATCAATTACTTCATAAAAATTTTAAGGAAATGCTTGTGTCCTGTACACTGTAGTTTCATTTCTAAGAATGGATTTTGAGAAAACATTCTTGGATGTGAGCTTACATTTGGTTGAAAGTATCATCCCAGGCTTAATTTAAATGAGGAAAAACACCAACTACAACTAACTAAAAACACCAACTAAACTTTTAATAATATTTGATTGATAAGGAAAATAAAGATTGTCCTATGCAATAGAAGGACATACAGATATCAGAAGTTATGATGTTCAGATTCTTCTCTGGTGGTCCAGTTACTAAGACTTCACGTTTTCACTGCAGGGGACACAGGTTCAATTTCAGATCAGGGAACTAAGATACTGCATGTCATATGGCACAGCTAAAAAAAAGTTGATGTTCAACAATGATTAATAGCAAGAAAGTCTGTTTAGGAAACAATACCAACAGTGTGACTCAATTTCTATGGAATAAAAGAGAACTATTTTTCTAGCCACATTATAATCTTATTTATCTCTGGTTAGTGGCTTTAAAGGTGCTTTCTGTTTTTTTAAAATATATTCTAATATTCATTTTCTTAATATTCCACAGTGGAATTACATTTGTTCGAACGAATTGAAGAAAACATCAGAGGCACACTGTGATAACCTCTTTCTTTCGAAAAGTGAAGAATTCAAATGTTCTGAATGAAGGTTGGGTTGAGGAGACAATCTATGATGCTGTGGATGGGAGCATACACATAAACAGCCCCTTTGTGAAGCGTCTTTTGGCAACAAAAAACACTTTTGAAGATTTTCTCAGGAAATAATCCAGCAGAGAAGCATAGATCTAGCTATATAGATAACATAGAAATATTGATGGTTCATGATAAAATTTGAAATGATTTTAAAACCAAAAATTAGTTACAGAAAATAGGATTTGTTAATTAATTTGAATGAAGTTCTGTCACTGAATAGGAAATATCAGAAAAATATTTAAATACACATAAATTCTGAAGATTTATCATTTTGTAATAAAAAGTAAATATTTGGCATGATTATATTTCTGTAGAAATAAACATTACGAATCGCCAGTCCAGGTTTGATGCAGGATGCAGAATGCTTGGGACTGATGCACAGGGATAATCCAGAGAGAGGGTGTGGGGCGGGAGTGGGGAGGTGGGGGTCGGGATTGGGAGTTCATGTACACTCGTGGCTGATCCATGTCGATGTGTAGCAAAACGAATACAGTATTGAAAGCAAAACAAACTAAAAAAAAAATTAATTAAAAAAATTATACAATGGAAATGAATGTTCTCAAATTAAACTTTGATCATATCTCTGTGTTGCATGTAATTCTGGTGACTTTCTAACCTTCTTATCCTGATTTTTATTTGTCTACAACAAAGTACTGTCTCTTGTGTAATAATATTTTTAAAGCCTGTATAAAACAATAAAGATCAAGTAATTTTAATTAATGAAATGAGCACAGACCCAATGTAATCAATGATACCCAATAGAAACATTCACTTGAACACTGTATCACATTACCCATGAGACCCTATATTGGAGCAACATCAATGAAAGCCATTTGGCAGCATTTCATTCAAAGCTCTGAAAGACACAGGCACTTTCAAAGTGCCATTTAACCTTGAGAAATATTTGCTCATAAGTAATTCTGAATATTAGCACAAATGTAAATACAAAGATGTTCTACTCACTACAACCTATTCAAATTGGGAAACCTTGAAAACTCAACAGTGATGGAGAGGGTTGAGAGTATGAATCAGTTATGGAAATTTAATGTATTATAAGCACTGCAAATTCTACTGTCATGGAAGAATTTTTAAAGACACGGAAAATTGAAAACTAGGGTTTTAAAATATTTAAAAATAATTACTGAAACACAGGAAGTTGCAAAGTTGGTACAAAGAGATTCTGTATACTTTTCACCCAATATTTCCCAGTGAGTATTACTTAAATATATATAATATAATATCAAAACCAGGAAACTGCCTTGGATTTAAATGTTTAGTTCTATATCATTTTATCACAGGTAACCACCACCACACAACATATAAAACTATTCCATCCCAACAAACATTTCCTTCTTGCTACCCCTTTATTGTCAACACCCAGACTTATTTTTCACCAGAAACCCTGCAGGCCAGAAGGGAATAGCAGGATTTAAAGTGATGAAAGGGAAAAATCTAAAACCAAGATTACTTTAACTAGCAAGGATCTCATTCAGATTTGAAGGAGAAATCAAAAGCTTTACGACAAGCAAAAGTTAAGATGATTCAGCACGACCAAACTACCTCTACAACAAATGCCAAAGGAACGTCTCTAGACAGGAAACACAAAAAGAAAAGGCCTACAGAAACAAACCCCAAACAATAAAGTACATGCTAACAGGACCATACGTGTCGATAATTACCTTAAATGTAAATGTATTAAATGCTCCAATGAAAAGACACAGATTGACTGAATGGATATAAAAACAATACCCCTATACATGCTGTCTTGAAGAGACCAACTTCAGACCTAGGAACACAGGCAGACAAAGTGAGGGGCTGGAAAAAGATATGCCATGCAAATGGAAGCAAAAAGAAAGCAGGAATAGCAATACTCATATCAGATGAAATAGACTTTAAAATAGAGAGTTAGAGAAGACAAAGAAGAACACTACATAATAACCAAGGGATTAATCCAAGAGGAGGATATAGCAATTATAAATATATATGCACCCAACAAAAGAACACCTCAATAACTTAAGCAAATGCTAACAACTTTTAAAGGGGAAATAACAGCAACACGATAATAATGGGGATTCTAATAGCACACCGACACCAAAAGACAGACTATCCAGACAGAACATTAATAAACACTACTTATAAAAGGTACATTGGACCAGTTGGACCTAATTGATATCTAAAGGACATTTCATCCCAAAACAATAGATTTCACTTTTTTCTCGGGTTTACATGGAACATTCACCAGGATAGATCACATCTTGGGCCACAAATCAAGACTTGGTAAATTTTGGAAAAAATGAAAACATTTCAAGCATTGTTTCTGACCACAAGGCTACAAGATTAGATATCAACTACAGGAAAAAGAATACAAAAATCTCAAACACATGGAAGTTAAATGATACATTTCAGAATAACCAATATATTTCTAAATATCAAAAAGGAAATAAAATATGCCTAGAAACAAATAAAAATGAAAACAGAACAACACGAAACCTTTGGGATGTAGTAAAACCAGTGCTAAGAAGTTTATAACAATACAAGTTTAATCAAGAAACAAGAGAGACATCAAATAAACAACTTAACCTTACACTCAAATCAACTAGATAAAGAAGAAGAAGAACAACTACTACTAAAAAAAAAAAAAGGTAGTAGAAGGAAAGAAAGCATGAATCTGAGAGGAGAATTAAATGAAAAATAATGAAGATGACAATAGACAACATAGGTTGGATCATAGAAAAAGCAAGAGGATTCCAGAAAAGCATCTACTTCTGCTTCATTGACTGCACTAAAGCCTTTGT
Organism: Aepyceros melampus; assembly: GCA_006408695.1. Lineage (NCBI taxonomy): Eukaryota > Metazoa > Chordata > Mammalia > Artiodactyla > Bovidae > Aepyceros > Aepyceros melampus. The sequence goes on along the minus strand of SJXQ01004232.1, from coordinate 31,963 downwards.
GTGAATAACAACAAACTGTGGAAATTCTTAAAGAGATGGGAGTAAAGGAACACCTTAACTGCCTCCAGAGAAACCTGTATGCAAGTCAAGAAGCAACAGTTAGAATCAGATGTGAAACAACAGACTGGTTCAAAATTGGGAAAGGAGTACATCAAGGCTATATATTGTCACCTTGCTTATTTAACTTATATGCAGATTACATCCTGCAAAATGCTGGACTGGATGAAGCACAAGCTGGAATCAAGACTGTCAGGAGAAATATAAATATCTTTATATCAAAATATCTCAGATATGCAGATGACACTACCCTTATGGAAGAAAGTGAAAAAGAACTAAAGAGCCTCTTGATGAAGGTGAAAGAAGAGAGTGAAAATTCTGGTTTAAAAATCAGTATTCAAACAACTAAAATTATGGCATCTGGTCCCACTACATCATGGCAAATAGATGGGGAAACAATGGAAGCAGTGACAGACTTTGTTTTCTTAGTCTCAAAAATCACTAATGATAGTGACTGTAGCCATGAAGTTAAAAGACACTTATTCCTTGGAAGAAAAACAAGGTTTGTCTATGACAAACCTAAACAGCATATTAAAAAGCAGAAATATTATTTTCCTGAAAAAGATCCGTATAGTCAAAGCTATGGCTTTTCTAGTAGCCATGTATGTATGTGAGAGTTGGATCATAAAGAAGGCTGAGCACTGAAGAATTGATGCTTTTGAACTGTGCTGTTGGAGAAGACTCTTGAGAGTCCCTTGGACAGAAAGGAGGTAAACCAGTCAATCCTAAAGGAAATCAGTCCTGAATATTCATTGGAAGGACTGATGCTGAAGCTCCAATGCTTTGGCCACCTGATGTGAAGAGCTGACTCATTGGACAGGACCCTGATGCTGGGAAAGATTGAAGACAGGAGGAGAAGAGAACAACAGAGGTTGAGATAGTTGGATGGCATCACTGACTCAATCGACATGAGTTTGAGCAAGTTCCAAAAGATGGTGAAGGACAGGGAAGCCTGGTGTGCTACAGTCCATGGAGTCACAAAGAGTTGGACATGACTGAGTGACTAATCAACAACAGCAATCATAAAAAATCTTCAGAAAGTAGGCACAGAAGGAACATAACTCAACATAATAAAGGCCATATATGGCAAACCCACAGCAAACATTATACTCAGAGGTGTTAAATTGAATGCATTTCCCCTGAGAACAGAAACAAGAAAAGGGTGCCCACTCTTGCCAGTATTATTCAACATAGCTTTTGAAGTTCCAGTCACAGTAATCACAGAAGAAAAATAAATAAAAGGAGTCCAGATTGGAAAAGAAATAAGCCTCTCACTGTTTGAAGATGACATGATCTTATACACAGAAAACCCTAAAGATGCTAGGAGAGAATTACTATCAGTAATCAATGAATATAGTAAAGTCTCAGGGCACAAAAGTAATACATATAAATCCCTTGCATTCCTATACACTAACAATGAAAAATCAGAAAAAGAAATTAATGAAACAATCCCATTCACCATTGCAACAAAAAGAACAAAATACTTAAGAATAAATTTAAAGAAAAAAAGACACATATAGAAAGCTATAAAACACTGATGAAAATCAATGATGACACAAATAGGTAAAAAAAATATGTCATGTTCTTGGAATGAAATAATCAATATAGTGAAAATGAGTATACTACCCAAAGCTATCTATAGATTCAATGCAGCAGCTAGCTAAGTTGCTTCAGTCTTGTCCAACCCTGTGTGACCCATAGATGGCAGCCCACCAGGCTCCCCCGTCCCTGGGATCTCCAGGCAAGAACACCTGAGTGGGTTGCCATTTCCTTCTCCAATGCGTGAAAGTGAAGTCTCAGTCGTGTCCAACTCCTAGCCACCTCATGGACTGCAGCCTACCAGGCTCCTCCATCCATGGGATTTTCCAGGCAAAAGTATTCCTATCAAACTACCAATGGTATTTTTCACAGAATTAGAACAAACAATTTTACAATTTGTATAAAAACACAAAAGGCCCTGAATATCCAAAGCAATCTTGAGAAAAAAGAATGGAACTAAAAGAATCAACTTTTGGGACTTCAGACTCTACTACAAAGCTACAGCCATCAAGACAGTATGGTACTAGCACAAAGACAGAAATATAGATCAGTGGAACAACATAGAAAGCCCAAATACAATTCCAGGCATCTGTGGACACCTTATCTTTGAAAAGGGAAGCAAAAATATACAATGGAGTAAAGATAGTCTCTTCAACAATTGGTGCTGAGAAAACTGGTCAGCTACATGTAAAAGAATGAAACTGGAACACTTTCTAACACCATACACAAAAATAAACTCAAAATGGATTAAAGATCTAAACGTAAGACCAGAAACTATAAAGCCCTTAGAGGAAAACATAGGCAGAACACTTTCTGACATAAATCACAGCAAGATCCTCTATGTCCCACCTCCCAGAGGAATGGAAATAAAAACAAAAATAAACAAATGGGACCTAATTAAACTTAAAAGCTTTTGCACCACGAAGGAAACTATAAGCAAGGTGAAAAGACAGTCCTCAGAATGGAGAAAAAACAATAGCAAACAAAGCAACTGACAAAGAATTAATCTCCAAAATATACAAGCAGCTCAAGTGCTCAATACCAGAAAAATGAACAACCCAATCAAAAAGTGGGCAGAAGACCTAAACAGACATTTCTCCGAAGAGTATAGACAGAAAAGAATAAACACATGAAAAGATGCTCAACATCACTCTTTATTGGAGAAATGCAAATCAAACCACAATGAGGTATCTTCTCACATGGATCAGAATGGCCACATCAAAAAGTCTACAAATAATAAATGCTGGAGAAGTGTGGAGAAAAGGGAACATTTTTACACTGTTGGTGGGAATGCAAACTGGTACAGCCACTGTGGAGAACAGTGTGGAGATTCCTTAAAAAAAAAACAAAAACACTTGGAATAGAGCTGTCATGTGACTCATCAGTCCCACTGCTGGGCATATATCCTGAGGAAACCAGAAGTGAAAGAGACACATGTACCCCCAGTGTTCATTGCAGCACTGTTTACAATAGCTAGGACATGGAAGCAACCTAATTGTCTATCACCAGATGAATGGATAAGGAAGTAGTGGTACATAAACACAATGGAATATAACTCAGCTACAAAAAGGAACATATTTGAGTCAGTTCTAATGAGGTGGATGAACCTACAGCCCATTATACAGAGTGAAGTAAGTCAGAAAGTGAAAGACAAATACTGTATATTAACACATTCAGTTCAGTTCAATTCAGTTCAGTCGCTCAGCCGTGTCTGACTCTTTGCAGTCCCATAAACTGCAGCACACCTGGCCTCCCTGTCCATTACCAACTCCCGGAGGTTACCCAAATTCATGTCCATTGAGTCAGTGGTGCCATTCAACCATCTTATCCTCTGTCGTCCCCTTCTCCTCCTGCCCTCAATCCCTCCCAGCATCAGGGTCTTTTCAAATGAGGCAGTTCTTCACATCAGGTGGTCAAAGTATTGTAGTTTCAGCTTCAACATCAGTCTTTCCAATGAACCCTCAGGACTGATCTCCTTTAGGACGGACTGGTTGGACCAGTCCAACTCTCACATCCATACATGACCAACGGAAAAACCATAGCCTTGACTAGATGGACCTTTGTTGGCAAAGTAATGGAATTTAGAAAGATGGTACTGATGATCCTACATACAGGGCAGCAAAAGAGACACAGATGTAAAGAACAGACTTTTGGACTCAGTGGGAGAAGGTGAGGGTGGAATGATTTGAGAGAATAGCATTGGAACATGTAAATGACCATATGTAAAATAGATGACAAGATGAGTTAGATACATGAAGCAGGGCACCCAAAGTTGGTGCTCTGGGACAACCCAGAGGCATAGGATGGGGAGGGAGGTGGGAGGGGGCTTCAGGATGGGGGAACTACATATGATACCTGTGGCCAACTCATGTTGATGTATGGCAAAAACCATCACAATATTGTAAACTAATTATCCTCCAATTAAAATAAATTAATAATTTTTTAAAAAATAAAAAATAAAAGTGAAATAAAAAGTATCTGAATTGGAAAGAAAGAATTAATGCTATTTACTATTGCAGATGACATGATCCTATATGTAAAAATTTCTAAAGATTTTCCGTATAAGAAAAACTATTATGACAAATACATTCAGTAAAACTACAGGATAAAAAAATCAACATACAAAATCATTGGTATTTTTATACCCTAACAATGAAAAATCTGAAAAGGAAGATAAGAAAAGTGTTTGATTTAGAATCGCATCAAAAAGAATAAAATAGAGGCTGTGGTTCAAGATGGTGGTGTATTAAGATTCTGAACTCATCTCTTCCCACAGTAACACCAAATGAACAGCTATTATATGGAACAATTTCATCTGGAAAAAAAGACTAGAACATAGAGAACGAAATGTCAACCCACTCTGGTATTCTTGCATGGAGAAACCCATGGACAGAGGAGCCTGGCAGGCTACAGTCCATGTGGTCACAAGAGTCAGACACGACTTAGCAACTAAAACACAATACATGCAAATGTTCTGTATCTTGATTACTGTAGTGATGATGTAAATTCATGTGTTTTCCACACTAGTAAGATTATACACTAAAAAGAGGAAGTTTTACTGTATGTAAATTATACTTCAATTAAAAAAAAAAAAAGACTACAGCAAACTTCGAAGTCTCACATTTCCTGATTTCACAACTTACTTACTACAAAGTCACTGTCATCAAAATAGTGTGGTATAGACAGACATATAGCCCCATGAAATATTATAGAGGGCCTATGAAATATTATAGAGAGCCCAGAAATAAGCCCTTGTATGAAGGTCAATGATTTTCAACAAATGCCAAAATGATTCAATTGTTTCTCCATTTAAACAAATAATGTTAGGAAAACTGGATATCCACATATAAAAGAATAAAATAGACCCTTACCATATATAAAATATATACCATCTATGAAAATAACTCGAAATGAATCCAAAATTTAAACATAATTTCTAAAGTTATAAACTTTTATAATAAAACATAAGACTCAATTTACACAGGTCATGGTTTCTTTGATATGATACCAAATGCTCAGAAAACATTTTAAAAAACACATAATTGAGCATCATTAAAATTAAAATGATTCTACTTCAAAGTAAACCAATAATTTGAAAATACAACCCCTAGAACTAGATAAATTATTTGCAATCCATGTATCTTATAAGGAACTTGAATGTAGAATGCGTGAAGAACTCTTACAATCCAATACTAAAATATCAAATATCAAATTAATAAATGAACCAAGGAGCTGAACAGATATTTCTCTAAGGAAGATAAGCAAATGGCCAATAAGCACATGAAAGGACTCTGTATATTATTTTCCATTAAGGAAACACAAATCAAAGCCACAATGAGGTACCACTTGACATTTACTAGAATGTCGAAAATGTTACACTATGTGAAAGAAACCAGTCACACCAAAAATATCACATATTGTATTATTTCATTTACATGAAATGTCTGGAGTAAGCGAATTCGTAAGTAGTAAATGTATATTAGTGTTTTCTTATACCTGAATGAATGAAGAGAAAATGAGCAGGGACTGCTAAAAGATACATGGCTTTTTATTGAAGTGATAAAATATTCTATTGTTATGATGGTTGTACAATTCTGTGAATATACTCAAAACCATTGAGTCATGCATTTTAAACAGGTGATTTCTATGGTATGTGAATTATATTTCTCTTTATTCCCACTTGAAGGAATTGTATGAAGCTGCCACGCATGGATGAGAGAAATTAAAACTTCATCTTGCATTTGCATTCCAGTTAACTCTACCCACATCAAGATGGGCACAAAAAGAACAGAAACAGTAAAGACCTAACAGAAGCAGAAGAGATTAAGAATAGGTGGCAATCATACACAGAACTGTACTAAAAATGTCTTAATGATCCAGAAAATTGTAATGGTGTGTCACTAATCTAGAGCCAGACATCCTGGAGTGTGAAGTCAAGTAGGCCATAGAAAGCATTACTATGAACAAAGTTAGTGGATGTAATGGAATTCCAGCTGATCTACTTAAAATCCTAAAAGATGATGTTGGTAAAGTGCTGCACTCCTTATGTCAGCAAATTTAGAAAACTCAAAAGGACTGTAAAAGCTCAGTTTTCATTCCAATTTCAAAGAAGAGCAATGCCAAAGAATGTCTAAACTACCACACAATTACACTCAACTCACATGCTAGCAAGGTAATGCTCAAAATCCTTCAAGCTAGGCTTCAACAGCTTGTGAACCAGGAACTTTCAGATACACAACCTGGATTTTGAAGAGGCAGAGGAGCCAGACATCAAATTGTAAGCATCCATTGAATCATGGAGAAAGCAAAGGAGTTCCAGAAATAACATCTACTTCTACTTCATTGACTATGCTAAAGCCTTTGACTATGTGGATCACAGCAAACTGTAGAAAATTCTTAAAAAGATGGGAACACCAGACCACTTTACCTGTCTCCTGAGAAATCTGTATGTAGGTCAAGAAGCAATAGCTAAAACTGGACATAGAAAAACTGACTGGACCCAAATTAGGAAAGGAGTACCGCAAGGCTGTATATTGTCACCCTGCTTATTTAACTTATATGCAGAGTGCATCATGTAAAATCCTGGGCTGCGTGAATCACAAGCTGGATACACAGTTGCTGAAAGAAATATGAACAATCTCAGATATGCAGATGATACCACTGTTATGGCAAAAATTGAAGAGGAACTAAAGAATCTCTTGATGAAAGTGAAAGAGGAAAGAGCTGGCTTGAAATTCAACGTTTAAAAAAGCATTTAAACATTTAAACGTTTAAAATAGCAACGTTTAAAAATAGCATCCAGTCCATTACTTTATGGCAAATAGAAGGGGAAAAAGTGGGAACAGTGACAGACTTTATTTTCTTGGGCTCCAAAATCACTCTCTGGACAAAGACTACAGACATGAAATTCAAAGACGCTTGCTACCTGGAAGGAAAGCAGTGGAAAACATAGACAAAGTATTAAAAAGCTATGGCTTTTCCAGTAGTCATGTACGGATGTAAAAGTTGGACCATAAAGAAGGCTGAGCGCCAAATAATAGATGCTTTTCAACCATGGTACAAGGAGATCAAACCAGTCAATGCTAAAGGAAATCAACCCTGAATATTCATTGCAAAGACTGACGCTGAAGCTGAAGCTCCAATGCTTTAGCCACCTGATGCAAAGAGCTGACTCATTGGACAAAACCTGATGCTGGAAAAAATTGAAGGCAAACGGAGAAGGGGAAGGCAGAGGATGAGATGGTTAGATAGCATCACTGACTCAATGGATATGCATTTAAGCAAACTCTGGGGTATAGTGGAGGAGCCAGTCTATGAGGTGGCAAAGAGTTGGACATGACTTAGCAACAATGCAATATCATATTTCTATAGTCTCCTAGTTTCACTCGGTTATTTATCCTAAATTGCTTCACTTAATTAGGGCCCAGAACTTTGTCAAAAAATATGAATTTTGGCAAGGTAATCATGAGAGAGCATGGTCTTCATTTACAGAATCTTAGGCTATTCAGTCAGGACTGTAAAGATTTTACATTGTAAATAATGAGAAATTAAATCCTAGGGTGGGTAAGACCAAGTCTTAGATCATAAGTTTTGTTACTGATCGAGTTATGAGTGAATCTCAGGATTCAGTTGATTATATCAGGCTCTGTCTAGTAGGATTGCCAGTCAGCAGTTAAGAGCACTTACTGTGAGCCAGACATTTCTCTAGGCACTGAGCATGCATGCTTCCATGCTCAGTCACTCAGTCGTGTTCGACTCTTTTTGATCCTATGGACTGCAACCCACCAGGTTCCTCCGTCCATGGGATTCTCCAGGCAAGCATACTGGGTGTGTAGCCATGCCCTCCTACAAGGGATCTTCCCCACCCAGGGTTGGAACCCACATTTCCTGCATCTCCTGCATTGCAGACCGATTCTTTTACCCACTGTTCAGTTCAGGTTCAGTTCAGTCACTCAGTCATGTCTGACTCTTTGTGACCCCATGGGCTGCAGCCCACCAGGCTTCCCTGTCCATCACCAACTCCCAGAGCTTACTCAAACTCATGTCCATCACGTCGGTGATGCCATCCAACCATCTCATCCTTTGTCGGCCCCTTCTCATGCCTTCAATCTTTCCCAACATCAGAGTCTTTTCCAATGAGTCAGTTCTTCACATCAGGTGGCCAGGGTATTGGAGTTTCAGCTTCAGCATCAGTCCTTCCAATGAATATCCAGGACTAATTTCCTTTACGATGGACTGTTTGGATCTCCTTGAAGTCCAAGTGACTCTCAAGACTCTTCTCCAACACGACAGTTCAAAAGCATCAGTTCTTCGGCCCTCAGCTTTCTTTATAGTCCAACTCTCACATCCATACCTGACTGTTGGAAAAACCATAGCTTTGATTAGATGGACCTTTGTTGGCAAAGTAATGTCTCTGCTTTTTACTATGCTGTCTAGGTTGGTCATAGCTTTTCTTCCAAGGGGCAAGCGTCTTTTTATTTCATGGCTGTAGTCACCATCTGCAGTGATTTTGCAGCCCAAGAAAATAAACTCTGGACTGGAAGAAACACAAGCTGGAATCAAGATTGCCGGGAGAAATATCAATAACCTCAGATATGCAGATGACACCACCCTTATGGCAGAAAGTGAAGAGGAGCTACAAAGCCTCTTGATGAGAGTGAAAGAGGAGAGTGAAGAAGTTGGCTTAAAGCTCAACATTCAGAAAACTAAGATCATGGCATCTGGTCCCATCACTTCATGGGAATGGGGAAACAGTAGAAACAGTGTCAGACTTTATTTTTTGGGCTCCAAAATCACTGCAGATTGTGACTGCAGCCATGAAATTAAAAGACACCTACTCCTTGGAAGAAAGTTATGACCAACCTAGATAGTATATTCAAAAGCAGAGACATTACTTTGCCGACTAAGGTCCGTCTAGTCAAGGCTATGGTTTTTCCTGTGGTCATGTATGGATGTGAGAGTCGAACTGTGAAGAAGGCTGAGCGCCGAAGAATTGATGCTTTTGAACTGTGGTGTTGGAGAAGACTCTTGAGAGTCCCTTGGACTGCAAGGAGATCCAACCAGTCCATTCTGAAGGAGATCAACCCTGGGATTTCTTTGGAAGGAATGATGCTAAAGCTGAAGCTCCAGTACTTTGGCCACTTGATGCAAAGAGTTGACTCATTGGAAAAGACCCTGATTCTGGGAGGGATTGGGGGCAGGAGGAGAAGGGGACGACCGAGGATGAGATGGCTGGATGGCATCACGGACTCAATGGACGTGAGTCTGAGTGAACTCCGGCAGAGGGTGATGGACAGGAAGGCCTGGCGAGCTGCAATTCATGGGGTCGCAAAGAGTCGGACACGACTGAGCGACTGAACTGAACTGAACTGAACTCTGCATATATGAGCGACTGAACTGAACTGAACTCTGCATATAAGTTAAATAAGTTAAATAAGCCGGGTGACAATATACAGCCTTGATGTACTCCTTTGCCTATTTGGAATGGAAATAGTCTGTTGGCCCATGTCCAGTTCTAACTGTTGCTTCTTGACCTGCATACAGATTTCTCAGGAGTCAGGTGAAGTGGTCTGGTATTCCCATCCCTTTAAGAATTTTCCACAGTTTGTTGTGAACCACACAAAGGCTTTGGCATAGTCAATAAAGCAGAAGTAGATGTTTTTCTGGAACTTTCTTGCTTTTTCAATGATTCAGCAGATGTTGGCAATTTGACCTCTGGTTCCTCTGCCTTTTCTAAATCCAGCTTGAACATCTGGGAGTTCATGCTTCATGTACTTTTGAAGCTTGGCTTGGAGAATTTTGAGCATTACTTTGCAGTGTGTGAGATGAGTGTGATTGTGCAGTAGTCTGAGCATTCTTTGGTATCACCTTTTTTGGAATTGGAATAAAAACTGACCTTTTCCAGTCCTGTGGCCACTGCTGAGTTTTCCAAATTTGCTGGCATATTGAATGTAGCACTTTCACAGCATCATCTTTTAAGATTTGAAATAGCTGAACTTTAACTCTATCACCTCCACTAGCTTTGCTCATAGTGATGTTTCCTAAGGCCTATTTGACTTTTCATTCCAAGATGTCTGGCTCTAGATGAGTGATCATGCCATCATGGGTCATTAAGATCTGGGTCATTATCTGGGTCATTAAGATCTTTTTTGTACAGTTCTTCTGTGTATTCTTGCCACCTCTTCTTAATATCTTCTTTTTCGGTTAGGTCCATACCATTTCTGTATGGGCACATTCCTTTATTGCGCCCATCTTTGCATGAACTGTTCCCTTGGTATCTCTAATTTTCTTGAAGAGATCTCTAGTCTTTCCTATTCTATTGTTTTCCTCTATTTTTTTCTTTTTTTGCTTTGATCACTGAGAAAGGCTTTCTTATCTCTCTTTGCTATGATTTGGAACTCTGCATTCAGATTTACCCACTGAGCCATTTGGAAATCCAGGCACTGTGCATACAGCTCTAGAAATAACCATTGAGAAAATAAGCTCACACTTGTGTGTGAGAAGGGTAGATGGGAGAGAGTTGACCACTCCCTCCCTCCACCACTGCACTTTCTTTCCCCTCCCTCTGGCCTGGTTGTTCAGGGCACATTAAACGTCCACAAACAAGCTGATGGATCCCATGGACTGGAGGTGGGAAAAGGTTTGCAGCCCCCAGCTACTCAGCTGTTTCACATCTCTCCAATTGAGTCCTACTGTCTTTCCTGTCAGCTTCTGTCCTCCATATAATATTCTGGGCTCTATAATCAACTCAGGTGTTTAATGACACAGTTATAGCTTAATTGGCCCTTGCTGCTGGTTGCTATGGTGATGCAGCCAGACATTCTGCTCAGTAAATTAAAATAAGAGGGAATCTGAGGTGGGAGGGGACAACATAGCTTGAGGAGGCTCAAATAAACTTTAATAATTTCTCTTGATTAGAAGTCTCTTTTAAATTTCTGTTCCCTAGTCTATCTCTGGGAAAATAGAGACTTAACTGAGGTAAAAGCATTTAAAAAAAATTCATTGGAGTATAGTTGCTTTACAATGTTGTGTTAGTTTCTGCTATACATCAAAGTGAATTAGTTATACATATATCCACTCTTTCCCAGATTCATTTCCCATTTAGATCACCACAGGGCACTGAGTAAAGTTCCATGTGCTAAACAGTAGGTTCTCATTAGTTACAAATTTTATAGAAGTAGTGTACATGTCAGGGAAAAAAGCCTTTTAATAGAGATATTTCCAAGGTAAGGACAAGGTTTCATATACTCAAGACCAAGAAGTGACTTTGGAAAACATATCAGTAGGGATGGAAATATTCTTATTTATAAGGGTCTTAGTTTCAGACATGTCAGTCCAGGCTTCAGTGGCACCTTCCAATGTACATTTTACATATTTTATTTTTCTCTCTTTTTGGATAAACTTTATTTATAGACCAGGTTTTTAAAAAACTGAAGTATAGTTGATTTACAGTATTAGTTTCAAGTGTGCAGCAAAGTGATTCAATATTTTTTATAGATTATATTCCATTTAAACAGATAATGGCTATATTTTCATATATTGTACAATATATCCTTGTTGCTTCTCTATTTTATACATAGTAGTTTGTAACTCTTAATCCTATCTTGCCCCTCCTCACTTCCCTCTCTTCACTGGTAGCCACTTGTTTTTTTCTCTGCGTCTGTGAGTCTAAGTAATATCATACAGTATTTGTCTTTCTCTAACTTATTTCACTAAGCATAATATTCTCTATGCAGATCCACATTGTTGTAAATGGCAGAATTTCTTTTTGTGGCTCAGTAATATTCCATTGTGTATATATACCATTTCTTTATCCTTTCATCTGTTGATGGACACTTAGGTTGCTTCTATATATTGACTATTGTAAATAATCCTGCTATGAACATTTTGGGGTGCATGTGTCTTCAAATTAGTGTTTCGTTGTCTTTGTATACATACCCAGGAGTAGAATCGTTGGAGCATATGGTAGTTCGATTTTCAATTTTTTGAGGAGCATCCATACTGTTTTCCCTAGTGGCTGCACTAATTTACATTCTCACCAAGAGGGTAAAAGGTTTCCCCTATCTTCCTGTTTTTGCCAACATTTGTTCTTTGGGATCTTTTTTACCTTCTGACAGGTGTAAGGTGATATATCATTTCAGCTTTGATTTGTGTTTCTCTGATGATTAGTGATGTTGAGCATCTTTTCATCTGCCTGTTGGTTATCTCAGTGTCTTCTTTGGAAAAAGACCTGTTCAGGCCCTCTGCTCATTTTTTAAATCAGGTTGTTTGGGTTTTTATGTTGAGTTATATGAATTTTTTGTATATTTTCATATTAACCCATTGTCAGGTGTGTTGCTTACATAGTTATTATCCCATTCAGCAGTGGACTTTTAGCTTCTTGTGATAGTTTCTTTTACTGTGCTATTTAGTTTGATTAGTCCCATTTGTTTATCTTGCTTTTTTTCCCTTTGCTGGAGGAGACATATCAAAAAAACATTGTTGAGATAAATGGAAAAGAGCATACTGCTCTTTTATGTTTGTTTTTCTTCTAATTTTATAGTTTCCATTTACATCTTTAATTGATTTTGAGTTTATTTTTTGTGTATGTTGTTAGAGAATGTTCTAATTTTATTTTTTCCAATGTAGCTGTGCAGTTTTTCCAGAACCACTTATTGAAGAGACTGTGTTTTTTCTATCGTATGTTCTTGTTCCCTTTGTTGTAGATTAATTGTACCTATAAGGATGGGTTCATTTCTGGGCTCTCTATTCCATTCCATTTATATGCCTCTCTTTTTTTCAATTCTCACATGGTATTATGATTCATTTTACTTTTTTCATCTTTCATTCTCAGAATCTTTTATTTATTTATGATATAATTAAGGGCTTCTCAGGTGGCTCACTCATAAAGAATCTGCTTGCCAATGCGGGATACGCAGGAGACCCGGGCTTGATCCCTGGTCGGGAAGATTCCCTGGAGGAGGAAATAGCAACTTCAGTGTTTTTGCTTGGAAAAATTCCATGGAAAGAGGAGCCTGGCTGGCTGCAGTCCATGGGGTCACAAAGAGTTGGACAGGACTGAGCACCAATGCTATGCCAATCACTATGATATAATTGACATTGAACATTATGTACATTTAAGGTATACAATGTGTTGATTGAATACATTTATATATTGCAACATGATTACTACCCCAGTGTTAGCTAACACCTCTATCACATAATCAGTTTCTTTTTTTGTGTTGAGGACATTTAAGATCTAGTCTCTTAGCAAGTTTGAAGTATATAACACAGTATCATTGACCACAATTACAATGCTGTGCACTACAAACTTGTAGTTAGATGAATAAGTTCTGGAGAGCAAATAAGATGTTTTGATTCCACACAACTAGTAAGCAACCAGTTAAGACTTGAATAGCATTCTCTGAACTTTTCAAATTTTCATCTCATTTTTTCCTTTGCCCAAGACTCTATGGCCACAATGACCTACATTTCTCCTTCACCTCTCCAAACTATCTTCATGTGTTAGCACTTTTGTATTTGCCCAAGTTCTGGCTGGTCTCTGGGCTCCCAGATCTTCCACTGATTGCCTTTATTTTGCCATATGACCCCTCCTAAATGTTGTCTCTTGAGAGGCATGCTATCTTAAGTACACCCTTACCCCAGCTTTCCCCATCCCTCTTACTCCTAGTTATATTTTATTACTCATAACATTTACTACTACTGAAAAATTTGTCACCTGCTTAAATGTTTTCGCCCGGTTTTTCTGACTTAGAATATAAACTCCATGAAAATTGGACTGTTGTTCATTTACCACCATATCCCTTGCCTTGAACATGTTATGATTTATTTTTATTTTTTACAGATTTAAAAGGCTACAGAGCATTTACAGTTATTACAAAATATTGGCTATATCCCCCATGTTGTACAATACATCATTGTAACCTATCTTAAAACCAATAGTTTGTACCTCCCACTCTACCACCTCTATATTGTCCCTCCCCACCTCCTTACTGGTAACCAGTAGTTTGTTGTCTATATCTGTGTATCTGTTTCTTTTTTGTTATATATTTTAGTTTGTTGTATATTTTAGATTCCACACATGTATAAGTGATAACACATGGTATTCATCTGTCTTAAGTGGAAAGGAAGTGGAGTCGCTCAGTCGTGTCCGACTCTTCGCGACCCCGCGGATTATAGCCTACCAGGCTCCTCCATCCATGGGACTCTCCAGGCAAGCGTACTGGAGTGGGCTGCCATTTCCTACTCCAGAGGATCTTCCCAACCCAGGGACTGAACCCAGGTCTCCCGCATTGCAGGCAGACGCTTTAACCTCTGAGCCACCAGGGAAGCCCCACATGACCNCCCCTCCCCATCCCGCGCCGCGCGGGTGGAGGAGAGAGGCTCGCGAGCCGGGCGGGGCGAGGCCACCACACCCGCGCCGCTCTCGGAACCCGACCGCGTTAATGATCCTTCCGCAGGTTCACCTACGGAAACCTTGTTACGACTTTTACTTCCTCTAGATAGTCTAATTCACTTAGCATAATGCATTCCAAGTCCATCCATGTTGCAGCAAATAGTAAAATTTCACTGTTTTATGGCTGATTAGTATTCAATTGTATATATAATCACATATTCTTTAGCCATTCAACTGTTGATAGACACATAGGTTGTTTCCATATGTTGGCAACTGTAAGTAGTGCTGCAACATTGAGTTACATGTATCTTTTTAAATTGCTGTCTTTATTTTTTTTTTGATATTTACTCAAGCATGGGATTGCTGAGTCATATGGTAATTATGTTTTTATCTTTTTGAGAAACTCCATGCTATTTTCACAGTGGCTGTACCGACTTATCCACATCCTTGCTAACATTTGTTACTTGTGTTCTTTTTGATGATAGCTGTTTGGACAGGTGTGAGGTGATATCTAATTGTGTTTTAGATTTGCATTTCCCTGATGACTAGCTATTTTGAGCATCTTTTCATGTGCCTATTGGCCATCTGCATTTACTCTTTAGAAAAATGTCTATTTAGTTCTTCTGCCCATTTTTCATTAAATTGCTTGTTTGATATTGAATTGCATGAGATGTTTATATATGTTGGATATTAATTCCTTATTGGTCATATCATTTGCAAATATTTTATTTCATGCAGTATGCTGTCTTTCTGTTTTGTTGATGGTTTCCTTTGCTGTGGAAAAGCTTGTAAGTTTATTTAGGCCCCATTTGTTTATTTTTCTTTTTATTTACTTTAGGAGATGAATAAAAAAAATGTTACTAGGATTTATGTCAAAGAGTGTTCTGCCTGTGTTTTCCTCTAGGAGTTTTATAGTATCCAATCTTACATTTAGGTTTTCAATTCATTTTGAGTTTATTTTTGTATATGGTGTTAGAGAATATTCTGATTTTATTCTTAAATATATAGCTTTCCAGTTTTCCCTGCACTACTTACTGAAGAGACTGTCTTTCCTCCATTGTATATTCTTGCCTCCTTTGTTATAGATTAATTGACCATAAGTGCATGAGTTTATTTCTGGGCTTCTATCCTGTTGCATTGACTTGTGTGTCTGTTTTTGTACCAGTATCATACTGTTTGACTATCAACAAGGCTGAGAGCCAAAGAATCAATGCTTTCAAACTGTGGTGTTGGAGAAGACTCTTGAGAGACCCTTGAACAGCAAGGAGACCAAATCAGTCAATCCTTAAGGAAATCAACCCTAATATTCATTGGAAGGACTGATGCTGAAGCTGAAACCCCAATTTTTTGGCCACCTGATGTGAAGAGCTGACTCACTGGAAAAGACCCGATGCTGGAAAATATTAAGTGCAGGAGGAGACAAGGATGATAGAGGATGAGATAGTTGGATGGCATCACCAACTCAGTGGACATGAGTTTGAGCAAACTTCAAGAGGTAGAAAGGGACAGGGAAGCCTGGTGTGCTGCAGTCCATAGGGTCCCAAATAGTCAGACATGACTTAGCAACTGAATAATAACAACAACCACCATACTGTTCTGATTAATATAGCTTTGTAGTATAGTCTGAAGTCAGGGAGCATAATTCCTCCAGCTTTGGTCTTCTTTCTCAAGATTTTTTCGCTCTTTGAGGTCTTTTGTGTTTCCATAAAAATTTTAGAATTATTTGTTCTAGTTCTTTGGGAAATGCCCTTGATATTTTGATAGAGATTGCACTGAATCTGTATATTGCCTTGGGTAGTAAAGTCATTTTAATAATATTGATTTTTCTAATCCAAGAACATGGTATATCTTTCCATCTGCTTTGTCATCTGTTTCTTTCACCAGTGTCTTATAGTTTTTGGAGTACAAGTCTTTCATTATTTAGATTTGTTCCTAGGTATGTTGTTTTTGATGAGACTGTAAATGGGATTGTTCTCTTAATTTCTCTTTCTGATAGCAGTTTTCTTTTAAACTACTCAAGTAAAATCCTGGGGGTATGGGTAGTTGGATAAGAAATCAGAAAAAGGAATTGGTCATTATTGGTCCCTATTGGCATGTTTGTTGATGATAATGGTGGTTTAGGCACTAAGTCATGTCCAGCTCTTGTACCCCATGGACTATAGCCCACCAGGTTCCTCTGTCTGTGGAACAGAGGCAGGCAGGAATACTGGTGTGGGATGCCATTTCCTTCTCCAGAGGATCTGGACCCAGGGATTGAACCTGGGTCTCCTCCACTGCAGGCAGTCTCCTGACATTGCAGGTGAATTCTTTACTGACTGAGCCACCAGGGAAGCTTGGATATCATCTAAACGTCATTAAACCTTTCAGGAAAAAAAAAGCAAATCTGGATTTAGATTAGAAGAGACTTTATTCCAATAGACTTGAGGAAGAGTGAGGGAAAGGAATTATTTCAATAGGAAGAACTGCTGCCCATGAAATCTATAAGTATTTCAAAGGTTAGACATAAAACAGCTTTTCTTTTATAGGAGAAAAGAGACCAAAGCTGGAAAGAATTGGGCTTGGGGAAGTGGGATGAAAGAGTAGCCAGATTAAACAGTTGATCATGAAATGTTTTTACCTGAGGTCAATTGATGCCATTAAGGGGCCATGAAGAATGTTCAGGCTGAGGGTAAGTCAAAGTCAAAAGACCTGAAGGAAGAAGAGACACTTAACTAAAATTTGATCAAGTCAAGTTACCATTTATATTGTCAAGATTGGTCAGTGGTTTCAATCAGTTAATTATTTATGAAGCAAAGAATAAATATTTGGAGGGTCTGTGTTTAGCTTTGTTATATGGGTTTTTTTTTAAAAAAAAGGTGTGTATCATATGTCTTATCTAAGTTATATGACAAGGAGTGGCTCTCTGTGGTAAGCTGTTTCTTGGAGCACAAAGAGTGAATTATTTCTCAATTTTCTCTGTTTTCTAACAGCACAGGGCTCAGGTAAAATTCAACATCGTCAGTCCCTACTTTTGTTAAAGATGAGTGATGTTTGTCACTAAGCAACTGAGAGGTGGTTATAAACTTCCTGAGTGGTAAGCAGGTTCTCCAAGTATTTCACCAGTCTACCCTGGTGATCCAGACAACAGATTCTCCAGGGATAAATCCAGCTCATGTATGATCTGCCACATGATAAGTCCTTCAGTTATATTTCAAGTTGCAGGTAAAAAGATGGTTTGAAAGAATTAGACTTGACATAAAAAGATTGATTAAGGAGACTGGTTTAATAGTATGGATAGAAATAATAAGAATAGTTTACTTAACACTTACTTTGTAGCAGACTCAATTCTAAGCACATACCATCACTACTGAAACCTGTCCCTCTAATCATTGAGTGTAACTTCTGGATATGGGGATATTTGTAAGCAAGATCAAGAGTGTGAAGTTGATCATTAGAGAAACTGCCTGGACCACTGAAAGTCTTTCCAAAATCTCTAAGACTGCTCTGTGAATCATGAGGTTAATTTTACTGATAGATGAGACTGGTTTAATAGTATGGATAGAAATAATAAGAATAGTTTACTTAACACTTACTTTGTAGCAGACTCAATTCTAAGCACATACCATCACTACTGAAACCTGTCCCTCTAATCATTGAGTGTAACTTCTGGATATGGGGATATTTGTAAGCAAGATCAAGAGTGTGAAGTTGATCATTAGAGAAACTGCCTGGACCACTGAAAGTCTTTCCAAAATCTCTAAGACTGCTCTGTGAATCATGAGGTTAATTTTACTGATAGATATCCTTGGTGCCACTGCTGCTCCCACAACTGGATCCTTCTTTAACTTTTTCTGAACAGTCCAGAATTCTTAGACATCTTTATTTATTTTTAACAGATTTAGTGAAGTGTAACTTACATATCATCAAATTCACCCACTTTAAGTGTACAATTCAATAACTTTTAGCTTTGTAACTGCTGTCAACTTTTAGAACATTTCCACAGTCCCAAAATTCCTAGTGCTCATTTTCAGCCATTCCATGTATCCATTCTCAGTTCCAAGTAAACTACTTTGTGTTTCTACTATGTCTCTGTAGATTTGCCTTTTATGAACATCTATAATGTAACAGTGGCTTCCCTGGTGGCTCAGTGGTAAAGAATCCTCCTGCCAATGCAGGATATGTGGGTTTGATCCCTAGATTGGAAAGATCCCCTGGAGGAGGAAATGGCAACCCACTCCAGTATTCTTNCTATTACAGTATATTTTTGAATAGCAGGGATATTTTAAATATTCTATGGCAGTAGAATATTAAAATGATTAAAAAGTTGATTTAATATATAGACACTAAAACATTTTTGAAAAGTTCTAGTGGCATGTAATATATAGAATGAAATAATACTCATGTAAAACTGTACATTAATGAAAACTGTATATAAGTGTATGATCTCAATGGAATGAAAATGTATAACACTTGCATTTTTCTATGCAAGTTGGGAAAATAAACCAAAAGTTTAACAATGATTATCTCCAGTATGAGAGATTTTAAATGATTTTTCTCATTAATTTTTACCAAGTTTTCAACAGTGCTCAAGAATCACTTTTTAAAATTATAAACAAAGCTTTTTAAAAACACTTATGCAAAAATTTATTAATGTTATGAGGAATGGTCACTAAATACTTACATGAAAAAAACAGGATATGAAGCAAAATGAGGGGCTTCGCTGGTAGCTCAATGGTAAAGAATCCCCCTGTCAAACCAGGGAGTTCAATCTCTGGTCTGGGAAGAGTCCACTTGCCCTAGGACAACTAAGCCCATGCGCCATAACTACTGATCCAGTGCTCTAGAGCCCAGGAGCCACAATTACTGAAACCCACACACTCTAGAGTCCATGAACTGCAACAAGAGAAGCCATTGCAATGAGAAGCCCTCACATTGTAACTAAAGAATAGGCCCCACTCACTGCAACTAGAGAAAAAGCCCGTGCATCAATGAACACCCAGCACAGCCAAAAATAAAAAAATAAAAAATAATAAAATAAATTTTAAATTTTTAAAATTAAAATTGTTTAAAAAAGCAAAATGATGTTAAATATGAAAATACAAATAACTACACAGATGGGGAAAAGCTAGTAAAAATGTATCTAAACATTAAAATTGTTGTTTCTGGTGATGTGAAAATATGGGTGTTCAGTTGCATGCATCATTATTTTTCCATAGAAAAATGATTGGGAAAATGCAGCAACCATTGAGAAAAATAGCAGCTATAAAATAATATCTCAATGTAAATTTATGGTAAAGGATATGAATATCATTCAAAAAATAAAAATTAGAAATGCTGTGAAATGTAGCAATATGTTTAGCTTTCCTACTTTCAAAGAAATGCATATTAAAACAATTCTGAGGTGCAAATTTTCACTTATCACATTGAGAAACAATTATTTTAAAGATTATAATCAATGGAAGCAACAATGCATAAAAGCATATCTACTTTGCTCCAAGTTTGGAGTAAGGTGAAGGGGGAAAGGACAGGGAGGAAGTATATAAAGTTTTATTTTATAGAGTTCTGCTGCCATCTTCAGGAAGCTAACAAAATTAATAACATCTTTTTTTTTTCAGTTGACTTCACTCACAGATATGAAAGCCTTTGTAAAGATGTTTAACCTGATGACTGAACATACTGTAATTCAGGTATACTTAGGAAGAACTGGATTTTTGTTAAGTCAAGGAGATGGAGAGAGTTCACTGTACAAAAGTTGAGCATGTAGAGTAATGGAGCTGAGTAGTGAAAAATGGCAGATGCTGCTCATAAAAACTCCAAGGCAATACAGAACCATACTCACCTGGGGCAGTAGATTATGGGTAGAGAAATTAAATAAATAAACTAAATCCTGAAAGCATAAATGACACTTATTTGTGGCTGTGTCTGGTTCTCCGATAGTTCAGTTGGCAAAGAATCCGCCTACAATGCAGGAGACCAGGGTTCAATCCCTGGGTTGGAAAGATTCCTTGGATAAGGGAACATTTACCCACTCCAGTACTCTGGCCTGGAGAATTCCATGGACTGTAGAGTCCATGGGGTTGCAAAGAGTCGGATATGGCTGAGCGACTTTCACTTTTACTTTACTTTCACTGGTGGTGAAACTAAAGTCCAATGCTCTAAAGAATAATACTGCAGGGGAACTTGGAATGTTAGGTCTATGAATCAAGGTAAATTGGACATAGTCAAGCAGGAAATGGCAAGATTGAACATCAACATCTTAGGAATCAATGAAGTAAAATGGACATAAATGGGCAAATTTAATTCAGATGATGATTATATCTACTACTGTGGGAAAGAATCTCTTAGAAGAAATGGAGTAGTCCTCATAATCATGAAAAGACTCTGAAATGCAGATTGGGGTGCACTCTCAAAAACAGCACAATGAACTCAATTCATTTCCAAGGAAAACCATTCAACATCACACTAATCCAAGTCTATGCACCAACCACTGATGCCAAACAAGCTGAAGTTGACCAATTCTATGAAGACCTACAAGAACTTCTAGAACTAGCACCAAAAAAAAAAAAAAAAAAAAAGATGTCCTTTTCATCATAGAGGACCGGAATGCAAAAGTAGAAAGTAAAGAGATACCTGGAGTCACAGGCAAGTTTGGCCTTGGAGTACAAAATGAAGCAGGGCAAAGGCTAACAGAGTTTTGTCAAGAGAACATGCTGGTCATAGTAAACTCCATTTTCCAAAAACCCAAGAGACTATTCTACACATAGACATCACCAGATGGTCAATACCAAAATCAGATTATGTTCTTTGCAGGCAAAGATGAAGAAGCTCTGTATAGTCAGTAAAAATAAGACCTGGAGCTGATTGTGGCTTAGATCACAAGAGCCTTACTGCAAAGTTGAGTTCAGTTCAGTCACTCAATCGTGTCTGACTCTTTGCAACCCCATGGACTGCAGCATTCCCGGCCTCCCTGTCCATCACCAATTCCTGGAGTTTACTCAAACTCATGTCTGCTGTTTTTTCCTTATTGCAAAATTCAAGCTTAAATTGAAGAAAGTAAGGAAAACCACTAAACCATTCAGGCATGACCTAAATCAAACTACTTATGATTATATAGTAGAGATGATAAATAGATACAAGGGACTGGATCTGGTAGACAGAGTACCTGAAGAACTATGGATGGAGGTTCATAATGTTTTACAGGAGGCAGTGACCAAAACCATTCAAAAGGTAAGAAATGTAAAAAGGAAAACTGGTTGTCTGAGGAGGCTTAAATATCTGAGGAAAGAAAAGAGAAAAGCAAGAGAGAAAGGGAAAGATATACCTAGTTGAACGTAGAGTTCCAGAGAATAGCAAGAAGAGATAAGAGGTCTTCATAAATGAACAACACAAAGAAATTGAAGAAAATAATAGAATGGAAAGACTAGAGATCTCTACAAGAAAATTAGAAATATCAAGGGAATGTTTTGCACAAGGATGGGCACAATAAAGAACAGATATGGTAAGGACCTAACAGAAGCAGAAGAGATTAAGAAGACATGGCAAGAATATACAGAAGAACCACACAAGAAAGGTCTTAATGACCCAGAAACCACGATGGTGTGGTCACTCACCTAGAGCCAGACATCCTGGAGTATGAAGTCAGGTGGGCCTCAGGAAACATTACTATGAACAAAACATTACTATGGACATGATGGAATTCCTGACCTCTTAAAATTCTAAAAGATGATGCTGTGAAAGTGTTGCACTCAGTGTGTCAGCAAATTTGGAAAACTCAGCAGTGGCTACAGGATGGGAAAGGGTGGTCAGTTTTCATTCCAATCCCAAAGAATATTCAAACTGCTGCACAATTGTGCTCATTTCACATTTAGCAAGGTTATGCTCAAAATCCTTCAAGTGAGGCTTCAACAGTACATAAACCAAGAACTTCCAGATGTACAACCTGGGTTTTTGAAGAGGCAGAGGACCCAGATGTCAAATTGCTAACATTTGTTGAATCACGGAGAAAGCAAGGGAGTTCCAGAAAAACATCTACTTCTGTTTCATTGGAGCTTCCCTGGTGTCTCAGAGGTTAAAGCATCTGCCTGCAATGTGGGAGTCTTGGGTTTGATCCCTGGGTCAAGAAGATCCCCTCTAGAAGGAAATGGCAACCCACTCTGGTATTCTTGCCTGGAGAATCCCATGGACGGAGGAACCTGGTGGGCTACAGTCCACGGGGTTGCAGAGTCAGACGCAACTGAGCGACTTCACTTTCACTTACTGCTTCATTGACTATGTTAAAACCTTTGACTATGTGGATCACAACAACTGTGGAAAATTCTTAAAGAGATGGGAATACCAGACCGCCTTACCTGTCTTCTAAGAAATCTGTATGTAGGTCAAGGAGCAACAGTTAGAACTGGACATAGAATAACTGACTGGTTCCAAATTAGGAAAGGATACCATAAGGCTGTATATTGTCACTCTGTTTATTTAACTTATATGCAGAGTGCATCATGTAAAATCCTGGGCTGCATGAGTTGCAAGCTGGATTTACAATTGCTGGAAGAAATATCAACAGTCTCAGATAAGCAGATGGTACCACTGTAATGGCAGAAGGTGAAGAGGAACTAAAGAACCTCCTGATGAAAGTGAAAGAGGAGAGTGAGAGAACTGGCTTGAAACTCAACATTTAAAAATCTAAGATCATGGCATCCAGTCCCATTACTTCATGGCAAATAGAAGGAGGAAAATTGGGAATAGTGATATATTTTATCTTCTTGAGCTCAAATATCACTCCAGACAAGGACTACAGACATGAAATTCAAAGATGCTTGCTCCTTGGAAAGAAAGCTATGACAAACCTAGAGAGCATATTAAAAAGCAGAGACATCACTTGGCCAACAAAGGTCTGTCTAGTCAAAGCTATGGTTTTTCCAGTAGTCATGTATGGATGTGAAAGTTGGACCATAAAGAAGGCTGAGCACCAAAGATTTGATGCTTTTGAACTGTGATGCTGGAGAAGACTCTTGAGAGTCTTGGATCCTGAGATTGCCATGAGATTGCCTTGGACTGCAAGGCGATGCTAAATAGAAAGTCAAGGCTAAAGGAAATCAACCCTGAATATTCGTTGGAAGGACTAATGCTAAAGCTGAAGGTTCAGTGCTTTGAACACCTGATGCAAAGAGCTGACTCTTTGGACAAGACCCTGATGCTGAGAAAAACAGAAGGCAAAAGGAGAAGGGGGTGGCAGTGGATGAGATGTTTAGATAGCATCATTGACTCAGTGGACATGCATTTAAGCAAACTGTAGGATATAGTGGAGGACAGAGGAGCCTGGTATGCTTCAGGTCCATGAGGTTGCAAAGAATTGAACATGACTTTAGCAACTGAATAACAACAAAGCCTGAAAGAAAAGTTGAAGTGAAACTCTTTGCAAAATTAGGACTCTCAAAAGCAGCCATATATATGTAGGCATTTAGAAGTCACACGCAGGGCACATGCTCAGAAATGAACTTAGAAAACTTTACTTTTTGCTTGGACTGAACACTTGGCTCTGAGAAAGCCCGGCTACGCCTTGAAGGAGTGCTCAAGCAAAGAACCTATCTGCAACAACTTGATGAGCTCCTGGAATTCCAACAATTTCTGTCAAGTACATTCAAAATAAAGCCCTGGGGGAAGGTACTTTCAAGATTGTGGAGGAATAAGATGGGGAGACCACACTGCCCCCAAATACATGAAAACTTCATGTGCATATGGCACAACTCCTACAGAACACCTGAATGCTGGCAGAAGACCCCAGACTTCCAAAAAAGACAAGCCAGTCTCCTCAGAAATGATGTAGGACAAAAGGTAAAGTTTTTAAAGAGAGACAAAGGATTTCAGGACAGGGAAATGCACTTAGAGGAGGGACTCATGAAGGAGGAAAAGTTTCCACACACTCAGAAACCTCTCACAGGCACAGTCAGAGGAGAGCTTCAGAACCTCAGAGGGGAACATAGCAACAGGTGCTTGGAAGGAAAAGCAGAGGCTTCACCACAAGATCATTGCTAAACAGCACTTCCCAGCCAAGAATTAGTTTACATGCCCACCATTGTGAGTGGATGCTGGGTGCTCAGGCTCAGGCTTTGGAGGTCAAACCCCAGGAAGAGGACTGGGGTTGGCTGCCATGAAGATACTCAGAGGGGGCCAGTACAACACAGCTGAGGGAGTCCACAGAAAAGCCTTGGCCTGCCAGAGAGGCAAGAGATCATTGCTATGAGAATGCTCTAACTCTGAGCACTCCCAGAATGCAGGACCCTGCCTTCCTGAGTGCTGTAGTTGGCACAAGCTGACTGCGGCCCGTGACTCCAGAGGTAGAAAAGCTGGTGCAAATGCCAAAGGCAAAACTAGATGCAATTGCAGTTTGGGATACTAGAGGGGGTACATGACCACTTGACTGCTGCCAGGGCTGGTGTGGGTATCAGAGGTGGAGGACAGGAGCCTACTATGGGCTCAACACCAGAGTCACAGCTACCACCAAGCTGTGAGTGGACACAAGTCACTGCCCACACCTTCCTGAGAGCCTGAGCAGCTTGACTCTGCTGAGGGACCAACAACCCAGGGCCAATTCCCCTGGGGAAGCACACAACCTGCCTCAGACTGGTAACTTCCCAAAAGATTCTGCTGCAGCAGATACTCCCCACACACCCCAACTGTGTCTGCCATACCTCTCTCTCTCCCCAGCTCAACTCAGTAAGTGAGCCTCAATAAGCTGCTACTTTCACCCCCTCTTGTCTGGGCAGAGAACAGACACAAGAGGGAGGCCTACAAGTAGAGGCAGGGTCAAAACCAAAGCAGACCAACAGTGGGGCTGTGTAAGCAAAGGAGAGGAGGGGATATCACTTCTGCAGCCTCAGGTAGTGGATTAAGTCCTTGGAATTAGCCTGAGACTGTGAAATTTATGGGCAAGTGTGGATTTTGGGAACAAGTACAAACTGGAGTAAGGCCAGATCAGAGTCTAATCTGACCCCACACTACCCACAACAGATCTGGAGACCTTCCTAGAAATACTGGAGAAATTTCTGAGTAGGCAAATTGACTGGAGAACATGGTGTGGAGAGGTAAATGAAGGAATTAGAAATTGCAACCCTGTGGACTGAAGCCCACCAGGCTCCTCTGTCCATCGAATTCTCCAGGCAAGAATACTAGAGTGAGTAGACATTCCCTTCTCCAGGGAATCTTCCCGACCCAGGCATTGAACCAGGATCTCCTGCATTGCAGGCAGATTCTTTACCCTCTGAGCCACCAGTGAAGCCCATTCTTCTCACTATCACTCTCTATATATTTTTCTCTTTTTTCCCTTTTATTCTTTTTCAAATTATTCTAAGCTTTTTTCTTTATTATTCCTTTAATTTTTTATAACCTAATTTTTCCTTTTTTAAAACTATCTTATTTTTAAATAAATTTATTTTCCTACTTTTACAGTATACATTCATTATATTACATTTCCCCCTATGCTTTTGAATATGTATTTTTTCTAGCTTATTTTTAGTATCCATTTTCACTTACTGGTTTTTCTAAAAGCTGTGAGTGGACACAAGTCACTGCCCACACCTTCCTGAGAGCCTGAGCAGCTTGACTCTGCTGAGGGACCAACAACCCAGGGCCAATTCCCCTGGGGAAGCACACAACCTGCCTCAGACTGGTAACTTCCCAAAAGATTCTGCTGCAGCAGATACTCCCCACACACCCCAACTGTGTCTGCCATACCTCTCTCTCTCCCCAGCTCAACTCAGTAAGTGAGCCTCAATAAGCTGCTACTTTCACCCCCTCTTGTCTGGGCAGAGAACAGACACAAGAGGGAGGCCTACAAGTAGAGGCAGGGTCAAAACCAAAGCAGACCAACAGTGGGGCTGTGTAAGCAAAGGAGAGGAGGGGATATCACTTCTGCAGCCTCAGGTAGTGGATTAAGTCCTTGGAATTAGCCTGAGACTGTGAAATTTATGGGCAAGTGTGGATTTTGGGAACAAGTACAAACTGGAGTAAGGCCAGATCAGAGTCTAATCTGACCCCACACTACCCACAACAGATCTGGAGACCTTCCTAGAAATACTGGAGAAATTTCTGAGTAGGCAAATTGACTGGAGAACATGGTGTGGAGAGGTAAATGAAGGAATTAGAAATTGCAACCCTGTGGACTGAAGCCCACCAGGCTCCTCTGTCCATCGAATTCTCCAGGCAAGAATACTAGAGTGAGTAGACATTCCCTTCTCCAGGGAATCTTCCCGACCCAGGCATTGAACCAGGATCTCCTGCATTGCAGGCAGATTCTTTACCCTCTGAGCCACCAGTGAAGCCCATTCTTCTCACTATCACTCTCTATATATTTTTCTCTTTTTTCCCTTTTATTCTTTTTCAAATTATTCTAAGCTTTTTTCTTTATTATTCCTTTAATTTTTTATAACCTAATTTTTCCTTTTTTAAAACTATCTTATTTTTAAATAAATTTATTTTCCTACTTTTACAGTATACATTCATTATATTACATTTCCCCCTATGCTTTTGAATATGTATTTTTTCTAGCTTAGTTTTTAGTATCCATTTCACTTACTGGTTTTTCTATTAGCTTGATTACTCTTCTCTTTGACTCTTGTTTTTATTCTTTTTTTTTCTTTTCTCTGTGTTTTTTTTTTTTTTTCCTCTTCATTTCTCTTTGTGAGTCAGTTTCTTTGGCTGTTCTGAGCTGTTGAGTGTTGATTTCACCATTAGTCTTGGGGTTTTGTCTTCTATGCTTTGTGACCTGTGAAGGTTTTGTGCTACAGTAAAGGGTCAAGATTGAACCCCTAAGGTGGGAGACCCAAGTCCAAGACTTTGGACCACCAGAGAATTCCCAACTCCATGAAACATTAATCAACAAGAGCTCTCCCAAAGGTCTCTATCTGAGCAATAAGACAGCTCTACCCAAAGGCCGGCAAACTCCAGTGCTGGGTGCCTCAAACCAAACCTTTAGCACAACAAGAACACAACCCAGCCAATTAGCAGACTGGCTGCCCAAAGCAATACCAAGCCTACTGACACCCCAAAACAAATTACTGGACATGGCACTGCCCTTCAGAGAGACACAGTCCAACTCCATCCACAAGAACACAGGCATAAGTCCCCTCAACCAGGAAACCTTCACAAGGCACAGATACAGCCCCACCCATGGTGAGCAGGCTCCACAGTTAAGAGGAACTAAGACCTTCCAGCCTGCAGAAAGGAGACTCCAAATACAGTAAATTAAACAAAATGAAAAGAGAGAGAAACATACAGCAGTTGGAGGAACATGGTAAAAACCCACAAGACCAAACAAATGAAGAGGAAATAGACAGTTTTCCTGAAAAAAAAAAAAGAATTAAAAATAATAATAGTAAAGATGATCCAAAAACTTGAAAATAAAATGGATGCACAGATAGACAGGAGGCACAGATTGAGAAGATACAAGAAATGTTTAACAAAGACCTAGAAGAAGTAAAGAATTGAAAATCATTAAAAATAATTGAGATTAAAAATACATTAGAGGGAAACAATAGCAGAATAGCTGAAGTAGAGCTGTAAGATAGAATGGTGAAAATAAGTGAAGCAGAGCAGAATAAATAAAAGAGAATAAAAAGAAATGAGGACAGCCTCAGAGACCTCTCAAGTTAAGTTCAGTTCAGTCGCTCAGTCATGTCTGACTCTTTGCGACCCCATGAATCACAGCACGCCAGGCCTCCCTGTCCATCACCAACTCCCAGAGTTCACTCAGATTCATGTCCATCGAGTCAGTGATGCCATCCAGCCATCTCATCCTCTGTCGTCCCCTTCTCCTCCTGCCCCCAATCCCTCCCAGCATCAGAGTCTTTTCCAATGAGTCAACTCTTTGCATGAGGTAGCCAAAGTACTGGAGTTTCAGCTTTAGCATCATCCCAGGGCTGATCTCCTTCAGAATGGACTGGTTGGATCTCTTTGCAGTCCAAGGGACTTCGAGTCTTCTCCAACACCACAGTTCAAATGCATCAATTCTTCGGCGCTCAGCCTTCTTCACAGTCCAACTCTCACATCCATACATGACTACTGGAAAAACCATAGCCTTGACTAGACGGACCTTAGTCAGCAAAGTAATGTCTCTGCTTTTGCATATGCCATCTAGGTTGGTCATAACTTTTCTTCCAAGGAATAAGCATCTTTTAATGTCATGGCTGCAGTCACCATCTGCAGTGATTTTGGAGCCCAAAAAGATAAAGTCTGACACTGTTTCCACTGTTTCCCCATCTATTTCCCATGAAGTGATGGGACAGGATGCTATGATCTTTGTTTTCTGAATGTTGACCTCTAGGACAACATTAAGTGTCAGGGAGTGTTTAACAGGAGGATTCCTATGTGCTGTTTCTCACAAGTCCTTTGGTTCTTTTCAAGCGGAGCAGCCCGCTGCTCCCAGGAACTGAGGTCATTGTGTGAGACAGGCTTGAATCTCCTTTAGTAAACATTCTTTTTACGACAAAACTCCTTAGTCTCAATCCCCTTTCTTGAGATATGGATCATCTCCTGACCTTGTGACCATTATTAATCCCTTGTTCCCTTGGCAATGATTGCTGTACGTTTGGTTTTCTGATCTTTATCATTGTCATAAGAAACTTCTTGTACCACAGCCTATATACACTCATAGAAAAATCATTAAAGCACTTTTGTTCCATCAGAGCTTGGGTCCCCGTGTCTTTCTTTCTTTCTTTTTCTCTCCCTCCCTCCCTCCAGCTCTCTCTCTTTTTCTTTATTGTCAACTCTGGACCATCAGGTCCTGGTTCATTAAAGGACCCTAATAACTAAGTGCAACAACATTCGAACTATAGGGGTCACAGAAGAGGAGAAGAAGAGAAGAAAAGAAAACGTTTGAGAATATATTTGAAGAGATTATAGATGAAAACTTCCCCAACATGGGAAAGCAAATAACTACCCAAGTCCAGGAAGCCCAGAGACTCTCACACAGGATAAACCCAAATATGATCTTTGTTTTCTGAATGTTGACCTCTAGGACAACATTAAGTGTCAGGGAGTGTTTAACAGGAGGATTCCTATGTGCTGTTTCTCACAAGTCCTTTGGTTCTTTCAAGCGGAGCAGCCCGCTGCTCCCAGGAACTGAGGTCATTGTGTGAGACAGGCTTGAATCTCCTTTAGTAAACATTCTTTTTACGACAAAACTCCTTAGTCTCAATCCCCTTTCTTGAGATATGGATCATCTCCTGACCTTGTGACCATTATTAATCCCTTGTTCCCTTGGCAATGATTGCTGTACGTTTGGTTTTCTGATCTTTATCATTGTCATAAGAAACTTCTTGTACCACAGCCTATATACACTCATAGAAAAATCATTAAAGCACTTTTGTTCCATCAGAGCTTGGGTCCCCGTGTCTTTCTTTCTTTCTTTTTCTCTCCCTCCCTCCCTCCAGCTCTCTCTCTTTTTCTTTATTGTCAACTCTGGACCATCAGGTCCTGGTTCATTAAAGGACCCTAATAACTAAGTGCAACAACATTCGAACTATAGGGGTCACAGAAGAGGAGAAGAAGAGAAGAAAAGAAAACGTTTGAGAATATATTTGAAGAGATTATAGATGAAAACTTCCCCAACATGGGAAAGCAAATAACTACCCAAGTCCAGGAAGCCCAGAGACTCTCACACAGGATAAACCCAAGGAGAAACATGCCAAAGCACATATTAATCAAAATCATGAAAATAAAACTCAAAGAACAAATATTAAAAGCAGCAAGGGAAAATGAACAAGTAACATACAAGGGAATCCCCATAAGGATAACAGTTGATCTTTCAACAGAAACGATGCAGACCAGAAGACAGTGGCAGGATATACTTAGAGTGATGAAAAAAAAAAAAAAAAAAACTATAGCCAAGATTGCTCTATCCAGCACTGATTTCTTTCAGATTCAAAGGAGAAATCAAAAGCTTTACAGACAAGCAAAAGTTAAGAGAATTCAGCACCACCACAACAGGGCTTCCCTGGTAGCTCAGGCAGTAAAGAATCTGTCTGCAATGCAGGAGACCCTGGTTTGATTCCTGAGTTTGGAAGATCCACTGGAAGAGGGATAGGCTACCCACATCAGAATTTTTGGATGTCCATGGTGTTAGACGGGGAAACAGTGGAAACAAAAAAAAAAAAAAAAAAAAACTATAGCCAAGATTGCTCTATCCAGCACTGATTTCTTTCAGATTCAAAGGAGAAATCAAAAGCTTTACAGACAAGCAAAAGTTAAGAGAATTCAGCACCACCACAACAGGGCTTCCCTGGTAGCTCAGGCAGTAAAGAATCTGTCTGCAATGCAGGAGACCCTGGTTTGATTCCTGAGTTTGGAAGATCCACTGGAAGAGGGATAGGCTACCCACATCAGAATTTTTGGATGTCCATGGTGTTAGACGGGGAAACAGTGGAAACAGTGTCAGACTTTATTTTTTGGGGCTCCAAAATGACTGCAGATGGTGACTGCAGCCATGAAATNAGAAAAAAAAAAAAAGTAGAGGTGAACCAGGGAAAATAAGAACTAATGCTATGTGACGTGTTTTGTAGGTTATCATTTTACTATACACCACATGATATATAACATATGTGAGTATTTGGAAAACAGAATTTCTCTAGAAGGGTAAAAAAAAAATGTATTGGAATCCTATACAGGTGAACAGGGAATAACCTGTTGTTGTCATTGCTATTGTTGTTAGTTGCTAAGTTGTGTCTGACTCTTTGCAACTCCATGAACTGTAGCCCGCCAGGCTCCTCTGTCCATGGAATTATCCAGGCAGGAATACTGGAGTGGGTTGCCATTTCCTTCTCCAGGGGATCTTCCCAACCCAGAGATCATCTCCTGCATTGGCAGGCAGATTCTTTACCACTGAGCCACCAGGGAAGCCTCAGGAGTAGCCTAGATCACTCCTAACTTGCATTTCCCTCCAATGATGTTTCATTCCTTAAGGATCCAGGTCTCCTCTCCTTCTGGGCTGTATTTCCCAGTCTGAACTATCCAGCCCCTCAGCTGCTGCTCAGGAAGCCAGATCCCAGAAACAACAACATGGTGTTTTACCCAAGTCTGAAAGTGGTTTAAGAATCACATTATTGAGGAGTATCCACCAAGAGAAAGAAAGATGAAGGTGGTAAAAGAAACATGAGAGAAGACAGAGCTTGAATTCAGTTCAAGCATCTTTTATGTATCAGGTACTGTGCTAAGTGCTGGGGTGCTGGAACAGTGACATCACAGACCTCACAGACCTTGCACAGTAGCCTGGTTAACAGTGAACACAAGAAGTGCAATTACAGTGCAGTGAGATGACAGTGCTGGGGAGCAGAGACTCTTTGTCATCTCATCTGGAAGGACTGATGGTGAAGCTCCTTCAGTTTCAGGTGAAGCTTGGACACCTGATGCGAAGAGCTGACTCACTGGAAAAGACCCTATGCTGGGAAAGATTGAAGGCAGGAAAAGAAGAGAACAACAGAAGATGAGATGGCTGGATGGCATCAC
>SJXQ01004231.1:10787-33934 GCA_006408695.1 Aepyceros melampus | reverse complement strand
GGCACATAGGACCACCCAAGATGGACAATCGTGGTGGAGAGTTCTGACAAAATATGATCCACTGGAGAAGAGAATGGCAAACCACTTCAGCATTCTTGCCTTGAAACTCCATGAACAATATGAAAAGTTAAAAAGATATGACAGTGAAAGATGAGCTCCCTAGGTCAGTAGGTGCCCAAAATGCTACTGGAGAAGAGTGGAGAAATACCTCCAGAAAGAATGAAGAGGCTGAGTCAAGTGGAAACAGTTCCCAGGTGTGGATGTGTCTGGTGGTGAAAATAAAGTCCAATGCCGTAAAGAACGATATTGCATAGGAATCTGGAATGTTACATCTATGAATCAAGGTAAATTGGAAGTGGTCAAACAGGAAATGGCAGGAGTGAACATTGACATTTTAGGAATCAGTGAAGTAAAATGAACTGGATGGGCAAATATAATTCAGATGACCATTTTACCTACAACTGTGGGCAAGAATCCCTTAGAAGAAATGAAGTAGCCCTCATAGTCAACAAAAGAATCCAAAATGCAGTATTGGGTTCAATCTCAAAAATGACAGAATGATCTCTGTCCATTTCCAAGGCAAACCACTCAATATTACAGTAATCCAAGTCTATGTCCCAACCAGGATTGCCAAAGAAGCCGAAGTTGAATGGTTCTATGAAGATCTATATGACCTTCTAGAACTAACACCAAAAAAAGATGTCATTTTTATCCTAGGGGAATGGAATGCAAAAGTAGGAAGTCAAGAGATACCTGGAGTAACAGGCAAATTTGGCCTTGGAATACAAAATGATTCAGGGCAAAGGCTAACAGTGTTTTGCCAAGAGAATGCATTGGTCAGGGCAGACACCCGCTTCCAACAACACAAGAGATGACTCTACACATGGACATTACCAGGTGGTCAGTACTGAAATCAGATTGATTATGTTCTTTGCAGCCAAAGATAGAGAAGCTCTATACAGTCAGCAAAAACAAGACCAGGAGCTGACTGTGGCTCAGATCATGAACTCCTTAATGACAAATTCAGACTTAAATTGAAGAAAGTAGGGGAAACCACTAGGCCATTCATGTCTGCTTAAATCAATCCCTTATGATTATATGGTGGAAGTGACAAATAGATTCAAGGGATTCGATCTGATAGAGTGCCTGATGAACTATGGACGGAGGTTCATGACATTGTACAGGAGGCAGTGATCAAGACCATCCCCAAGTAAAAGAAATACAAAAAGGCAAAATGGTTGTCTGAGAAGGCCTTACAAATAGCTGAGGAAAGAAGAGAAGCTAAAGGCAAAGGAGAAAAGGAAAGATATACCAATTTGAATGTAGAGTTCCAAAGAATAGCAAGGAGAGATAAGATAGCCTTCCTCAGTGATCAGTGCAAAGAAATAGAGGAAAACAATAGAATGAGAAACAATAAAAATTAAAAGATGCTTATTCATTGTAAGAAAAGCTATGAAAAACCTAGATAGCCTATTAAAAAGTAGAGACATTACTTTGCCAACAAAGTTCCATATAGTCAAAGCTATGTTTTTTCTTAGTAGTCCTGTACAGTTGTGAGAGTTGGACCATGAAGAAGGCTGAGCGCCAGCCAGAAGAATTGATACTTTTGAAGTGTGGTGTTGGAGAAGACTCTTGAGAATCTGTTGGACTGCAAGAAGATGAAACCAGTCCATCCTAAAGGAAATCAATCTTGAATATTCATTGGAAGGACTGTTGCTGAAGCTCTTTGGCCACCTGATGTGAAGAGCTGACTCATTAGAAAAGACCCTGATGCTGGGAAAGATTGCAGGAGAAGTGGTTGACAGAAGACAAGATGGTTGGATGACATTACTGATTCAATGGACATGAATTTGAGCAAACTCCGCGAGATGGTAAAGGACAGGGAAGCCTGGTGTGTTGCATTCCGTGGGGTCGCAGAGTCCAACACGACTGAGCGACTGAACAACAACATAATGATGTGCTCAAAGATATCATTGAGAATTAAAAATTCCCACCAAAAGGAAGATCTTAACTACTCGGAGAAGCATTCTTCATTCCAGAGAGAGGTCAAAGTTCAATAACATCAAGAATCACAAAAACCCATCATGAGACCATCTGATACAAGATGATCTCTGTATTGACAAAACGCAAGCCCTGCATGTACCCTTATCCTTATCATCAACTCCACTCCTTGACTATAACACTCCTCACAACTCCTTCCCACCCCAGGTTGGGACACACAGTTTTGAAGGCATTAGCCCACTCTGTCCTCTTTGCTTGGCAAAGCAATAAAGCTGTCCTTTTACATTTCACCCAAAACTCTATCTCCAAGATTCAATTTGGTACTGGTAAACAGAGGGTGATTTTCAGTAACAACCCCTACCCTGGGTTCTTAGGCCTTTGGACTGAGAGTTATACTATTGCCTCCCCTGCTCTTCAGGTCTTCAGACTTTGAATTATGCCACCACTGGCTTTCCTGGGTCTCCAGCTAGCAGATGCTAATTAATGGGGTTTCTTGGTTTCCATAACCACATAAGCAATGCTAATTCTCATTGGTTCTGTTTCTCTAGAGAACCTTGCTTGAATAATATAATCACCAATGGCCAATAATTTAATGAATTGTGCCTACGTAATAAAATCTTCATAAAACCCCTCATCCATAGGGTTCAGAGAGCTTCTGAGTTGGTGAACATATCAGGGTGCTTGGAAGGTGACATGCCTGAAGAGATCATGGAAGCTCTGCATCTCCCTGCCCCCACATACGTGTCTTCCATTTGGCTATTCCTGAGTTGTATTCTGTATAATAAAGCAGTAGGTATATGCATTTTACTGAGTTCTGTGAGCTGTTCTAGTAACTTATCAAACCTGAGGAGGGGTCATGGGAACCTTTGATTTATAACCAATTGCTCAAAAGTACAAGTAGTAACCTGAGACTTGTGACTGGTGGCTGAATTAGGGGCAGTTTTTTACATTAGTGTTTTGGGGCAGTTTTTTACATTAGCATTCTCTAGGCTAGCAAACTGATAAACACTATTTACAATTTATAAAATGTATGTACTTTCTTATAGAAAAATGTATCAGTATGGCCCAAACATATTTATTAAGAGTCCTATATATCTTTAGTTTCTCTCTAAAAGGAAGCCTATGTTCATTAACTGTTTCAGTATCTTATTTTGGAATAATATAGATATTCAGTAAACTTCCACATTTATTTAATATAGCAAAACTCTAAGGTTTCAAGTTACTAAATATCTGGAGAAATATTTTTAAGTAGATAGAATATAAAACATATTTATCCTTAGAGTTCACCTAAAAACTCTTATTTCATTTACATTTAATTTACCTATGAAAATAGCATATCAAGTTATTTTTCTTGCTAACAAATTATATAATAAATGTGATAAGATCTTATTTGACTTCTATCAAATCTAGGTATAATAAAGGTATTATATATTTAATATTTACAACTCTAAAGACATGTCCATATTAATTAAAATCAAACTAAATTTAATACCAAATATTACTTTAATTTGAATGTTTCCAGGATCATGTGACCCTGAAATTCATTTGGGTTAGTTTCTCTATATTTCTGAAAACTTACTTTAAGCAAATTAAATAGAGCTCATTTACAAATTAATTTTGGCAATATCATTTGGAGATAGAGGCATATCATATCTATAATGTACATACACACACTAGAGATCTCATAGGTTTGTTCTGAAACTTAGTCATAAATCAGATATTATAACATAAACTCACTAGTTTATAAATAACTGTTTAAATTTACTTGCTTGACTTTAAAAAGTTTCCCCCTACTATGCAGAACAGTATAGAGATTCCTTAGAAAACTAGGAATAAAACTACCATACGACCCAGCAATCCCACTACTGGGCATATACTCTGAGGGAACCAGGATTGAAAAACACACATGTACCCCAAAGTTCACTGCAGCACTATTTACAATAGCTGGACAAGAAATCAACCTAGATGTTCATCAGCAGATGAATGGACAAGGAAGTTGTCGTACATATACACAATGAGATATTACTCAGCTATAAAAAGAAACACATTTGAGTCAGTTCCAATGAGGTGGATGAACCTAGAGCCTAGTCAGAAAAAGACAAATATCATATATTAATGCATATATATGGAATCTAGAAAGATGGTACCAATGATCCTATGTATGATCCTATGTGCAGGCCCCCTAAAGAGACACAGACAAAGAACAGATTTTTGGAGTCAGTGAGAGAAGGAGAGGATGGGATGATTTGAGAGAATAGCACAGAAATGTATACATTATGATATGTAAAACAGATGGCCAGTGGGAGTTTGATGTATGATACAGGGAACCTAAAGCCAGTGCTTTGTGACAACCTGGAGGGATGGGGTGGGGAGGAAGGTAGGAGGGAGATTCAGGAGGGAGGGGACATAAGTATACATATTGATGTATAACAAAAACCATCACAATATTGTAAAGTAATTATCCTCAAGTAAAATAAGTAAACAAATTTTAAACTTTCCCTTTTTTCTCCCCTCAGTCTCAGAAAGTAGAGATGGTCTAGGCAAAAGTAAGGTAAAAGTTCCTGAGAGCCTTGGTAGAACATTTACCTCTCAAAGGCACAGGGTTTTGTTTGAGTTCCTCCTAGAAGGCCTTTGTTCCTGTAGCATCAGAATTTTGAAAAGAGGTTTTTTATCAAGCTGGCTTTTTCCAGTTGCATAGACAAAAACCAGTTTTGGAATGTCAAAAGAGCCCCATCTTGGCCATTTCAGTGCAGAATTTCCTAAGTTCCCAACTAAGTACAGACTTCTGTAGAGTGGCCAAGATGGTGAAGTGAAGACCTTGAGCTCACCTCCTCTCACAAGCACATTAGAATCACAACTATCTTCAGAACAACCATCACTGAAAAAGACAGGAACCTACAGGAAAAGATCTCCTACAACTAAAGACATAAAGAAGAATCACAATAAGATAGGAGGGATGGACTTGTGATATAATCAAATCCCAAACCCCCTGGGTGGGGGATCCACACACTGGGGAATTGCAGAATATTGTAGAATTTCTCTCACAGGAGTGAGAATTCTGAGTTCCACATGAGGCTCCCCAGCCTGTGGA
This sequence comes from Aepyceros melampus, assembly GCA_006408695.1. Lineage (NCBI taxonomy): Eukaryota > Metazoa > Chordata > Mammalia > Artiodactyla > Bovidae > Aepyceros > Aepyceros melampus. The sequence continues at coordinate 28,842 of SJXQ01004231.1, read as the reverse complement.
TACAGCACTGGAAAGAGGGCCCCCAGAGTATTTGGTTGTGAAGGCAAATGGAGCTTAATTGCAGGAGCCCCACAGGACTGGAGGAAAAAGAGGCCCTCCTTCAAGGGTAGATATGAGGGTATCTGTAAGGCCATTAACCTGGCAGACTTGAGGCCCTTCAGAGTTGAATGAATTGATAGAGGATTCGTAGACTGGATACTCAGGTAAAGGAGAATAGAGTAGTAGGAGCCATGTCAGTCTTAACAGTCTTGTTTTAGATACTTCTTGTGTCTTTAATGTTTCCTGGTCTTCTGCAATGAATCATCCAAAAGCCGTTGTGGAATTCTGAGGCCTTTTGGAGGCTTCTACATGCCAGTTAAAATAGGTATCCCATTGTGTGTGTGTGACTTGGGAACTCTTACTTTCAAAAAGTACACTTCTTAAATGAATGACCTTGTCTAATTGAAGTGTAACTCCACAATGACCACTGTGATTCTAGGTGGTCTTAGTAAGATTCTGCCATTTTTGTAGATAGTGATAGCTTCAGAAGGGAGAACATTACTCAGACACAGAATTAGTAGGTGTGCCAGAAGGTGGTGTGCTTAATTCTTTGAAACTTGAGGATGCCATTTCTTTAGCTAAGTCTTAGGTCTCTCAGAGCCAAATTAATATCTAAGAGGAATGTTCTACTGGGCTGGGGATTTTGTGGTGTTTTACAGCATACCTTCACCTGCCTGCTAATGCAGGAGACATAAGAGATGCAGGTTCGATCCCTGGGTCTGCAAGATCCCCTAGAGGAGGGCATGGCAACTCACTACAGTATTCTTGCCTGGAGAATCCCATGGAGAGGGGAGCCTGGCGGGCTACAGTCCATGGGTAGCAAAAGTTGGGCATGACTAAAGCAACTGAGCATGCACACGCCTCTTGAGGTTGGCAGGTAAGGTTAGAGTTAGGTAGCAAGCACTCTTAACAGCTTTTAAGTGCTTCACCTGTAGTCACCAATTTTGTGGCTATGGTTTCCAAGATTCGCATTAGCAATAGATCTATTATTCCTTTCACAAACTTCTTTACAGTGGCAGACATCCTAATGGTTTTAAATAGTTCAACATGTGTCTGCTTAGATTCCAATGTACCATTGGTCAAAGCAGTTAGAATTTCTTATCTTGTTTCCCCGAGTCCCCCTGTAGTTTATGCTGTGGATTTACCTTGAAGATTTGCAAAACCCCTAACAGTGTCCATCTTACTTTCTTAGACTGAAGAGTATCCATTGTTTTCCCTTGTTGAAATAATCCTCCCTAGTTCAATGAGACTTACTGTTCTGGTTGCCTGTGCATGGCTCATGAGACCTATCAAAACCTCCTGAAGTTGGCTTACGTGGTAGGTGAAGTTGGCAACAAACTCAAATGGAATAAGTCTCACCTAGAAAAGTCTGGAGTCTTTCACACCCCAATTTTCCACACAGAAGGATTAGGACAAACAAACTCCAAAAACTCAGAACATAAAATAAGCAAGGATAAACCTGAGACAAGCTTACCAGAGATCCCGGAGAATGGCTGAAGAGGCAGCAAACCAACAGGGTTTTGTGAGTATCTTCACTCGTGTTTTGGAGCGGTTCATGAAATCTTCAGTAGCTCTTTTCAGGTCTCAACTCATTACCAAAACTGTCAGTTGATGAAATGAAACAACTTGGTTACGAGTTTGATGTCCATTATGTAGGGGAAAACCGTCCCTGGATGGGGAAGAACAATGCCTCACAAACAATGAAGCACTCTTCCTGAGGGATTTTGGGAAGAGCAAGTTTTATAGAGTTAGATGAGGCAGTGCCAAAAGAAGGCATGATTTGCTAGGAGGTCGGGGATTTCCTTCTAAGGCTAGTAAGCCCTGTTTTCTAAGGTAAATCACTAAAGCAGAGTTGGTGGATAGTTTGTGAGGATTCCTTGACAGGTGTTTCCTATAAGTGCCTGCTGATTTAGGTTTAGATTTGTGATGTGGGCCTGGCCACCGGGGTGGGCTTCACTTTGTGAGTCCTGATATATGACTCACCTTTATCAATAGGTATAGCAAGGAGCATTTGCCATAGCATAATTCCACTTTGGCTGGTTAAGACATTATCAAGGCCTGCATGATTGTCCATAGCAATCCTGATGGGTTTAGACTAGTTTGTCTTTTAAAGTTGACATTGTATTACTTATGATTTATTAGGGCCTAAGGCAAGTTTCAGGCCATGCTTGTCAGTGATATTACCCCTAAGAGGAAATTGCCACTTATAAAGTATGCATTTAAACAGAACTTCTGGAGGAGTTGTTTTTTAATGAGCTTTGGTGCACTGCATTTTGCAGGTTTCTAGGTAGTATTTTTTTCCACATGATCCACAGGAGGGATGGTACCTTTAAATATGTAGAAGTGTCTTATAATTATCCTGAGTACACAGAAAAAATCAGTGTGTGGCAGATTGGGTCCATGTAAAATGTAAAATGGAGTACCCTAGTTGGAAGTAAACTATACTGGGACTGTAAGTATCATTGATCACAAGGGGAGGCCAGCTTGGTATCCTTCAAGGAAGATACTTTTTTTTCTTTCCAGAGTGTATTTTTTATTTGTAGTTGTGGTAGAATATGCCTAACAAAATTTACCATCTTAACAATTTTTAAGTGTATAGTGCAATGGTATTAAGTATGGAAGACATATCTTTTGAGTGGAATTAAATACGTCAGCAAAGCAGGGTGTTTTCTGAAGAGGGTGAACTGACTGTCATGTTCAAGAGGCCTCAATATTATTGTCTACTACTGACTGGCAGGTCTTGCTGATGGTATTATAAAAACCTTAGCAGAAGTGTTCTGATAATGTAAGGTCAAGGTACAATTTTATAAGGCTGAAGAGAGGGATTAATGATATGAGGGAAGCTTAAGTGCCAGAAGGGGCTTATAAGAGCATCTTCCTTCCAAGATGTTTAAAGGAGTTTATATTAAATTAGTGTCCCCAGGGTCTGGTGGAGGATATTGGATCTAGCAATCAGATAAATTCAGAGCAGCAGCTATGACTGGGAAAAATATATAGGAGAGTTTTGTTTTCCCTAAAGTGGCAGAAGAGGGCAATAAGGGGTTTAAACTAACTGGATAGTGATAAGAGTATCTAACAGGAGATAAAATATAATAGGATAAAATAAAAAAGATTAAAAAATTTTTTCTGATATCCCCTCCTTTATTAAAATATTCCCCAAATGGAAGATTTATAATAGATTTTAAAGCTAATGCTTTATTCTTTCTGGAGTAAGGGAAGATCATACTTTAGGATTATACATAAATGCTTAACTATGTTAAAAGTAAAATATTCTACAGATTAAATAATCGGATGAAGATAAGCTTTAAAGAAGACTGAGCGCTGAAGAAACATCACTCATTATCAGAGAAATGCAAATCAAAACCACAATGAGGTACCATTTCACACCAGTTAGAATGGCTGCAACCCAAAAGTCTGCAAGCAATAAATGTTGGAGAGGATGTGGAGAGAAGGGAACCCTCTTGCACTGTTGGTGGGAATGTAAACTAGCACAGCCACTATGGAAAACAGTGTGGAGATTCCTTTAAAAATTGCAAATAGAACTGCCTTATGACCCAGCAATCCCACTGCTGGGCATACATACTGAGGAAACCAGAATTGAAAGAGACACATGTACCCCGTTGTTCATTGCAGCACTGTTTATAATAGCCAGGACATGGAAACAACCTGGATGTCCATCAGCAGATGAATGGATAAGAAAGCTGTGGTACATATACACAATGGAGTATTACTCAGCCATTGAAAAGAATACATTTGAATCAATTCTAATGAGATGGATGAAACTGGAGCCGATTATACAGAGTGAAGTAAGACAGAAAGAAAAACACCAATACAGTATACTAACACATATAAATGGAATTTAGAAACATGGTCATGATAACCCGGTATGCAAGACAGCAAAAGAGACACAGATGAATAGAATGGACTTTTGGACTCTGTGGGAGAGGGCGAGGGTGGGATGATTTGGGAGAATGGCACTGAAACATGTATACTATCATGTAAGAAATAAATCGGCAGTCTATGTTCGATACAGGATACAGGATACTTGGGACTGGTACACGGGGATGTCCAGAGAGTTGATATGGGGTGGGAGGTTGGGGGAGGGTTCAGAATTGGGAACTCATGTACACCCAAGACGGATTCATGTCAATGTATGGCAAAACCAATACAGTATTGTAAAGTAAAATAAAGTAAAAATAAAAATTAAAAAAAAAAGAATTGATGCTTTTAAATTGTGGTGCTGGAGAAGACTCTTGAGAGTCTCTTTGAGAGCAAGGAGATCAAACCAGTCAAACCTAAAGGAAATCAACCCTGAATACTCATTGGAAGGACTGATGCTGAAGCTGAAGCTCTAATACTCTGGCTACTTGATGCGAAGAGCTGACTCATTTGAAAAGACCCTGATGCTGGGAAAGATTGAGGGTAGGAGAAGGGAGTGACAGAGGATGAGATGGTTGGATGGCATCACCGACTCAATGGACATGAGTTTGAGCAGTTTGAGCAAACTCCAGGAGATAGTAGAGGATAGAGAAGCCTGGCATGCTGCAGTCCATGGGGTTGCAAAGAATTGGACATGACTTAGCGACTGAACAACAATAGAAGGGAGATCACAATAGTGTTCTGGAGGGTGTAAAAGTGTCATAATAGGTAATATTAGTAGAAAGGTAAAGGGACAGAAAGAGTGTTAAGAAATGAGAAAATTAAACTCCATTCTGTCATCTTGGGTGGAACCTATCCAGTTCTGAAGACAGAAGCTTTTGTTGTCTCAGGCAGGAGCTGCCCACTTCTGCAGTTAGCAGCTTCTGGAGGATTCCTACGAATCCTCAGTTTAAGGTCTTCAGATGAAATGAATGTCCAGTAGTGTGGGAGGAAATGATGTATATCTTTTAAGGTAAACATTTGATATACTTTTAAAAAAAGTCTAAGTATCAATATGTTGGAATTTTACTGATTTATCAGTTGTTAACAGTACCAACTAGATACTTTTCACTAAGGCTCAATGAAGTTTTATCTTTGTTGCCTATTTCAGAAGACCAAACTTCCAGGTGGCAGATCTCACAGGGGATGTTTAGGTAAGTATCTTGAAGATTGCCTTATATCCATTGGTCATAAAGTAGGAGGTATTCTATAAGTCTCCTGGAGTATTCAGTCACACTAGTCTGTAAATAAAGTAGAATCTGGAATTGGAAGTGAAATTCCCAGATGCACGAGGCAGCTTTTTATGAACATACAAGGATGAAAATTGTGGAACCTTGAGTGGCCTGAGTTTATCATCATGGGGCTAATGGCAATACTTTAGGCCTGGGAAGTCCAAGGGTTTTTGAGAGCTTTAATAACTAAAATTCTAGAATTCTCTTAACTTTCTTTTTTTAGATTGAATATGGTATGTACAGAGGAATTTCTGAGTAAAGTGTTAATACTTTAAAGGATTTAAAAATAACAATATTAGTAAAATGTGTGTCCCTGTTACTAGAGACACCTTGGGATTTCTGACATCAAGAGTGGGAAATCATTTCACTTGGCTCTCCAGCAGAGAGGCTTCAACCCACCTCAAGAATATACAGTAACCAGAACCCAGTCATTGCCCACTTGGAGATGTTTAAAAGGGACCTTGAAGCTTTGGTTCCTATTTCCTACATTTACAGACTTTCAGGATTTATGAAATTGCAGGTAGGACATGCCCTGAAAACACCCTCAGCATAACTTCTTACCATTTCCCTGACTGTTAGTTCAATGTTGTGGTCAAACTAGCTCTGCTACTCAGTGTGATACCATGAAGTATTTTTGCTAAAATCTGTTTTTATCAAGGTTATTTTCTTAGATAATGGCCAAGCATCTCAAGGTCTGTTAAGTCACTGTTAATTTTATAGGGGTTCCTGGAGAGGTCAGGAAATCTGTTTCTACACCATGTAGACATCATATAAGTAAGTAAGTAAAGTCACTCAGTCGTGTCCGACTCTTTGTGACCCCATGGACTGCAGCCCACCAGGCTCCTCAGTCCATGAGATTCTCCAAGCAAGAATACTGGAGTGGGTTGCCATTTCCTTCTCCAGGGGATCTTCCTGACCCAGGGATCGAACCCAGGTCTCCCGCATTGGAGGCAGACGCTTTACCTCTGAGCCACCAGGGAAGTCCACATCGTGTAATTAACCTAAAATCACCTGTTTACTATTAATATAAAATACCCTCTTAAACATTTTGTTGGTTAGTATGAGCACAGACAATTAATTGAGGCATAAGAACTAATTCAATTTCTATGAGAAGTTTTCAACATTTCAAGAGGATATTTAAATCTGTAATAGCAAATAGGAAAAGGAGTATGTCAAGGCTGTACATTTTTTTTAACTTATATACAGAGTACATCATTAGAAATGCTGGGCTGGAGGAAGCACAAGCTGGAATCAAGATTGCCAGGAGAAATATCAATAACCTCAGATATGCAGATGACACCACCCTTATGGCAGAAAGTGAAGAAGAACTAAAGAGCCTCTTGATGAAAGTGAAAGAGGAGAGTGAAAAAGTTGGCTTAAAGCTCAACATTCAGAAAACTAAGATCATGGCATCCAGTTCCATCACTTCATGGCAAATAGATGGGGAAACAGTGGAAACAGTGGCTGACTTTATTTTTCTGGGCTCCAACATCACTGCAGATGGTGATTACAGCCATGAAATTAAAAGACACTTACTCCTTGGAAGGAAAATTACAACCAACCTAGATAGCATATTAAAAAGCAGAGACATTACTTTGCCAACAAAGGTCTGTTTAGTCAAGGCTATGCTTTTTCCAGTGGTCATGTATGGATGTGAGAGTTGGACTGTGAAGAAAGCTGAGCACCGAAGAATTGATGCTTTTGAAGTGTGGTGCTGGAGAAGACTCTTGAGAGTCCCTTGGACTGCAAGGAGATCTAACCAGTCCATTCTAAAGGAGATCAGTCCTGGGTGTTCATTGGAAGGACTGATGCTAAAGCTGAAACTCCCAATACTTTGGCCACCTGATGTGAATAGCTGATTCACTGGAAAAGACTCTGATGCTGGGAAGGATTGAGGGCAGGAGGAGGAGGGGACGACAGAGGATGAGATGGTTGGATGGCATCACCAACTCAATGGATATGGATTTGGGTGGACTCTGGGAGTGGTGATGGACAGGGAGGCCTGGCGTGCTGCGGTTCATGGGATCAAAGAGTCGGACATGATTGAGCAACTGAACTGAACTGAATAGCATATCTTATGTAGCAATTTTTTGGTTTTACTTTTTCTGTTTGACCCATTAACAAATACAACTGCATCACAGTTCTTTGAGTCTTTATGAGGTCTGTCCAGGGCACATAGACAATCTCTTAAAAGCTATAAGCAACCATGGTGGTGGTGGTGGTGAAGTCGCTCAGTAGTGTCCGACTCTTTGCGACTCCGTGGACTGTAATGTACTAGGCTTCTCTGTCCATGGGATTCTCCAGGCAAGAATACTGGAGTGGATTGCCATTTCCTTCTCCAGGGGATCTTCCCGACCCAGGGACCGAACCCGGGTCTCCCGCATTGGAGGCAGATGCTTTAACCTCTGAGCCACCGGGGAAGCCATAAGCAACCATAGGGGTTTTCTATTTCAGGTGAAGGAAGGCATGTGACTAGCTCTGAAATTTTGCAATATTTCTTAGGTGACTAGCTGAAAGGAGGTGAAAGCTTTTCTTATGGAAGAGTGTATACAGCACTAGAGCTATTACATTTAGTGAAGACTTTAGAACTAAGTTATTGAAGTTTTCACATATTTTGTTGTTGCTATTACAGCTTGCAAAGTGGGTATGTCTTGATTATTGAATCTAAAAAATAGAATTTTTACAAATCCTATGTAACTGAGTCAGTACCCCCCAGTGCCTACCCAGTATTTTGAACAAAAAAGAAAAAATCAGTGAATCCAGAATGCTGCAAAAATACTTGGCAGAGTCAGTGCATCAGTCTTTGTGCTTAAATGTATGCGTCTTTTATGTATTTTTTTTTGTATGTTTCTTTTAACTTGAAATAAATTCAATCATTGAAAGATATAACTACCATACCTTATTTATGCAAAATTAATATAGGAATATAAACTCTTAATTTGTCAAGTTTATCATCACCATTATTTTTACAGTTTGGACCTGATTAAATGGTAGAAAAATTTATTTTATATAGAATTGAGACTCAAATCTTCATATTCTCTAGTAGCCACTTCAGGACAACCAAAGATTTTTTAGGCATAAAAGATGTCTTAGTAATTCTATGATTCTGAATTTGGAGCCTGGATTTGAGAAAGGCAAAATCAAGGCTAGTTGTCAGAGAAGACAAGGTGTAAGTCCTAAGTATCTAAAGACAAGGAATATTTATAATCAACACCATAAAACCACAGTAGATTTTACCAAGGCTAAAGCTGTATTAGAGAAAAGATAGCAGCAGTACCTCCTATCAGCGAGGAGAGGATGTTTGTTCATTACTGAGACTTAGAGGACATTCATGTTTTGCCTGTGTTCAGACAAGATTACACAGTGGTCTTGTCTTGGTCTCACTTTGTCATCACCTCAGAGGGGCCTTGTCGGACGTTGGCACGTGAATTTCTCCATGCTCATGAGAGAACAGTCTGAGCCATGAATGCTAGGCCAGCTCCCATAGGCCAGGGGCTATTTTCCTCTTTCTCATCGGTGACACAGACTCTGAGAGGACTGTCTTATCTGTATTTTAAGTCTCGGCTGTCAAGCCTTACAAAGAGCTCCTTCCATGAAATCCAGCAACTTGTAGAAGTTTTGAAATTAAGATTTTGAAACCCAGGAGTAAATAGAGGTCAAATCTGAACCTCAAGAAGCCTGTAGGATTTTGAAAAACCTATCTGGGACTCTTTATCTCCCATCAAATTTGCAAGAAATAAATCAGCAGCTAAAGCAGCACTTTGCTTTGGGGATTTTGCCAAGTACCATGACCCCAACCCACACACATTGTTTACCCCTGTCCAAATTTACCCTTTTTGACTTTGTGCTCTGGATACAAACTTCCACAGTCACACTTTAACTTAGTGGTAAGTGTTCATTCCCCAGGTCTATAACTGTTGAGCTCAAGGAAAAGAATGGGTCTCATTCATCTTATTCAGGCTTAGACAAAAGCCTGAAATTAAGCAGTTGCTCAGTATTGTTTAACTGACCGTTTATGAAAAATATTTAACAGAAGACTCAAAGTAAAATGTAACTTGGAGAACTTCTCTAGGCACAGGAAGTATGTTGAATAAAAGGTGACAAAAGAGGAAGACTGAAGTCCTAAATTCTTCCCTGAGGGACATTTCACAAAGTGGACAAAATCTGATAAATTCCTCATGAGTTGCTGCAAGTTCCTTTACCTGGTGTTTAATGGTTTTACTTAAAAACCTTTTACCAATATTATTTGCTTTCCAGTAAGTCATTGTCATCCCCATCTTGCTGATCCTTGAAATAAACCTTCCCATGCAGTGTTTCTGGGAAAGTATATGAAGGACAGAGGACCACTTCCCATTAATTTAGCAATGATTTGTTTTTATCTTTAGGAACACTTAACATGAGATCTACCATCTTAACAAATTTTTGCTGATGACATGATTTGTCTATGTAGAAAATCCCAAAGAACTTAGCCAAAAACTCCAGATAAAATGAAATACTTAAGTATAAACTTTAAAAGATGTACAGAATCTGTATACTAAAAAATTTTAAATGCTAATTAAATAAAGAAGACCTAACTAAATGAAGAGATAAGCTATACTAAATGTCCATTGACAGAGGAATGGATAAAGAAGATGTGGTATACATATACAATGGAATACTACTCAGCCATAAAAAGCAATGAATTAATGCCATTTGTAGCAACATAGATGGACCTAGAGATTATCATACAAGCCAGAGAGAGAAAAACAAATATCATAAGATAGCACTCATATGTGGAATCTATTTTTTAAAAAGATATACATGAACTTGTTTACAAAATAGAAACAGACTTACAAATATTGAAAACAAACTTATGGTTACCAAAACAGAATAGTGGCAGGGAGGGATAAATCAGAAACTTGGGATGAACACATACATACTACTATATATAAGACAGATAACCAAGAAGCACATACTTGATAGCAAAGGGAACTCTATTCTTCAATATTCTGTGATAACCTATATGAGCAAAGAATATAAAAAGAATGAATATATGTATAACTGAATCACTTGCTGTACACATGAAACTAATACAACATTGAAAATTATCCACAAAGAAAAAATTTTTTAAAGATATTTTTGGAATCATCTGGAAAGTTTTAATTTAGACTTTGTACTAGACATATCTATGTTATATTTTGGAGATATCATGACAGTGTTGTTGTAGCATGTGAGAAAAATGTCCTTATTCTCAGATTTATGATGAAATATTTAAGAGTAAAATGTCACAATATCTACAACTTACTTTCAAATGGTTCAGCAAAAAACCACACAGATATAAAACAACTATGTCAAAATGCTAACAACTGAGGAATGTAGGAAAAGAATATATATATGTTCACTATAACACTCAACTTCATTGTAAGTTAAAAAAGTTCTGTTATTTGACTGATTAAGGTAACAGTGTATCTTAACCTGATATTATAGAAATATGTAATATAAAAAGTAAAAATCCCTTGGTATCACACTCCATCTCTCCAAGTATAACTACACAAATATATTTATGGAATTTCTAACACTTTTATCTATCTATCTATGTATATATATATACACTATCACTTATTTTTCTGAATATATATATGTTCACTATAACACTCAACTTCATTGTAAGTTAAAAAAGTTCTGTTATTTGACTGATTAAGGTAACAGTGTATCTTAACCTGATATTATAGAAATATGTAATATAAAAAGTAAAAATCCCTTGGTATCACACTCCATCTCTCCAAGTATAACTACACAAATATATTTATGGAATTTCTAACACTTTTATCTATCTATCTATGTATATATATATACACTATCACTTATTTTTCTAAAATGGGATTAAGATAGGACATCTTTCCTTGTCATTATAGAGCCACAGCCATCTTTTTTTAAACTTTTTATTGGAGAATGGTTGGCTTACAATATTGTGTTAGTTTGTGCTGTACAGCAAAGTGTNAAGATCTTTTTTGTACAGTTCTTCCGTGTATTCTTGCCACCTCTTAATATCTTCTGCTTCTGTTAGGTCCAGACCATTTCTGTCCTTTATCGAGCCCATCTTTGCATGAAATATATGAACAGTATGAAAAGTGTATCAGTTATACATATATCCATTCGTTTTTAGATCTTTGCCCATACAAGTCAGTGCAGAGTACTGAGTAGAGCTCCCTGTGCTATATAGTAGGTTGTCATTAGTTATCTATTTTATATGCATAGCAGTGTGTAAATGTCAATTTTATATACAGTAGTATGTATATGTCAATCCCAGTCTCCCAATTTATCCCCTCCTTTCCTTGCAGTAACCAAAAATTTGTTTTCTACATTCATGACTCTACTTCTGGTTTGTAAATATTTGTACCCCGCCTATTTTTTCAGATTCCACATAAAGAACAGACTTTTGGACTAAGTGGGAGATGGCGAGGGTGGGATGATTTGAGAGAATAGCATTGAGTGTATATTACCATATGTAAAATAGATGACCAGTGCAAGTTCTATGCATGAAGCAGGACACTCAAAGCTGGTTCTCTGAGCCACAGCCATCTTTTTAATAACTACATAAATATTGCACTGTGTAGATGGACCACATTTATCTCACCAACCCTTTATTGTATTACAAGATGTATCATGGCACACTGCTGTACTGCTGGCTGCAGAGTTGAAGGATATGTTAGTTTTTGGTTTCTCTGTAATTACCAAATTGCCTTCAACAATCTATAAACTGATCACTCTTCCATCTGTGGTATCAGAGGATGCCTGTATGCTCATACCTTCATCAGCATCAAATAATTTATCAATTACATTTCAATAAAAATCAATGGCAGGCAGTTCATAAAACAAGCAGTTCTATTAAATACCTATATCTCACCAACCCTTTATTGTATTACAAGATGTATCATGGCACACTGCTGTACTGCTGGCTGCAGAGTTGAAGGATATGTTAGTTTTTGGTTTCTCTGTAATTACCAAATTGCCTTCAACAATCTATAAACTGATCACTCTTCCATCTGTGGTATCAGAGGATGCCTGTATGCTCATACCTTCATCAGCATCAAATAATTTATCAATTACATTTCAATAAAAATCAATGGCAGGCAGTTCATAAAACAAGCAGTTCTATTAAATACCTATTACTAAGTGAAAGAAAACAATCTGAAGACTATACTGTATGATTCTGACATTCTGGAAAAGGCAAAACTATGGAGATCATAAAAAGATCAGTGGTTTCCAAGGGTTAGGGAATAGGGAGGGATGGCAAGGCAGAGAATAGAAGATTCTAGGGTAGTGAAAATCCTACATATTATACTATAAAGGTAGATTTATATCATTACACATTTGTCAAAACCCACAGAATATCCAAGGTAAGCTATGGACTTTAGGTGATTATGGATGTGTCTATGCAGATTCATCAACTATAACAAATGTACCACTCTGGTGGGGGATGCTAGTGAGGGAGGCTCATGCATGTGTGTGGGCTGGAGGTATATGGAAAATCTTTGTACATTTTACTCAATTTCACTGTGAACCTAAAATTGATCTAAAAATAAAGTCTACCAAAAAAGGCAGCTCTTTGTTGGTTGAAACTACATACTCCTCATTACTTTTTGAGAATCAGCATTCCCTTTTAATGTCCTTTGTTTAATTATAGGCTTTGAATTGGATATTGATCTCCTTTGTCCATTTTTCTAATGGAACTTTCTCTTTTATAGATTTGTTAGATTTCTTAATATATTAGTGATTTTAGCCCTTTATTTGGAGGAAAGAAGAAATGGTGTGTTCAGGCCAACTGTTTCATGTGAACACTTAGTAACCAAAGGTGCATTCCTATAGATCGGTGGGCTCTGTACAGTGAACCACCCAAGAAACTAGCTCCTGTTTTGAATAAAGGACAAGATGGAATAAGTCTTTTTATTAATATCTTGCTTCAAAGCACTTCAAGGCATTACTTACAGAGAATTTTTGTACCTGGAAGGAAACAAATGTAGATAAGCATAGGAAATACAAAGTAGGAGACAGGTCATAAGATACAACTGTCCTTTCTTATCAGTTACCCTGGTATATATTTGCAGACTCATCTTTTAGCCTTATATTAAGAAAATCCATCACACGGGTACTATAGACTAAATGTTTCAGGCTCCTCCAAAATTCGTATGTTGAAACATAATCTCCCAGTGTGATGGTATTAGAAGGTGGGACATTAAGTTATAAAGGTGAAGTCGTGAGTGGGGTTAGTGCCCTTATTAAAGAGACTCCAGAGCTTCCTTGTCCCTATCACAATGTGAGGTTACAGCTAAAAGACAGCCATCTATGAACTATGAAGTGTGCTCTCACCACACAGCAAACCTGCAAGTGCCTTGATCTTGGACTTCCAGACTGCCTAACTGTGAGAAATAAATTTGGTATTTATAAATCACCCAGTCTATGATACCATGTTACAGCGGCCTGAATGGACTAAGACAATGGGACCAAACTTTTTTTCTTAGTCATCTATATTCTGACTTTGCTTACTCATTTATTGCAAAAACAGAATCGTCACATTTATCTTTCTTTTATGTCTCTGGGGTTCATATCATATTAATAAAGGTTTTTCTTATTCTTAGGCTATAAATAAAAAGTATTTTATAGTTATCACCATGTAGTTCCTTAAAGGACTGAATTTCATATTATTCACTCACACAAAACGTTAAAATGTTACCATAAACAACAGTTTGTCAACTAGAGATGATTTTGCCCCCACCTTGGAACATTTGGCTAGTTCTGGAGACATATTTGGTCTACACACTGGGGGTATGGTACTGAAATCTAGTGGATAGAGGCCAGGGACACACTAAATGCTCTGCAATAATGCACAGGACAGCTCCCTCCCACCTGCAACAAAGAATTATCTAGCCCAAAATGTCAATAGTGATGAGGCTAAGAAAACTTGTCATAAACCACCTCTCCTCCCTCGTTGTTTGGATCCCCATTGTTTTGACCTTCTGTACATCATAGAACAGGCTTCCCTGGTGGCTCAGCAGTAAAGAATCACCTGCAATGCAGGAGTTGCAGGAGACGCAGGTTCTATCCCTGTGTCAGAAAGATCCCCTGGAGAAGGGAATGGCAACCCACTCCAGTATTCTTGCCTGGAGAATCCCGTGGTCAGAGGAGCCTGGCAGGCTACAGTCTGTAGGATCGCAAAGAGTCGGACAAGACTGAAGTGACTTAGCACGCACACAAACACATATCATGTCATTACTGAACACTGAAAAGATTGAGTGACATGAAAAAGAAAGAAAAAAGGAGAAACTGGAAAAGGAAATTTTAGTAAGTTGGAGAAAACCATCTTACCTCATGGATGATTATAACCTTAATCTGTCCATCCGTGTAATTCAGCTCCAAAAGCATAAATTTAACAAATATCATTTTATAAAGTACACCAGAAAATGAGTTAGAATATTGGAGAAAAAAACCTGGCAAACATTATAGGCATATTACGAAGGGACAGAGGCGTGAAGAGACTAATTATGTAAATGCCTTTATTTGAACTAATACATTGCTACCAGATTACATCACTTTTCAGAGTTAGAGTAACATTATGATCTTAAAAACTATAGCAAACAGCTTGACAAAGCAAGAGTACATTAGAGTACATTAAGTCCTACATACATGTTTATTTTTTAGTGACCGCCTCTCCTTATCTTAGGTGTAAAATTAGAAAATTTAATATACACTTAGCATACTTGGCCTACCATATCCTTCCTAAATTCTGAGCCCACTCTCTCCTCAAAAGTGTCAAATTGTTTTGACCTTCTGTACATCATAGAACAGGCTTCCCTGGTGGCTCAGCAGTAAAGAATCACCTGCAATGCAGGAGTTGCAGGAGACGCAGGTTCTATCCCTGTGTCAGAAAGATCCCCTGGAGAAGGGAATGGCAACCCACTCCAGTATTCTTGCCTGGAGAATCCCGTGGTCAGAGGAGCCTGGCAGGCTACAGTCTGTAGGATCGCAAAGAGTCGGACAAGACTGAAGTGACTTAGCACGCACACAAACACATATCATGTCATTACTGAACACTGAAAAGATTGAGTGACATGAAAAAGAAAGAAAAAAGGAGAAACTGGAAAAGGAAATTTTAGTAAGTTGGAGAAAACCATCTTACCTCATGGATGATTATAACCTTAATCTGTCCATCCGTGTAATTCAGCTCCAAAAGCATAAATTTAACAAATATCATTTTATAAAGTACACCAGAAAATGAGTTAGAATATTGGAGAAAAAAACCTGGCAAACATTATAGGCATATTACGAAGGGACAGAGGCGTGAAGAGACTAATTATGTAAATGCCTTTATTTGAACTAATACATTGCTACCAGATTACATCACTTTTCAGAGTTAGAGTAACATTATGATCTTAAAAACTATAGCAAACAGCTTGACAAAGCAAGAGTACATTAGAGTACATTAAGTCCTACATACATGTTTATTTTTTAGTGACCGCATCTCCTTATCTTAGGTGTAAAATTAGAAAATTTAATATACACTTAGCATACTTGGCCTACCATATCCTTCCTAAATTCTGAGCCCACTCTCTCCTCAAAAGTGTCATATTCAACAGCATTTTAAATCTAAAGAGAGAGTTTGATGGTACATGTTTTAAAACAAAGAAGCATATATTGAACCAAGTGTTTCAGGACAAAATATGTCAAGCGTTTACAGCTTTAGTGTGGGAGGGAAGATGGAAATTCAAGGTACATTTCCCTCTACCTATAATGTATGTTTTTTACTTACTTGAAGACCCCTTAAAAAAAGTAGCAAAATCAGCAGTCTTATTTAATGTAATCAAAATATTCTTAAATGTACAAAAAAGGATCATGTAGAAAGAATACTGTAAAAAGATACTGATTTTAAGAATAAAAGAATATGAAAAGCTTCTATTACATTCTGCACAGCCAGTTACTTCTGTCAAGTTTCAGTACTAGAAAGATAAGCAAAGGATACTCATATACAAATACCCTCTGACCACAGTTCTTGAATAAGAACTAGCATACTGGATGGAAAGCAAATTATTGTCTAATACCAATAATATTCATATTCAATCATCTAAGCAAGTCCCAGGAGGTGGACATTCTAAGAAAAAAACAGATACATAGAAATACGTACAGCAATGGGAAATGTCAAGGGCAGCGATCTAGGAGGAGCGAGTAAATGATTTGACTGTGGGCACATTTCAGGTGAGCCTGACAAATCCACCTTGACTATGGGAAAGAGGAGTTGTTGTTACTAAAACTCTTTCACCTGAGGGCTCCCATGATGAGCTTAGCCTTGTTAAAACTAAAAAGTCCTTTCAATAACCAAAAGTTTCTTAAGCCATGAGCACTTCAGCCAGAAATTGCTGTACTGCTAATCATGCACCTGGGAGCAAGGTTGTTTTTTATTCAAATTGGTTATTTTACACTCTCTTCATACCCCTGCCCATCAAGCATGCAAACACAGTCATGACCATCTTGGGCTTTACTTCCACAAGGTCTTCTGGTAGAGCGTACACCCTGGCTCCAATTCTTCTAGCCATCGACACTGCGTACCTATTTTTTGGAGGAAACAAAAATTGAGGTTCAATTCCCGTTAGTCAAGGGCACAACATGAGGCATCTATTTCCTCTCATATACTCAATTGTCTGGGATACAAAACTTCTACAGCAAGAGTTCAAATCAGAATGACTTCACTTTTCATTGCTTTCTCTTTTATTTTGTGAGGTCACTCATAAGTGATATTTTTTGGAGGAAACAAAAATTGAGGTTCAATTCCCGTTAGTCAAGGGCACAACATGAGGCATCTATTTCCTCTCATATACTCAATTGTCTGGGATACAAAACTTCTACAGCAAGAGTTCAAATCAGAATGACTTCACTTTTCATTGCTTTCTCTTTTATTTTGTGAGGTCACTCATAAGTGATACCAGATTTTTAAGCTCTACTATTTGGGGCTGATAATATTTATTCACTCCTTTTCTACAATGTAAAATAAGGACAATTTAGGAGCATTGATATGAAAAAACATTTTTCCAGAATATGTGTGTGTGTGTGTGTGTATATATATACACCCAGATGTTGAAAATATGTATATATATACTCAGATGTTGATATTTTCATTGAGCATGTAATAAGATAACATTGGCTATCATGAGATCTTAGAGACACAGTGGAAAACTGTGCCACATGCAAAATACAATTTCATAGATGCACTGAATACTTCCAAATATTCAATGGAAGAGATAGAATCTATCTGGTACATGCCAGAGTGGCTAAAGCAAGGAATGAAAAGGGTAGAGAAACGAAAGGAGTTAAGAACTATGTGTGTGTATATATATACACCCAGATGTTGAAAATATGTATATATATACTCAGATGTTGATATTTTCATTGAGCATGTAATAAGATAACATTGGCTATCATGAGATCTTAGAGACACAGTGGAAAACTGTGCCACATGCAAAATACAATTTCATAGATGCACTGAATACTTCCAAATATTCAATGGAAGAGATAGAATCTATCTGGTACATGCCAGAGTGGCTAAAGCAAGGAATGAAAAGGGTAGAGAAACGAAAGGAGTTAAGAACTGACATGTCCAGCTGAGGAAATTTGCAGGAGCACCCTTCAAATAATATACAAGGCATTTCTAGGTGTTCTGTAACAGGAATCTTTAAATATGATCAAGTTTCTGGAAAAATAAGTTTAAAGAGTTCTCTATAAATCTTTATCATCAGATCAGATCAGTTGCTCGGTCATGTCCGACTCTTTGCGACCCCATGAATCTCAGCATGCCAGGCCTCCCTGTCCATCACCAACTCCCGGAGTTCACTCAGACT
>SJXQ01004230.1:31311-68957 GCA_006408695.1 Aepyceros melampus | reverse complement strand
GAACTGAACTGAGCACTAGGTTATCAATCTGGAGAAGGCACTGGTGATCCACTCCAGTACTCTTGCCTGGAAAATCCCATGGACTGTGCCTGGTAGGCTGCATTCTGTGGGGTCGCTGAGTCAGACATGACTGAGCGACTTCACTTTCACTTTTCACTTTCATGCACTGGAGAAGGAAATGGCAACCCACTCCAGTGTTCTTGCCCGGAGAATCCCAGGGACGGGGGAGCCTTGTGGGATGCCGTCTATGGGGTCACACAGAGTTGGACACGACTAAAGTGGCTTAACAACAGCAGCAGCAGCAGCAGTGGCAGCAGCAGGTTATCAATCACTGTGTATTTTTAAATTACAAAAACGCTTCATTGGAACAATTGAAATAAACACAAGGAACACAGATATCTCCCTTTTACATTTGAAATATGTGTAAATGAAAAGGTGACATAAAAATATCTAGGACAATTTTGATTAAAAAAAAACCCATCCATAATCCCTGCAACCTATGAGTAATATTTTAATTTTTGTCTATTATTTTTGAAAACTTTTTATTCATATGCATCATTTCTAGATCATTGCAATCATGTATCTATTATTTTATAGTTTGAAATTTTAACTTGGTAGTCTGTATTAAATATACATGCTACCATGTTTCCACGGTCTTCAAAATGATCCTATTAATGACTGGGTAACCTCCCAGTGAGTAAATGTATCCTTCTTTATTAAGTCATTCTCCCGTGGTGGTGAGTGGTAGGTAATGTGAGCTCTCAGAATGGTGTGTCCCCGTCTCCTGTGAAAGGAAGAGAGGAGGGTGGGTAGGAAAAATTAAACATAGTGAGAAAATTATTATATTATGACTCAAATTGATTTCTCCCTATTATAAAAGTAATACATGTTAATTATAGAAAAAGTAAGAAATCCAAGTGTATATTAATAGGAAAAAAAATCACCTATAATGTGGCTCCTTGGTGGTCATTGTAACTCCAGCAGAAAGAATGGCCAAGTCTTGATTATTTAGGAGTGGCTACATTTTAGACCATCCCTTTTTCAATAAACCACAGAAGGGAACAAAAGCTAATCTTATCATTTTTTAGACATGTTTCATTTACACGCCAAACAGTGCCCCTCTCCCTCACCTCCTGGTGTTTGGGATAGGGTTTGAATATTTTCAGAAATTACAACTACTCCCAAAGCATGAATATTTATTAACCATTAAGACGAATGAAAAAAGAAAATAGAAAGCCTTAATAATTCTTGGGAGAGAGGGGCATTAATTCTGAAAAACACTAATTTTTTAAAAAAAGGTTAAAACTACTGGATTTATATTTGGAATAAGAGTTCTACTTCCTAAAGGAGCTTCATTGAAGGGAACAATCCTCTTTTATTAAAAAAATTTTTTTATTGAAGTATAACTGATTTTAACTATGTTGGTTTCAGGTGTACAGCAAAGTAATTCAGTTAAATATATATATTTCACATACATAATGCATATATATTCTTTTTTCAGATTCTTTTCCCATATAGGTTATTATATAATATTGAGTAGAGTTCCCTATGGTGTACAGTAGAACCTTGTTGTTTATCTATTTATATGCAGTAGTATGTATATGTTATTCTCAAATTCCTAACTTATCCCTCCCCACTCCAAATGCCCACTAGCCCCTTCATATAAATAAAATAACCATAACTTTATTTTCTATGTCTGTGAGTCTGTTTTATAAAAATGTTCATTTGTATCTTTTTTAGATTTCACATGAATGATAAATATGATATTTGTCTCTCTCTCTGACTTACCTTATTTAGTATAATAAACTCTAGGTCCATCCATGTTGCTAGAAATGGCATTATTTAATTCTTTTTTTACAGCTGAATAATACTCCATTGTATATACGTATGCCACATCATTTTTTATACATTCCTCTTGTCGATGGACAGTTACATTGTTTCCATGTCTTGGCTATTGCAAATAGTGCTGCAATGAACATTGAGGTGCGTGTATATTTTCAAATTATGATTTTCTCTGCATATATACCAAGGAGTGGCTCCTTAGTTTTTTAAGGAGCCTCCATACTGTTCTCCATAGTGGCTATACCAATTCTCATTCCTACCAAAAGTGTAGGAGGGTCCCCTTTTCTCCACACCCTCTCCTAATGATGACCATTCTGACTGGTGTGAGGTGATACCTCATTGTAGTTTTAATTTGTATTTCTCTAATAATTAGCAACGTTGAACATCTTTTCATGTGCCTGTTGTCCACCTGTATGTCTTCTTTGGAGAAAGGTTTATTTAGAGCTTCTGCCCATTTTTTGATTGGAGGAAAACCCTCTTTAAATGGCTGAGTTGCATATACCTTGTGAGCAAAACCTACCTTTCAACTTTTCAGTGCAAGTCTCTCCTTGAAGCTGGGCAGTGAATTCTTACGAACTGTTGGCATGTGGGTGGAACAGTTCTTCACTGTAAGCTGCTTATTGCAAGGCATTTAGCACTGGCTTCTGTTTATTAATGCTAGAAGTGTCCCTTGTTCTGACAAAAATGCTCTGTCTCCATTTCCACAGGTCCCCTCAGGATTGGTGGGGTCAACTTTGGTTGCAGGCTACAGCTTTGGTTTTAAAATACTAGACAAGGTGCACATATCTTGATGGGCAGCTGTAAATTGAGCAAGTTCTAATCTTTTCAACAAATAATCTTGTCTATAGTAGAGAGATCATAGCAAACCACAATCTGATCATGAGCTAAAAATCTAGCATGGATTGGAAAATGTACATGGCAAAAACAGATAGATCCATCACTGTGTGAACAAGAAGTGGAGATTCGAAGCTTGTTTTATTTAGTGCTGGAAAGACCTCTACCTTACAGTAATACCTTACTATTAACAATGCTTTGTGCAGAAGGTCCTTCCAACTGTTATTTGTTTTAATTCGGGATGCATTCCTGTAAACTAAAGACATTTAGTATCTCAATTTTATGGATAGGAAACTGAGCCTCAGAAACCCCAAGCTCATACAGGCAGGAAGAGACAAAGCTGGGACTAGAACCCAGGTCTTCAAATTTCTAGACTGTGCCTGATTCATCATATGACTCTTCATCATACTGGTTCTGGAAAATATGGAGAGAGGGCAGTGGATTGGGCACAATTACTTCATAAAAGCTATAATATATGGCCAGGAGGATGAGGACTGTTAAGCCAAGACAAGAACAACTTAAGGAGTAAATTCTTTAGGAGCTTTAGCAATGAGAGGTGAATGTTAAGTGAATCTTTCTCATTTTGACTAATGGGGTACTCAGTAGCAATGAAACAGAACTGCAAAAACAAAACAAAGCAAAAATAAAATATTCAGCCAAGTTTGATATTCACAAAGTAGTTTTGGACAGGGAAGAATGTTCAACACTGGGTAAGATAGCAAAAGAAATTGGGGAAACTTTTTTAAGTTTCTTCCTTAAGCTTCTTACTGAAGCCCAGTTGGATATGTGTAGCTCATGATCTCATGCCTCCCATCAGTGAGAGAGGTATCTATTGAGGTTTTCAGCATCACTCACAGAACTGCAGCATATGGGAAGTATGAGTTTCACCTACTGAATTTGACTTCTCTTTCCAGCTCTGTGATGAGCAAAGAGCCTGCAAGTGGCAGTTGCTGCGGCAGCCCCAGCTCAACACTAGAGTCCAGGGTGAGAATAGATCTGTGGGGCCGCCGTGACACCCTTGGTGGCGGTAAAGAAGGATTTCTAGGCACCTCCACAGAAGTTGGCCTGGGAAGGGAGAAATTGACCCTTTCTCCTCACTGTGAGGGGAACTCAACTTGAAAGTGCCGGAAGCTCAGTTTTTTCATTGTATACCTGCCAAGAGAGGCTTCACCTCAAAATGATGGGAAGAAGCTCATAGCCTATGAATTGCTGTAACCGTGGAGCCAGGTGGAACATTCTTTCCTCTTGCCTCATTATGTAAATCTTAACCTGCAAAGTGGTGTGTGCATTCTTCTACTGTGAGGCATCAGAAGCTTTGATCAGTTTCTCAAAGAGGTCTGAGACTCAAAAGGTGTATTTTCAAAAGCACTTAAAGGTTTGTATAGTTAACCACTAAAGAAAAGTAAATAAGAAGTGAGAAAAATAGCAAACACAGGGAAACTACAAAATGGCAGAAATCTCTGGAAGTCCCCACACCTGCCCTTGCCTTTCTTACAGGATAACCAGAAAGCCTTAAGCCTCTGTCTGTTCATGTGCCTTCCCTAGCTCTCCACATTTCTCTAGCAAATTTAGCCTGTCATGTTTAAATTTCATGTTTTTATTTCAAATTTTGCTGGGGGGGCTTCAGTATTTTTGCACAAACTTACTCATTAAGTTCTGAAAATGCTATTTGTAACTAGGAAGCATTTCAAACATTCAAACTATATATAATATATCAGACACTTTTGTACTCCCCAGGGCAAAATAGACATTAACATTTAAAGACTACAACATTTTGTAAAGAAACAGAATGGCATAAATACATATTTCCCATTCTTGTAACCACCAATCAGGAAATTGGTGAGCATCATTCTCATGTATGTTTCCTGTTATATGCATGTGTCTCTACAAACCAGTAGAGCTCCAAACTGTTTTCCACAGTGGCTGCACCAATTTACCAACAGTGTATAGAGGAGAACAGAAAATCTTTTTTTTGTTGTTGAAAAGAGGGATAAAAATGTTTTAATTGTTGAGATACACTGGTAAATTGAATGATTTACATTGCAGGACTAAATAGATATACAAGGTAATTATCAAACACTAACCGTCAATGACAAGTCCTTGAAAACAGTGTAGAATTAATGTGATGAGATGCTCTGATCACACACAGAACAGGAGACTTGATAGCTATGAAGTATTTGTAGTTATTAATCCATAAGCCTTTGGCTTATGTATTAATGTATAAAAGAAAACAGGAAGTTAATCAAAATGTACACACAGCGTGCAAACCTCAGCAGCTGAAGTATTGCCATGTAATACGTTGTTCCCAATAAATAAACTCCTCAGACATTTAAATAAAGCTGAAAGCCAAATAGTAAAAAAGGGAAAGAGACAGTAATATGGGCTTCCCTGATAACTCAGCTGGTAAAGAATCCACCTACAATGCAGGAGACCCCAGTTCAATTCCTAGGTCAGGAAGATCTGCTGGAGAAGGGATAGGCTACCCACTCTTGTTGGGCTTTCCCGTGACTCAGCTGATGGGGTTGCAAAGTGTCAGACATGACTGAGCGACTTTCACTTTCAAGAATCAGTTTAACAATCTTACAGCTGAAAATTAACATGAAGTAGAAATAGTGAAAGATAACAGACAGATATATTACTTAATAGTGCCTTATTATTTTAAATTATATTGTTATAAATTATGTAAATTATATTAAGTTATAAATAGACAAAGAATTTTGTTATATAAAAACTATCAAAAAAGTATCAGTGAAAAGACATGATCTTCATGAACTATGGGGATGGTCAGGTGAGAACGCAGGTGGGGCACAGGATCCGGCTGGGCAAGAACTCTTCATAAGCTTGTCTTCCACAGAAAGTTCCATATATGAGCGTGTTGTTTAGCTAATTCCTTTCTAGAACTACAACATTCAATATGTACCCATGGTTTTAACTGTAAGAATTTGCTGGAGAGGAGGTGGTGACTGTTTAGAATTTTCTTGGAAATGTCTTTCTCATTACAAAATCCCACGAAGGAAAAATTCCATCCAGATTTTCATGAGCAGGCTCTCAATGAATATCAGTCATGATATTCTTTTCTTTTCTTTTTTTCACACAATCTTTTTTTATTGGATACCATATTGACAACTTCAGATGGCAGACCAACATACACCCACTATAGTTTCTCCTCTTGTCCTCTTCTGTTATCGATTCTTCTGTTACATCTTTAGCTGCTCCTGCAGGGCCTTGGCCCTTGCCCACGCTGGTGGCAGTGGAGTTCCTGTAGCCACCAGAAAATCTTTATCATGAAGATTTTACTGCTGCTTCTGCTGTCTCTTTAACACCCATGAAGCTGGTGACTCAGCAGGAGAATGGAATTTCTCAGTCATTATTGCTTCAAGTGTTTCTTCTGTTTCTTTTTTTCTTTTCCATTATGTGTTTATTACATCTTTTCTTGTATATCTTGTTGTCCCACAGTCCTTGTATATCTTGTTCCTTTTTTTAATTTTCAGTGTTTGTTCTGTTTGCTTTTCGGTTTTGGAGGTTTCTACCAAGATACCCTCAAGCTCAGAGAGTCTTTTCTTGGCTGTGTCCAGTCTACGAATAAACATATCAGAGGTACTCCATTTCCTCTAATGTTTTTGATTCCTTGAATTTCTTCTTGGTTCTCTCCTTTTTAAAAATATATATATTTTATTGAAGTATAGTTGACTTACAGTGTTTCAGATACACAGCTAGGTGATTCAGTTCCTTGGTTCTCTCTTATGATTTCTATCTCTCTGCTTGCATTCTCTACCTATTCTTGCATGCTGTCTACATTATCCATTGGTGCTCTTGGCATGTTAATCGTGTACTTAGTCGCTCAGTTGTGTCTGACTCTTTGTGACCCCATGGACTGTAACCCGCCAGGCTCCTCTGTCCACGAGGATTCTCCAGGCAAGAATACTGGAGTGAGTTTCCATGCCTTCCTCCAGGGGATCTTCCCAACCCAGGGATCAAACCCAGGTCTTCTGCACTGCAGGTGGAATCTTTACGTCTGAGCCACCAGGGAAGCCTGTTTTAAATTCTTGGTCTGATAATTCCAGCATCCCTGCTGTGTTAGGTTCTTGGGCTTCCTTTGTTTCTTCAAATTGTGTTTTCTGCCTTTTGGTGTGCCTTGTGATTTTTTCTTGATTGCCAGGCATTATTTACTGGGTAAAAAGAACTGATATAAACAGACCTTTGGTAATGTGGTGCTGAGGTGTGGGAGAAAGGAGAACCATTCTTTTGTCCTATGATTAGGCCTCAGTCTTTCAGTGAGTCTGGACTGTGAATTTCACAAGAGATTCTCATATTTTTCTCCCATCTTAGGTGGAACAGAGTGGCTAGAGTGGGCTAGAGTTGGGTATTTCCCTTCTCCCATCTGGAAAGCTAGAGCCAGCTAGAATGTCTCTTCCCCAGGTTAGTTAGGCTCTGATAATAGCCCACCGGATTAGGCTCTCATTAACTAGTTTCTTTTTGCAAGAGGCCTTATTAAGAATAGATTACTGTGAAAACAACTCAAATGTCCATTGAATGATGAACGGATAAATGAAATGTCTATTTATGGAGTATTATACAGTAATAAAAAGTAGTGAAGTACTGATTCATACTACAATATGGACAATTATACTAAGTGAAAATTATACTAAGTGAAAGAATGTGGTCATAGGAGGTCACAGATTGAATAAATCCAATAATAAAAACTGTCCAGAATAAGCAAATTCACTGAAACAGGAGATTAATGTCAGCCTATTCCTAGGGAATTGCAGGGGGAAATGAGAAGTGACTGTTCATTAGTACTGTGTTTCATTTTAGGGTGATGAATATGTTCTAGAATTGATTGAATTTGATTGCACAACTTTATGAATATTCAACAAAACATTGGATTATAAACTTTAAATATGTGAATTATATGGTATGTGAACTATATCTCAATAAAACTGTTTCCAAAAGTGCAAAATATAAATTGTGATTTTTGGGGATTACTTTGTGACCAGTGTTTCGAGCTGTGTGAAACCAGACCACTGAGGCAATTTGCCAACTGCATGGACTTCCCTGGTGGCTCAGATGGTAAAGAATGTTTCTGCAATGTGGGAGACCTGGATTTGATCCTTGGGTTGGGAAGATCCGCTGGAGAAGGGGATGGCTACCCACTCCAGTATTCTTGCCTGGAGAATCCCATGGACAGACTACAGTCCATGGGGTCACAAAGAGTCAGACACTAATGAGCAACTAACACTTTCACTTTTAACTTCACTTCTTGGCCTTTAAATTTGTTTGGGCATATAAAAGAGTTAGAGAAATACTGGATTTGGTGACCACTCCAGAATTTTTATGTAGAAGAGGCTCTGGGAAAGGATCTTATTGGAAGGGGCTAAGACATTGATTTTGAGGCAATGTTTACATATCATGCAAATATTTTCATAAATTTTCTTTTTCTAGTGGTGGCACTGAAGGGATGCTGGCTTTTAGAGATTATAGGAAGATCAGACCTCTCTCTGCTCCCAGCTGCTGTTTGGTTTCACCATCACCTGACCTCTAAGCTGGGAGTTGGAATGTAAACTTTGTCCAACTAGTTCACCACTATATCTCTTGTACTTGCCATGTTAACAGGTTCACAATAAATGCTTATTGAATGAATATATGATGCTATCATTTCTTAGAATGATATGAAATGGATGGTGGAGTTGTGGGGGCTCCAGTAAATTGTTCATCCTGTTTTTGAAAAAAAATTGAGCAAAAAAATGAAGCGCTAGTTAAAGACTCTAACGTTACCTTTATTACTGTTAACTAATGGCTGTTAGAGGACATGGCTTGTATCGGAAGGCATGTAGAACTATAAATGCTGAACCACAGAACTAGATATACTTACTGTGCTAGATTGTTGTAGTTATGGCCCCAATTTGTTCATACCTTCCTAGGCTGTCCCTTCTTCCACTTACTCCGGGCTCAACTATGTGACTTTCTTTGGTCAATAGAACATTAGAAAATATGATGCAGGCAGATATTTAGAAAAAATCCTTGCATATTGAAGCTTTCCTTTTGTACTTCTGGGAAACTATCAACATGAGACAATCTTGTGTTAGACTCCTGAAGGGTGAGAGTGGACAGAGGCCCCAGCTGTACCAGTTATCTCAGCTGTTGCAGGTGAGACCCACACACGTGAGTGAAGCTATAGTAGACCAGTTAGCCCCAACTGAGCCAACCTAGGTCAGAAGATCCTGTCCAGCTAACCAATAGAATCATGAAGAATAATCTTTATGGTTTTAAGTACTATTGTGGGTTGAACTGTGTTTCCTAAAAACACATATTGAAGTCCAAACTCCTGGTGACCTTATTTGGAAGTAAGGTATTGCAAATATAATTAAGATGTAAGATATAATGAAGTCATACTGGACTAGGATGGGCCCTTAGTACAATATGACTGGTGTCTTTATAAGAAGAGGAGAAGAAACACAGAGATAGACACAAAGGGAGAATGATGTGTGACTATGGAGACAGATTGGAGTGATGTTTCTACAAGACAAAGAATGCTAAGTATTGCTGACTGTCACCAGAAGCTAGGCATGTGACAGATTCTCCCCTAGAGCCTTCAAGACAATGTGGCCTTGCTGACACTTGATTTTAGACTTCTAACCACCAGGCATGTGAGAGGATAAATTTCTGTTGTTTTAAGCTACCCAGTTTGTGATACTGTACTACAACAGCCCTAGGAAACTAGTATAGCCACTAAATTTGGGGTTAGTTTGTTACATGGTAAAAGCTAATGGATATACTTACCTGATCATTTATGGCTGCAAAGGACCCGATCCAATGTTCCTGCCCAGAGAAAATTTACACTATGAAAGAGCATTCTGTTAGAAAGTTTGATCTAAAAAAGAAATAAGAGGCCTCTGGGCCTAGCATACCTTATTTATTTTCCCCAGCTTCATTAAAGAGATGTCACTCCATCTATCCTGTAGTTTTGTTTGTGAAGAGGTGGAAGAGTCTAGGAATGCTACACTAATTGAACCTTTGAAAGGAAACATCAGGAACTGGGAAGAAACATCCCCCGTAGCAGTTATCTTACACTGAAAAGATGAAAAACTAGATTTGGTACTTTTAAAACATAAAGAAAACCAAGATTTATATAGGAAAATTGTGATAATGGGTGACTATCATACTGACAGCTTGATACATGATGTTGTACTCAAAATGGCTACAACATTTTACTTTTCCATCAGCTAGCATGGATACACCAAATCTGAGGTCATGAATATTTTACCCTTATGTTTCTTCTGAGAGACTTGTTTTTAGGTTTCTAATTCAGTTTGAGTTAATTTTTGTACATGGTGTGAGGTGGGAGTCCGATTTGATTCTTTTATATTCATCATCCAGAGGGGGGAAAACCCACATAGAGTTCATCATTTGGCTTCTGGTAGAACACTGAAGTGTATAAGTGAGTGAGTGAGTGAAGTCGCTCAGTCGTGTCTGACTCTTAGCGACCCCATGGATTGCAGCCCACCAGGCTCCTCCATCCATGGGATTTTCCAGGCAAGAGTACTGGAGTGGGGTGCCATTGCCTTAAATGGGGTTATTTCCTATAATTCCTGAATATGTTTTGAAATGGCTGAGGACACATAATATTCTCTATAAAATTCACCTGTTATGCCAAGTCCCCAAATAAACTGTTGCTATTGAAAGTGGCTTGAGAGTGTGAGAGTCTTAACCAGCCATTTATACAAACATAATAAAAACATAGAATTTTATAACTTTTGTGCAAGTTGGAAATTAATTTTCATCTTGATAGATCTCACTGTATGGTTGGCTGAGTTATGTAACCTGCTGGAACATGATTTTTTAAAATAAAACCCCATGATTAAGGTTTTATTTACTTTAGGTCATTAGATCACATACCCTTTATTTACTACTAGGGGTTCTATATGGGAGCTCCCAAACAGATAGACTCTGTGAGTAGAAGACTAAGGATTTCTGTGGAGATAAATAAATGTCATAACTAATCCAACAGACCTTTCATGGATATTTACTATATTTAAATCACTGTGCAGGATTCAGCAACATGCAAAGACAGTGGGAACTTATTTTTGTATTCAAGGAGCTGGTTCAGTTCAGTTCAGTCGCTCAGTCGTGTCCAACACTTTGCGACCCTGTGAATTGCAGCACACCAGGCCTCCCTGTCCATCACCAACTCCCGGAGTTCACTCAAACTCATGTCCATTGAGTCGGTGATGCCATCCAGCCATCTCATCCCCTGTCGTCCCCTTCTCCTCCTGCCCCCAGTCCCTCCAAGCATCAGAGTATTTTCCAACGAGTTAGCTCTTCACATGAGGTGGCCAAAGTATCGGAGTTTCAGCTTTACCATCAGTCCTTCCAAAGAACACCCAGGACTGATCTCCTTCAGAATGGACTGGTTGGATCTCCTTGCAGTCCAAAGGACTCTCAAGAGTCTTCTCCAACACCACAGTTCAAAAGCATCGATTCTTCAGTGCTCAGCTTTCTTCATAGTCCAACTCTCACATCCATACATGACTACTGGAAAAACCTTAGCCTTGACTAGATGGACCTTTGTTGGCAAAGTAATGTCTCTGCTTTTGAATATGCTAAGTTGGTCATAACTTTCCTTCCAAGGAGTAAGCATCTTTTAGTTTCATGGCTGCAATCACCATCTGCAGTGATTTTGGAGCCCAAAAAAACAAAGTCTGACACTGTTTCCACTGTTTCCCCATCTATTTCCCATGAAGTGATGGGGCCAGATGCCATGATCTTAGTTTTCTGAATGTTGAGCTTTAAGCCAACTTTTTCACTCTCCTCTTTCACTTTCATCAAGAGGCTTTTTAGTTCCTCTTCACTTTCTGCCATAAGGGTGGTGTCATCTGCATATCTGAGGTGATTGATATTTCTCCTGGCAATCTTGATTCCAGCTTGTGCTTCTTCCAGCCCAGCATTTCTCATGATGTACCCTGCATATAAGTTAAATAAGCAGGGTGACAATATACAGCCTTGACGTACTCCTTTTCCTATTTGGAACCAGTCTGTTGTTCCATGTCCTGATTCAAAATATGAAACGTGTTTACAATACTATGCACATGTGCATGCTCAGTCGCTTCAGTCATGTCCAACTCTTTGTGACCCCATGGACAGAGCCCTCCAAGCTTCTCTGTCCAGGGGATTGTCCTGGCAAGATTACGGGAGTGGATTGTCATTTCCTCCTTCAGAAGATCTTCTCAACCCAGGGATCAAACTCACATCTCCCAAAGTTTCTGCATTGCAGGCAAATTCTTTACCACTGAGTCACCAGGAAAGCCCATAAACTACTATAGCACTAAGTTAAAAGTAGTCAAGTGATGTAGGAGAGTTACAAAAAATTGAAGCCATCTACGTGCGAAGAACTGACTCTTTGGAAAAGACTCTGATGCTGGGAGGGATTGGGGGCAGGAGGAGAAGGGGACGACCGAGGATGAGATGGCTGGATGGCATCACTGACTCGATGGGCATGAGTCTGAGTGAACTCCGGGAGTTGGCGATGGACAGGGAAGCCTGGCGTGCTGCGATTCATGGGGTCGCAAAGAGCTAGACACGACTGAGTGAGTGAACTGAACTGAACTGAACATATGTTAAATATGTACAATATGAGTATGTTACATCCATATTTTCTCTGAAAAATTCAAGTTAAGAACTTTTTCACATGTATGATAGTGCTCCTTTTCTTTAGAAAATGTCATTGTTGGTACAATAAATATATAATCACTCATAAAAATTGATGAAAAGACAAATTAATTAGAGTGCTGAACAACCACAATATGATTTCCTAGTGAAATAAATAAAGTAGCAACAAAATGCAATTGTACAAATTTTTTTTGCATTTCTATACACTAACAATGACCAATTCAAAAAGAAATTAAGAAAAAAATTTCATTTATAACAGTATCAAAAAGCATAAAATTCCAAGGAATAAATTTAACTGAAGAGAAGACATGTACACTGAAAACTACAAATATTGCTGAAAATAACTCAAGAAAACCAAAATAAAGGGACAGATACTTTGTATTCTCAGACTGGAAGATGTTATTAGGACGACAGTACTACCTAATGTGATCTACAGATTGCATATAATCCCTACCAAAATTCCAATAGATTTTTGCAGAAAAAAAATACTAAAATTCTTATGGATTTTCAAGGGACCTTGAATAGCCAGGTCAAAGAGGAAAAAAAAAAACTGGGAAACTAGTACTTTTTGATTTAAAACTTCCTACAAAGCAATAGCAAGCAAAACAGTGTGGAACTGGCATAAAGACAGATATATAGACCAGTGGACTAGAATAGAGAGACCAGAAATTAGCCCTCACCTCATATGGTCAATAGAATTTTGACAAGGGTGCCAAGGCCTTCAATGGGGAAAGGACAGTCTTTTCAACAAATGGTGCTGGGAAAACTGAATAGCCACATGCAAAAGAATTTGGACCCTTACCTTACACCATGTACAAAAATTAACTCAAAGTGGATCAAAGACCTAAATATAAGAGCTAACACCATAAAACACTTAGAAGAAAACTTAGGGTGTAATTCTTCATGTATTTGTATTTCATGATGGATTCTTAATTATGACACCAAAAGCATGAGCAACAGAAAAGAACTTAGATAAATTGGACCTCAGCAAAATTGAGATCTTTTGTTTATCAAAGAACATTATCAACACAGTGAATACATAACCCTCAAAACAGGAGAAACCATTTGCAAATCATATATCTGATAAGGGAGATGAAAACAACAACAAAAATAAACAACCCAGTTCAAAAATGAGTAAAGAACCTGAACAGATATGCCACCTAATGAAGATACACAAATGGTTAATAAGTACATGCAAAGATGCTCAATCAGTTCAGTTCAGTTCAGTTGCTCAGTCATGTCTGACTCTTTGCGACCCCATGAATCGCAGCACGTCAGGCCTCCCTGTCCATCACCAACTCCCAGAGTTCACTCAGACTTGCCTCCATTGAGTCAGTGATGCCGTCCAGCATCTCATCCTCCATCGTCCCCTTCTCCTCCTGCCCCCAATCCCTCCCAGCATCAGGGTCCTTTCCAATGAGTCAGCTCTTCGCATGAGGTGGCCAAAGTACTGGAGTTTCAGCTTTAGCATCATTCCTTCCAAAGAAATCCCAGGGCTGATCTCCTTCAGAATGGACTGGTTGGACAGCACTAGTCATTAAGGAAGTGCAAATCAAAACCAAAATGAGATACCACTATCACATTTATTAGGATAACAATTATTAGGAGATTGGAAAATAACGATTGTCAGAGATATTGTAGAGAAATTAGAACCCTCGTGCACTGCTGGCAGGAGTGTGAAATATTGGTAGCTACTGTTGAAAACTGTTTGGCAGTTCATCAAAATTGTAAGCAGAGAATTTCCAAATAATCCAGTAATTTTACTTCTAGGTCTATATCCAAAAGAATTGAATGCAGATGCTCAAACTTGTATACCAATGTTCATAGCAGTGTGACTTACAACAGCCAAAAGGTGGAAGCAACCTATTTCCATCAGTAGATGAATGGGTATAATCTGACTGATAATATTTGTTGAATGTGGCAGATCTGCTGCTAAGTTTGCTCATTGTTTGTTGTCTCTCAAGTTAGATAGTGAAATCCTGGATTGAGCTCATAGCAAAAGTTCAAGAGGTGTATATATTGGTTGATTTCAAAATTAAACTAAAACAATTTAGGATGTTCTGTTGCTTTGTGTTTTCCTCTTCTCTTTGATCAGTGTGTAGATAATTAATAAATTACTGTGAAAGTTAAACTTTTTGTCTGCTCTTCACTTAATGAGAAATGTCTTTCCTAAATTTGGTCTCAATCATTTGTGTTATTTCTTAAGAGCTCATTTCTGTTGATTCTTGTTTGGGTCAAACCTGATGAATTTATAGCTTCAAAACGAGGGGTGATTTTATGGAGAGATCACAACAGACAACACAGAACTACAAAGGATCATAAGAGATGACCATCAGCAATTATATGCCAATAAAATGGACAACTTGGAAGAATGGACAAATTCTTAGAAAAGTACAACTTTCCAAAACTGAACCACGAAGAAATAGAAAATCTTACAGACCCATCACAAGCACAGAAATTGAAACTGTAATCAGAAGTCTTCCAACAAACAAAAGCCCAGGTCCAGATGGCTTCACAGCTGATTCTACCAAAAATTTAGAGAAGAGCTAACACCTATCCTACTCAAACTCTTCCAGAAAATTGCAGAGGAAGGTAAACTTCCAAAGTCATTCTATGAGGCCACCATCACCCTAATACCAAAACCTGACAAAGATGCCACAAAAAAAAGGAAACTACAGGCCAATATAACTGATGAACATATATGAAAAAATCCTTAACAAAATTCTAGCAATCAGAATCCAACAACACATTAAAAAGATCATACATCATGACCAAGTGGGCTTTATCCCAGGGATGTAAGGATTCTTCAATATCCACAAATCAGTCAATGTAATACACCACATTAACACAGAGTTGGACACGACTGAAGCAACTTAGCAGTAGGAGTAGCAATAAATTGAAAAATAAAAGCCATATGATCATCTCAATAGATGCAGAGAAAGCCTTTGACAAAACTCAATATCCAGTTATTATAAAAACTCTCCAGAAAGCAGGAATAGAAGGAACATACCTCAACATAATAAAAGCTATATATGACAAACCCACAGCAAACATTATCCTCGATGGTGAAAATTGAAAGCATTTTCCCTAAAGTCAGGAACAAGACAAAGGTGCCCACTTTCACCACTACTATTCAACATAGTTCTGAAAGTTTTGACCACAGCAATCAGAGCAGAAAAAGAAATAAAAGGAATCCAAATTGGAAAAGAAGAAGTAACAATCTCACTGTTTGCAGATGACATGATCCTCTACATAGAAAACCCTAAAGACTCCACCAGAAATTTACTAGAGCTAATCAATGAATATAGTAAAGTTGCAGGATATAAAATCAACACACAGAAATCCCTTGCATTCCTATACACTAATAATGAGAAAATAAAAAGAGAAATTAAGAAACAATTCCATTCACCATTGCAACATAAAGAATAAAATACTTAGGAATATATCTACTTAAAGAAACTAAAGACCTATATATAGAAAACTATAAAACACTGGTGAGAAATCAAAGAGGACACTAATAGATGGAGAAATATACCGTGTCCATGGATTGGAAGAATCAATACACTGAAAGTGAGTATACTACCCAAAGCAATCTACAGATTCAATGCAATCCCTATCAAGCTACCAATGGTATTTTTCACAGAACTAGATCAAATAATTTTACAATTTGTATGGAAATACAAAAAACCTCGAATAGCCAAAGCAGTCTTGAGAAAGAAGATTGGAACTGGAGGAATCAACCTGCCTGACTTCAGGTTCTACTACAAAGCCAGAGTCATCAAGACAGTATGGTACTTGCACAAAGACAAAAATGTAGATCAATGGAACAAAATAGAAAGCTCAGAGATAAATACACACACCTATGGACACCTTATCTTTGACAAAGGAGGCAAGAATATACAATGGAGAAAAGACAATCTCTTTAACAAGTGGTGCTGGGAAAACTGGTCAACCACTTGTAAAGAATGAAACTAGAACACTTTCTAACACCATACACAAAAATAAACTCAAAATGGATTAAAGATCTAAATGTAAGACCAGAAAGTATAAAACTCCTAGAGGAAAACATAGGCAAAACACTCTCTGACATAAATTACAGCAGGATCCTCTATGACCCACCTCCCAGAATACTGGAAATAAAAGCAAAAATAAGCAAATGGGACCTAATTAAAAGTAAAAGCTTCTGCACAACAAAGGAAACTATAACAAGGTGAAAAGACAGCCTTCAGAATGGGAGAAAATAATAGCAAATGAAGCAACTGACAAAGGATTAATCTCAAAAATATACAAGCAACTCCCGTAGCTCAATTCCAGAAAAATAAACGACCCATTCAAAAAGCGGGACAAAGAACTAAACAGACATTTCTCCAAATAAGACATACAGATGGCTAACAAACACATGAAAAGATGCTCAACATCACTCATTATCAGAGAAATGCAAATCAAAACCACAATGAGGTACCATTTCATGCCAGTCAGAATGGTTGCTATCTAAAGTCTACAAGCAATAAATGCTGGAGAGGGTGTGGAGAAAAGGGAACCCTCTTACACTGTTGGTGGGAATGCAAACTAGTTCAGCCACTATGGAGAACAGTGGGGAGATTCCTTAAAAAACTGGAAATAGCCCTGCCATATGACCCAGCAATCCCACTGATAGGCATACACATTGAGGAAGCCAGGATTGAAAGAGACACATGTACCCCAATGCTCATCACAGCACAGTTTATAAAGCCGGGACATGGAAGCAACCTAGATGTCCATCAGCAGATGAATGCATAAGAAAGCAGTGGTACATATACACAATGGAGTATTACTCAGCCATTAAAAAGAATACATTTGAATCAGTTCTAATGAGGTGGATGAACCTGGAGCTGATTATACAGAGTTAAGTAAGCCAGAAATAAAAACAGCAATACAGTATACTAACGCATATATATGGAATTTAGAAAGATGGTAACGATAACCCTATATGCGGGACAGCAAAAGGGACACAGATGTATAGAACAGTCTTTTGGACTCTGTGGGAGAGGGTGAGGGTGAGATGATTTGGGAGAATGGCATTGAAACATGTATAATATCATATGTGAAATGAATCGCCAGTCCAGGTTCGATGCATGATACAGGATTCTTGGGGCTGGTGCACTGGGATGACCCAGAGGGATTGTATGGGGAGGGAGGTGGGAGGGGGGTTCAGGATGGGGAACACGTGTACACCCGTGGTGGATTCATGTTGATGTATGGCAAAACCAATACAATATTGTAAAGTAATTAGCCTCCAATTAATAAATTTATATTAAAAAAGAGGGGTGATTTTAATTAAGATATATACTTTCTGGAAGACCTGATGGGATTTACAGACTTAAACATAAGCAAAATGAGAGAATTTAGCATTAAAGAGAATAGATTGTTTTATAGAAATTAGGCAGAGTAGATGCTGAGAGGAAGTGAATTGTGCTGTTTCCAAACAGCAAAGGCAAAAAGAGAAAGAGATTGGATTGTACAGTTTTCCTTATCTGAGAAGAGCCATTTTATAAATTTATAGGCACATATAGTTTTTCCCCCTGAGATTAAGGCTAAAAAGGAATTTACTTTGTCCAATCTTTTAGAAACCCCTTTGAATAGCAGTCAACAATATCTTCAGTGAGAGTTTTGTAGGAGATACAGCAACTCTACTTAAATAAATGGATGGCCTATTGATTACAAGATTGAATGTATAATGTTAAATTGTATAGCAGGATAGACATTTTTCAAAAGGATTCAAATTATATGATCTATATATTTTGCTTTCTAATGATCAAACTTCATGAGGGCTAGAGATTAGTAATGATTATTGCAAGCCAGCTTACTAAAGGTGCTGGGGAGTGGTCAATTCAGAATTGAGCACCTGCAGTAAGCATGACTTTTGTGTTTGATTCGTTCCAGAGTGACACTCATGACATTCCAAATGTGATGGGGACAAAGCCATTATTCTATTGAGAAAGTTTCACAGCAGGCTTGTGTTCCACTTGGTGAGAAGACCAACTCATTTCCACAGTGGGGTGGGGAGCAGCAGCATTCACAAGTAGAGGCTGGAGCCTTTACAGGAAGGAGCTTCAGCTCTTCTCAAACATTTCATACACTGTGCACTGGTTGAGATCCTAATATTCTGTGTCCAGTGGGTAGAAAATCTAGGAAGTATATTGAGTACTTTTCAATGATACTTTAATAAGTGGTTAGAATTTGTGTGACACAACCTATAAATTCAGGCTTTTGAAAAATGTTTGTGCATAAATGCATATTCCCTCCAATCTAAATTGTGACCCTGAGAGAGATTATAGGGATTTTATGTGTAGTGTGTGTATAATGAAATATAATTGTACATTATACTATATTTATGTTATATAATTTTATAATATATGTTATATATTACTATATATTTGATAAGTATCAAAGAAAAGCATACTCAACCACAGGACACACAGGTAAGTCTAGCTTATACTCTTTCTACCCCTAAAGATATAAGTCCTTAAAATCTAATATTTAGGAAAATTCTCTTTGTCTCTCTCCCTCTCACCTCTTTCTTTTACTGGGCACGACTCAACTCCTGAGTACTGATTATCTGGTTAAACTAATAGGTGAATGTCCAATGGCTTGTAAGATGATTTTTTCCTGCCTTGGACTCTTTCCATTTATTTTTCTCACTTCAGAACAGTCTCCCCACTCCACCCTCTACTGGACTAGCTCCTACTCATCCTCCAGGACCCCAGTTAAAATTCTCTTCATCCAGGAAGTCTTCTCTGAGAATTTCCCAGAAACTGAGGTTAACTTTCTCTCTTATACATTCAGACAACATCCCTTCTTTAAAATGTTTGCTACTGAATTCAGCAATTCCACTTCTGGGTATATACTCAAAAGAAATGAAAACAGGATTGTGAAGAGATATCTGTACTTCCATGATTTTTTTTTTTTGCAGCATTATTCACAATAGCCAAGATATAGAAACAATCTAACTCTCCATTGATGGATAAGTAGATAAGGAAGATGTGATATTATATTTATATTATATTTAATGGAATGCTATTTAGCCATGAGAAAGAAGGAAATCCTGCCATTTACAACCACATGGATGGAACGTGTGGGCATTATGCTAAGCGAGATAATTTAGAGAAAGACAAATACTGACTGACATCACTTCTATGTTAAATCTAAAAAAGCCAAACTCATAAAAACGGTGAGTAGAATGGTGGTTACCAGGGTCTAGGGGGAATTGGGGAGATGTTGTTTCAGGGTACAAACTTGCAATCAGTAGATGAGTATGTCAGGAGATCCACGGCACAGCATACTGATCAGAGTCAACAATACTGTATTACCAACTTCAAAGTTGCTAAGAGACTAGATCTTAATTGTTCTTATCACAAAAAAGAAAGGATAATTATGGCATGACAGAGGTGCTAGCTACCACTGTAGCAGAATCAAATTGGAATATATAATTGTGTCAAATTAACATGCTATACACCTTAAATTACACAGTGTTATATGTTAGAAAGAAAGAAAGAAAGTGAAGTCACTCAGTCGTGTCCAACTCTTTGGGATCCCATGGACTGTAGCCTACCAGGCTCCTCTGTCCGTGGGATTTTCCAGGCAATAGTTCTGGAGTGGGTTGCCATTTCCTTCTCCAGGGGATCTTCCCAACCCAGGGATCGAACCCGGGTTTCCCGCATTGTAGACAGATGCTTTAACCGTCTGAGCCATACTTTCACTATTGTGAAAAACTTCAAAATTCCAAACCAAGGAAAATAGTATAATGATGCCTCACTTGTAAATGTCTTGTAAACTCTCTTGTCTATTTCTTATTCAAATTTGTCTTTCCAGTAAGACTTTAAGTTCCCAAGAGATGAGGAACCGTGGCTGACTTGTTTATTACTTTATCCTTAGTGACTGGAACAGTACTGGATAGACAGTGAGTGAGTGAGTGAGTGAGTGAAGTCACTCAGTCGTGTCCGACTCTTTGTGACCCCATGAAGTCTATCAGGCTCCTCTGTCCACGGGATTTTCCAGGTAAGCGTGCTGGAGTGGGTTGCCATTTAGTAGACACTTAATAAGGAGAAGGCAATGGCACCCCACTCCAGTACTCCTGCCTGGAAAATCCCATGGATGGAGGAGCCTGGTGGGCTGCAGCCCATGGGGTCGCTGAGAGTTGGACACAACTGAGCGGCTTCACTTTCACTTTTCACTTTCATGCATTGGAGAAGGAAATGGCAACCCACTCCAGTGTTCTTGCCTGGAGAATCCCAGGGACGGGGGAGCCTGGTGGGCTGCCGTCTATGGGGTCACACAGAGTCGGACACGACTGAAGTGACTTAGCAGCAGCAGCAGCAAACACTTAAAAATGAATCAGTCAATTAATGAGAGTGGTAGGTAACAAGGCTTGTTTTATTTTTGTTGTTAAGATCAGAGTGATATAAACATCTTTAATCCTTGTAAGAAAAAGCAATAAGGCGGAAGAGGTGAAGACACAACATAGGGGGAAAATGGGGTTCCTGAAGAGACAGACGTGGGTCCAAGGACATTAGTTCTAGATTTGCATAGCTAATTTCCTGGGCTGTCTCTGCTTGGATTGTAGAGGCATACAAATTCAGATAATTTAAAACCTACTTCTCATCTCCCCTTTCCTATTAATAATCCTACTATCCCTTCAGGTAGGGATCAGGAAACTTTAGTTCTAGTCTTGACTCCTCTAATTGCTTCCTGGACAAATCACTTACCTCTTTCAACTTCAGATTTCCTATCTGTAGTCAGTGAGCAAGTCTAAATGACATCAAAGGTATCTTCCAACTCTAAGATTAAGAGTCTAAACTTGAGCTATATTTGACTCTTTTCCTCATTAAAAACATATCCAACTCAATGGCAGATCCATTCAAATTTTGTTCAAAATCTTGTTATTTCTCTGCTAGGCTAGTGTAATAGAGTTCTATGCAAAGAACACATTGCTGCAACATTCATCATCATAAACACAATTCTGATCCTGCCCTTCAATATCTGCTGCTAAGTTGTTTCAGTCGTGTCCGACTCTGTGCGACCCCATAGACGGCAGCCCATCAGGCTCCCCCATCCCTGGGATTCTCCAGGCAAGAACACTGGAGTGGGTTGCCATTTCCATCTCCAACTCATGAAAGTGAAAAGTGAAAGTGAAGTTGCTCAGTCGTGTCCAACTCTTAGCGACCCCATGGACTGCAGCCCACCAGGCTCCTCCATTCATGGGATTTTCCAGGCAAGAGTACTGGAGTGGGTTGCCATTGCCTTCTCCGAACCCTTCAATATCTCCTATGTATTTAATCAATAAAGTCCAAACTGGTTAGTCTAGCATTTGTGATGCTCTAAAATGGCCCTAACCAACTCCTTTCAGACTTGCTCCTTACTTCTCTATCAGCCAGACAATCCTGCTGGACTGAATTGCCCAATCTTCCTGTGAAAAACCAATGTGTACCATCTCTCTACTTTGTTCCTGCCAGTTCTCCTCCTAAAGTGAATTTTATTCTATTACTGCATGTGTTGGGCTTATCCATTCTTTAAGATACAGCTCAAGTGCCATTTTTTCCATGAAGACTCCCTTGATTTTTTTCTAGGCAAAAGTTGTCTGAATACTTTCTAGCCTATTGTCTGAATAGTTTGAATGTGTTTTATAATATATAGATATTATAAAATACTTTGAATGTATTTTATAATGTAGTATTCCCTGGTGGCTCAGAAGGTAAAGTGTCTGCCTAAAATGCAGGAGACCTGAGTTCGATCCCTGGGTCAGGAAGATCCCCTGGAGAAGGAAATGGCAACCCACTCCAGTACTCTTGCCTGGAAAATTCCATGGACAGAGAAGCCTGGTAGACTACAGTCCATGGGATTGCAAAGAGTCGGACACGACCGAGTGACCTCATTTTCACTTTTCTTTCAATGTAGTGTTTGGGCTTCCCTGGTGGCTCAGCTGGTGAAGCATCCTCTTGCAATGCAGGAGATCCGGGTTCGATCCCTGGGTTGGGAAGATCCCCTGGAGAAGGGAACTGCTACCCACTCCAGTATTCTGGCCTGGAGAATTCCATGGACTATACAGTCCATGGGGTCGCTAAGAGTCTGACATGACTGAGCAACTTTCACTAGGGGCTTCCCCGGTAGCTCAGATGGTAAAGCATCTGCCTGCAATGCAGAGGATCTGGGTTTGATCCCTGGTTTGGGAAGATCCCCTGGAGAAGGAAATGGTGACCCACTCTAGGACTCTTGCCTGGAAAATTCCGTGGATGGAGGAGCCTGGTAGGCTACAGTCCATGGGATCACAAAGAGTTGCCTGAATACTTTCTAGCCTATTGTCTGAATAGTTTGAATGTATTTTATAATATAATATGCTTTGAATGTATTTATTATCCATATAAAATATATATTTTATATGTATATTAGTTTCTTGAGGGACAAAACCAATGTTTTGATCATTCTTATTCATCTCATAGTAATTTGCTCAGTGCCTAGCACATAGCAGACACATGGTATTAATGTTAAGTGTGTCAATCTATGTCTAAATTTTAGAAATCTTTTCTAAATTTTTCAGGCACACCAAAGCTGTATTACTCAGGGTTCTCCAGGAGAATGGAAGCAATTGAGAGTGTGAGTGTGTGTGTGAGAGAGAGACAGAGGGAGAGAGAAGGAGAGAGAGAGATTGGTTTATTATAAGGAATTGTCTCACGTACTTATAGAAGCTCCCAAGTCCCAAGGTCTGCAGCCAACAAGCTGGAGACTGAGGAGAGCTGATGTGTAGTTTCTGTCTAAAAGCCGGCAGGCTTGAAACCCAGGAAATCTGATATTTCAGGTCAAGCTCAAATGCAGGAAAACACACATACACACACACACACTCACACACACAATGTCCTTGCTCAATGGCAGTCAGGCAGAAGGAATACTCTCTTAGCTTTTCTGTTCTAATCAGTCCTTTAACTGATTGGATAAGGATCACCCACATTAGGGAAGGTTGATCTCATCCAGAAAAATG
This sequence comes from Aepyceros melampus, assembly GCA_006408695.1. NCBI lineage: Eukaryota > Metazoa > Chordata > Mammalia > Artiodactyla > Bovidae > Aepyceros > Aepyceros melampus. The sequence continues at coordinate 45,604 of SJXQ01004230.1, read as the reverse complement.
ATTGACTGAATATCTGAGCACACCCTGGCCCAGTTAACACATAAAATTAACCATCACAAAAACCCAGCTTAAATTAATCAATTTTACCTCACTTAAGCCATTGACTTGGAGAAGGAAATGGCAACCCACTCCAGTACTCTTGCCTGGAGAATCCCATAGAGGGAGGAGCCTGGTGGGCTACAGTCCATGCGGTCGCAGAGTCGGACACGACTGAGCGACTTTACTCACTTCACTAAGCCATTGACTACTCTAAAGTGATAGAATGTGTCAGTAAGCTAATAGGTACAAATCATGAATGAAATGCTTGGGCATCTCCATGCCAAATTTCTATGGTTCCATTTTACTTGATGTATGGACCTTCTCAGACTCAATGACAGCAACCAGGGTGTTTCCTCTAGTATCAGAGGTAGAATCTAGGCTCCTGTGCTCAACTTTCAAAAGAAGTGGTATTTGAATCACATATCTGTAGGTTCTGGTGATCTATAGAGGTACACTCTGAGGGTGGCCACCTTAGAGCGGCATATGTTATCTTGACACTGACCGTTGTTTATTGTGCCACAGAAAATGCACCATATTATATGGCCCAGGGTTCCAAGGACTGAGATTGACTTCCTGGTTACCGATGTCTTGGTTTTTGATCTATTTAAAGGATTTGCATAAAATGATCATTTTAATGTCAGGATGGCCCTGCCAACACTCTCACATGCCTTCGTAATAATTTCTCCCCACTGAAACAAAACCATCCTGGAAAAATCAAGTATCAGAGTCATTAACAGGGTAGCACAATAGGGTCAACTTTGTATAGTTTTGACAAGGAACTACTGATCCCACCCTCATTATGATCACCAGGCCTGTGAAAGAAATGGAAAAGTGACATGGATTACATTTGCCAGCCAAAGGAACCTGCTGACTTATACAGGCACAGCAATATTGCTAGTTATGACTTCTTTCCCAAGTAAGATAACAATGGATTATCCTAAACGCATGGTAGGCAGGCTTGCAAACATCCACTTTCCCTTCCTATAGCCACTCCATGATGGGTGGAGAGAGCACTCACAAAGTCTCTGCTGCATTGCAAGCAAGATCAGGGCAGGATGACCAGCCTTGGGTTGCAGAACACTGTATAGTTATCCAGTTTGTTTATTCAGCTGTGGCCAGTTCTGAGTCTATAATGTCTGCTTGTGGTGAGGACTTACTAACCTGTTGATTTTGCATCTTTTTTTGTTGTTGTTGTTGTTGGGTCCATTCCTAGCTTATTGTTGAATGCTCAGGTCTCACCAACAGTCAAACTTGTGGTAAATCATTGTCTTGTCAAAAAGTATACTAATGACCAAGCAACAGCAAAGCCTGCTTTCAAGAGCATACAACTTACAGAGTTAACGAGGACAAATTGAGATTCCCTAAGTATCCAAACTGCTGCAATCATTGTAGTCACTGCGGGAGCCTAGTCTGTAATGTGGCACTTAGGATGTGCTCACAGCCTAAGGGTCTAAATTCATGTGATTTGGGGCTTGTTATTTGCTTATATGCTACAAAGAGAAGAAAATGAGGCAGATTGAGCAATATAGCCATCTCATATTTTTAGCATGAAAGTTTCCAAAATCAAATTCTACACATTTGACAGGAAGCTTGGTTTTAAGCCAGGATCTCAAAGGCCTGTGGGGACCAGGCCAAGAACATAAATGAGAAAAGTGGGCTGAGGGGAGACTAGTGTGAAATGGAAATAATGTGTTCCGTCCTCAGAGGCCAGAAATTCCTCAGCTGCAGCCACATGACTGACCTTTGGGAATGCAGGCACACTGTGGCTACTATCTTACCGTTTTTCGAATGATCTAGCTTTTTTTTTATGACCTTTAGATGTCAGTCACACATGTTTGGATGCTGGATTGGCCCAAAGATTGTCAGTCTTTGGTTTAGTAGAAAGGGCAATAAACTAGAAATCAGAAGCAACACAACAAAGTCACTTCAGTCGTGTCTGACTGTGATCCTATGGACTGTAGCTGAGGAGGCTCCTCTGTCCTTGGGATTCTCCAGGCCAGAATCCTGGAGTGGGTTGCCAGGCCCTCCTCCAGGGGATCTTCCAAACCCAGGAATCGAACCTGTGTCTCTTATGTCTCCTGCATTGACAGATGGATTCTTAACCACTATCACCACCTGGGAAGCCCCAGAAATTAGAAGAGCTGGGTTCAAACTTGATTATCCTCTATAGCTGTGAGATCTTTGACAAGTCACTTAATCTTTCTGGGCTTCTGCTTTGTCCTCTGTAGTTAAAGTCGCTCAGTTGTGTCCGACTCTGTGTGACCCCATGGACAGTAGCCCACCATGCTTCTCTGTCCATGGGATTTCCCAGGCAAGAATACTGGGGCAGCTAGCCATTTCCTTCACCAGGAGATAGTTCCGACTCACGGATTGAACACGCGTCTTTTGTCTCCTGCATTGCAGGCAGATCCTTTACCATCTAAGCCACCAGGGAAGCCCTTTTCCCTCATCTGTAAGATGGAGGTAAAAATACTTGCCACAATTGTGCCACAGAATCATGTGGGTGAAATGAATAGTGTGCATGAAAGGACTTAACATAGGTCACTAGTTAGACAATTGTTTCGGTTGGTGAATGTTGGCTTGATACACATCAGGGATGATGGTAAAGTTAACTGTTTTTCAGTCCGCTTCAGGAGCCTAAGGAAAAGACTCAAAAGGATTTTTGAAACTTTAAAGCCAAAATGTTACCAACCCTTTTGAGTCAGCCCCCAACAAAGATCCTTCGTCCAGCCTGCTGTCATTCTAATCAATAGAATGAGATGGAGCTCTGTTTAAAAGAAAAGGAAAGCTTTATTATTATTCTGGTGATCAAAGAACAGAGAGATGGTAGCTCTGTCTAGAGCGCATGCTCTCCCTGAAAGGCTGTGGGCGGGGCTGCTTTGTAGGGTCTCCACAGTGGGGAGGTGAGGGGCCTGAATTCTCGTGAGTCCAGTGCAGAGGTGTTGCTCACAGCTCCAGGTCGCAGTGTTGTCCGCAGCCATTCAGAACACGGCTCTCTGCCGCCATCTTGAACTGTGGTACTCGGGTAGTCATTCTGCCTTAAGTACCTGAAGTACCTGGTGCCAGGCCTCTGCATGCAGTACTCCTGAGCAAGTCAAACTAGACTGAGCACAAAGGAAAAGGTTACACTTTATTTTACTACCCAGATTCTATTTTTATTTCTTGGGAATTGTTAATGGGCTTTGCCAGTGAGAAAAGGACTTTCACATGGGGCAAGATGTTAGAGGTCAGGAGCCAAGGCAACAGCTAGATTAAAAGCTGCTGGTGCTTTGAAGAGGTTCTAGCAGCAACTGGAATAATTGTTTAACAAGTGACCTATGTTAAAGTCCTTTCACATACAATATTCATTTCACCCACACAGATCTATGACACAATTGTGGTAAGCATTTTCACCTCTATCTTACAGATGAGGAAGCAGAGCCCAGAAAGATTAAACTCTTCTTAACCTCAAGAGCCATGGGCCAGAAATGGATTCTTGAGCAGAAGTAAGAGTCTGTGGTGGGACAGGGAGAACTGGGCATCTAGCCAGGCCACTCCTCAGCTCTGAGGGAGGACTTTAGAGTCTCCAGCCATCCGGGAAGGTGGACAATGCGGATTACATGGGATAAGCCTGGGTGTAAATTTTAAAGCATGCTTCGTGCTATATTCACCTGTCATGAAGAAGCTCAGGGAAGCTATAGGTTGCAGATTTCAGTTCAGTGGCTACATGAATAATTCATCAGTCATTTTGTCAGGTTGCAGCAACTATTTTTTCTCTCTCAAATGCTTAGAGCTAGCTGTGAAGAATTAACTGGCAAGAAAGGCAGTATTTGCACGCTTTGCTGTAAGGCTCAGAAGTGGCAGATGGAGAGATGTATTTTCTTGAACTCATTTTTCTAACTTACCTGCTGTTCCTTGGTTCCACCCTATTTGACTGCATTTCCTTAGTCATTGATTAAGTAGACTAGATTTGGATGATTTACAGTTAGAATAAGAGGGTCGGGTTGAGTCTCAGAAAATCACATTCCTCTCCTTGTAAAACTTGCCTTCTCTTCCTTTATGAAAACACATCTTCTTTAGGGAACTGGTATGATCCTGAAAAGTTGCTTACACTGTTCGATGCTGAATGTGTAAAACATGTACAGACAAAATTATATAATGTTGAAGATTTAATTTTAACAAATTTAGTTGTGTGTCTGCTTAAGTGTATGAGGGGGTATGAATGAAATAACATGGGCCAGGAACTGATAATTATTGAAACTGGATGATGAGTGCTAATTAACATATTTATTTATAAATAACATATATTTATTATATAATTACTATATAAAATGAATTACATATTAATCACTTTGCTGCATACCTAAAACTAACACAGCATTGTTAATTATATTCCAATATAAAATAAAAATTAAAAAAATAAATTACTTTGCCTGGTGTTATAAGTCATATTTTATTAGTTTGCCACCACTCACAATCATGGATTGTCTTCTTTTTTCTTTCATTTGTCTTTAAGTTATTAACTGTATACTCATTGTAAAAAAAATTAAAAGAATACAGGAAATATAAACAGTAAAAATTCCCATTCACATTTCATCTACCTATTTCCCAACCCATATGCCTCCCTAGAAGTAACCACAGCAAAAGTTGGTTGTACATTCTTTTAGAACTTTCTGTATGCACACACAGATATATGTTGAAATGAGTGTTTTATTTTTTTTAACAAAGAAAAGAATTGCTGTAGTATAAAGGGCAGTTTGATTTTATAGAAGAATCAATTTCTTCACAAGCAAAACATATCTCCAATCCTATAATGTAAATCAAGTGGAAAAATAGGTATCACTTAATAGAATTTTGTGTTTTGGCAAAATTTGCAATAACTATAAAGAAATTTGTCCTTTTATTAATAGGTAAGCTTTAATGAAGTCAGAGAATGCAATGAATATGTCTGAAATGCTTCCAATGCTGATTACTTTAAAGTATGGCCACCAAAAGCAACTTAAAGCAACTTTTAAAAATGATCAATGACATCTTTTAGTTGACTACATTTTCACACGCACATTTCAGAGTAAAAAGCAAACCCATTTAAGATGAAGAAGTCAGCTTGCACTTTTGGTTAATTTTTAAAGAGAAAAGGAATCATCTTGTGGTAATGCTTAGTACTATTCATATTGGTGGCAATGTAGGAATTTAGATTCATTAACTCTCAGTGAACGATGAGCAGTTGAAACTCTCAATATATTTTGAAAGGATACTCTGTCTCCTTTTTTATTGTGTATCATCTCTGACTACCCTTCCGAACCTCTCTGTCCCGTTCAGCTTTATGTAAACTTTTTGAATATAGGCTCTGTTTCTCTCAGATGCCTCATATTTACTTGCAGCAATGGCGAGAAACACAGATCTTAAGAGTGACCCTTCTTTGTTTTCTTTCTGATTCACTTTTAAGGCTCATGAAAGGCACTAGGCTGACAGCTCTGGAGGCTCCAGACCTGTTTATCTGTGTGCCATGTGCAGCCTGGCACATCTCTATTGCATTAGCAGTAGTCCTCCCTTTGCACCTGCGGGAGCCAGCATGAGGCAAACGCCAGGCTGCTCTATCCTTGGTGCTTCTCCTGAAAGAAGCAATTAGCCAGGATTCAGGGACAGGCCCTTTCTGTTTTTTATAACACTTTTCTACTATAGCCTTCCCCCGCCCCCATACACATACACACACACTCATTTATTCACAAAGTCCCTAATTGGCTCATATGAACTAGTACTTGGATATTGTGCTAAAGAGACACATTTACTGAGGAAGCACTTAGTAAATATTTGCCATGTATACACCCTTGAATACACTAGAATCTGTGTAAGTGGTCCACAAATCCATATGCAGATTAAATAATAAATATATGTCATATTTATGTATAATGTATTAATACATTCATAGTAATTTTTAATTCATTTAAAAATTATAGTAAACTATATATAACATAAAATTTATCATTTTAACCATTTAAATGTACAATTCAGTCTCATTAATTACATTCACTATGTTGTGCAACTGTTACCACTATCTGTTTTCAGAATGTTTCTGTCATCCCGAACAGAAACTTTGTACCCATTAAGAAATAGCTCTCCACTCTCTTCTCTCCCAGCCACTGTTAACCTCTTATATATTTGCCTTTATGGATTTGCCTATTCTGGATATTTCATGTAAGTCAAATCATACAATACTTGTCCTTCTGTGCCTGACATTTCAATCAACATAATGTTTTCAAGATTCTTCCATGTCGTAGCATGTAGAACTTCATTCCTTGTTATAGCTGAATAATATTCCATTGTATATATATGCCACATTTTGTTTATCCACTCCTCTGTTGATAGACATTTGGGTTGTTTCCATCTTTTGGGTATTGTCAATAATGCTGCTATGAACATTGGCATATGGATATCTAATTCTCTGTTTTCATTTCTCTTGGGTATATACCTCAGAGTGGAACTGCCAGGTCATATGGCATTTCCATGTTCTTCAGTTACCACCAAACTGTGTTTCCACGGTGACTATACCATCTTCCATTCCCACCAACAATGTACAACGGTTCCAACTCCTCTACACCCTCACCAACACTTATTCCCCCCCTTCTTTTTTGGTAAGCCACCTAGTAGATGTGAACTATGTAGTAGCTTTTTGTCCCGTATTTTCTCAATCCACTAGTAATGTGTGTGTGTGTGTGTGTGTGTGTGTCTGTGTGTAGGAGGGTCTATGAAATATTTGACATTTAAAAGTTACTCTCAAATTTAAAATGTGAAGACTGCTAATTTAGATAAAACATTTTTAGAGATTCTCCACATTGCATATTTTAGAAATATTTCATATAATCCTTACAGTAAAGTTGGGAAGTAGGTACTGTTGTCCCCATATAGAGAAACTGAAGCTCTGAGAAGTTAAACAATTTGAGAAACAGTTGTCAAACCCAGTTTGACCAGTTCCAATTCCCAATGAAAATTTTTGACATTATCCAAATTACCTTTCTGGATATGGACTGCTAGAGCTTGGAGGAAAGTGAGATGAAGGCTTTATTTTTCAGTTTTCATGTGTCTATTCTCCACGCCACGACCTACTTGTTTACAGTGGCTTTTCTTCTCCCTGTATCTCTATACCAAATTCTCTTTTATTTTGATTGAGGATTTCCCATGATAAATAAGAAATAGTCAGAAATATAGAATACTGAAAAATAGAGACAAGAAAAAAATCTGAATCCTAATTCCATGATATAGTTTTATAACATGATGTAGTTGTAGAAGTCTTTATATTTTTATTGGGGACTCTGACTGGTAAGGGTATGCTTAAGTGGCAAATAACACAGATAATTTCCTTGGAAAACTTTGCGGAGTTTGTTTCTTCTCTCCCTAGTATGCTATGTGTGCGTGCGTGCTCAGGCGCTTCAGTCGTGTCTGACTCTGTGACCCTTTGGACTGTAGCCTGCCAGGCCTCTCCATCCCTGGGATTCTCCAGGCAAGAACACTGGAGTGGGTTGCCATTTCCTTCTCCAATGCATGAGGAGGGTGGGGTAGGCAGTTTAGTGGGAATTCTCCTTAGGTGATCAGATCTGTAGCCCAGCACAGAGGTCTAAAGCAGAAGAAAGCAACCGCTGTGGCAACTATTTACCAGTAATTCTGATACCTACCAGGACCCTGAGTATAACATAGTAGTCATAGTAATAAAATAACTAGCCTTTGTTGAATGCTTCCTATGTGACAGTCAGTGTATCGAATATTTTTTACTAGACTTTAGTTTTTAGAGAAACAATGTTCACAGTAAATTGAGGAGAATGGACAAAAAGTTTCCATCTACCCCCTGTCCCCACATAGGCACATCATCCCCCATTATCAACATCTTCCCCTGGGCTAGGACACGTGTTACATTGGTGAACATGCACTGACACATTGCAACCATCCAAAGTCCATAGTTTACATTACTGTTCAAGCTTGGTGCTGTTACATTCTATGGGTTTTGGCAAGAGTATAATGACATGTATCCATCATGATAGTATCAGGTAGGATACTTTTATTGCCCTAAAAGTTCTTTGTGCTCTGCCTAACCATTATATATATATTAACTCATTTAATTGTCACAAAAACCTTATAAGGCAGGGACAATTATTATGACCATTTTACAGCTGGGAAAACAGAGGTACAGAGGCACAGAGATTTCAAGAAACTTGCTCAACCAAGTATTCTGACTCCAAAACTCAGCCTAGCTACTTTCATTTCTGCTTATCAATCCACAAGTCTTTGTCTATCCTCTTATAGCTTATCACAATCATGCTAGGTTTATAACCTACTTATTTTACTTAACGATATTAATAACATGTTTCCCTTTTCTCCTTGGAGTGCTTAATACAGCAAAGCTTTTCAAACTTATTAGGAAAAAAAGTTAGAAAATATGTAAATAAATAAAATTTAAAATCTTCTGCAATCTTGACTTTTAAATACAACTTCAAATACTGTTTTAGTGTATTTCATTTTAAGGTGTTTTCCTTTGATCGCTTATCAAAAATTTTTGCTTGGTGAACATTGTGTTGTTGTTGTTTAATTAAAATCCATGTAGGTCATGTTTTCATGTAACCTCGGAACCAAGTCTCATGTTGTGAAAATTTTTGAGAACCTTGTCTACAACAACAGTCACAGTAAGATTTTCAGGGAGTCTGGAATTTGTGATTTGGTTCACTTGTTATGCTGGGTTCTGAATAAATTATAGAGTCTGTTTGAGCCTTGAAAGTCCCATTCACTTTGCACCTTCACTTCTCTGTTCAACTGCAAGCTCCATAAGATATTGGCCATGCTGGCTTTGCTTGCCACTTTATCCCCACTAAACAGTGTGTGTGTGTGTGTGTGTGTGTGTTAGTTGCTCAGTCATGTTCGACTCTTGCGACCCCATGGACTGTAGCTCACCAGGCTCCTCTGTCCATGGAATTTTCCAGGCAAGAATACTGGAGAGGGTAGCCATTCCCTTCTCCAGGGGATCTTCCTGACCCAGGGATCAAACCGGCATTTCCTGCATTACAGACAGATTTTGTACCATCTAAGCCACTAGGGAAACTCTCACCAAACAGTACCTGGTACTTAATACATATCTGGTCTCTCAGATTTCCCTCTTATGCCTCCCCAAATCCAGATTTATGCACACCAATAAGGGTGTCATCTGCAAAATTTAAATCAGATCATGTGTTATCCTTGTGAGCCACAGCAGAGTTTTAATTTTATTCTAAGACCTTGGAAAAAGTAGGTGAGAAAGGAACCCAGAAGCATGAGTGGCAGAGTTGGCTTTGGTCGGGAAAGGCATTTCCTCAGTCATACCTAGAAGAAGAAATGTTTGGTTTGTAGGTTCGTAAAGAGGAGGAGGAGTCGTTTTTGTTTGATGGCTTCTATTTTCTCAATGAGCTAAGTGGCAAGGTTGCAGCTAACGAGGGTAGGAGGTAGAAATAGACTTGAAATAGTTGTCTTAGAAAATAGGAGAGATTTCTAAAGAAATATAGTAGGATTTCTGTGCAAGGATTCATTCTCAAATTCTTTGAGGATTCATTTGAGGTATGAAATCAGAAATTTAAAAGGAATCTAATGTGCCCACATGTAAGATTCTCTGTCCTTAGCTGCATATAGTTGTTTTTCCCTACTGACCTCCCTCAAAAGGATTTTCTCTTTGTTTGAAGCCCAAGGCAAGATCACCTGGTGTCCAGGAACCCACTTCAGGGGGCCCAAGAATTCCCTGAACTTATATGCAAAATTTGTGCATATGTGCATTTTCTAGAGAATAGGTCCTTAGCTCTCATTAGATTTTCAAAGGAGTCTTTGAACCCCAAAAGATTAAGTACCACTGTTGAAATACCCTAATAGTACAGCACTTCAGGACTGCCTCACAGGCGCCCTCATTGTCTCACTAATTGCCTTATAAGGAGGCCCATTAGGTAACTCACAGCTAAACTCCTAGTATGAACTTCAGCTCCCCACCTCTCAACTGCAGCCACTCACCACAGTGACTCATAGGGAGAGGGGACACTGCCTTTGCTTAAAAATGCGACATCCTTCATCACCAGAAATATTCCTACCTTCATTTAAACAGTCTCCCCTATCAACAGACATTGATGTTGCTTTCCAGTGTTGGATATATTAGGTCAAAGAGTGTGTGTGCATTTAAAAAACTCCGAAAAAGAGATCATAGACTGTAGCTTATTGTTAAATTATTAAAAATAAATAAATAAACTCCAAAGAGTTGTCACCAATCTATACTTCCATCAGTGGTATGTGAACTTGCTTCTTTAACCACACTAGGAATTGTTGAGCCTTTTACTTATTGGCAATCTAATAGCTGAAAATGGTGCACTGGTACTTTAACTTGTTTTAAATATGTCACCATAACTTCAGGATCTTGGATAGGCAGCGGACTCTTAAGAAATTTTATGCAAATTCTTTATGTTTCTGGGTATTTTTCACTGACTAGGGGAGGGATGGGATGATGTTTCATAAACTTCAGATTCTCCAAGGGAGTCTAGGTCTCAAAAATGTACAAACAAAGCTGGGAGGTTTTTATAGCAAATCATTAAAGAAAAGTAGGCAAAAGAAACAAAAAGGTAAAAAATGACCAACAGGAAAATTACAAAATAACAGCAATTGAACAAGATGCCCACAGTCCCCATCTATAGCTCTTAACAACCTTTCTTACCTGGCATCCCAAATTCTTGAGCCGTCCCATTTTCTTTCTTTTGGGATGCTCCTGCTCTCTGGCACACAGAGACTATGGCAACCTACTCCAGTATTCTTGCCTGGAGAATCCCATGGATGGAGGAGCTTGGTGGGCTACAGTCCACGGGTTGCAAAGAGTCGGACACGACTGAGTGACTTCACTTCACTTAAATAATGCCTTACATTTTTTTTTAAAAATGCATTTCTTACCAAAATCTTGGTTTAAAGATGGACTTTCTGGGAAGTTACCCCATGTTTGCCAGTGGCTCAAAAGATTAGAAAGTTGTGTTCAAATCCACTTGATTTTCTCTGTGTTCACTTTGAAACTAAGTACATATGAAGTTTAAATAAAGCATGTTTACAGGGTAGACTTTTCAATTTCTTCCATTTTGTAGCATTTTCTTTCTCCATAGATTGTTTCGATTCGAAAGAAGCAATTGAATTATGTTTCCCAGAATTTTCCTAGTTTGTGGAAAAGTCTTTTAACCTTAAGAAACGTCATTAAAGAATGCTGTCATACTGATTCATGTCAATGTATGGTGAAAACCACCACAATATTGTAAAGTAATTAGCCTCCAACTAAAATAAATAAATTAATTAAAAAATAAAACAGTGCTCCAAAAAAAAAAAAAAAAAGAATGCCGCCATAATTGAAGTTATTTTTTCAGTATCCCAGTTCTACCACCAAATGCTGTTCTGTGTTCAGAAAGGGTAGTTCCATGTCCTTGTCACCTGCAAGGACAATGTCCTCCTGTCATCATGGAGGAAGTACTTGGTTTGCCTTCTGATTTTGTCTCTGTACATAATGAGGTAGGTGATAGGATCCTGGACTTACAACGCCTATATGGGCTAAGGAAATTGAGGTAGAGGATTTGTCTCAGGAAATCAGTGATAAAGTGGGGCTAGAAACTTAATCTTCTGATACCCATTATCTTTCTGTGAGGGAGTGTTGTGTAATAGTGAGAATGCCTATCTAATGATAGGTCTTGGTTCTACAACTTCCTAGCTATAGGGCTTGTTGTAAGCATGTAGCCTCCATGGGCCTCTGTTTTCTCATCTATAAAATGGAGATAATAATGCTTACTTTGCAGGCTGGTTGTAAGGATTAAAGGAGATAATATCTGCAAAATGCCTGGCACCTAGTAGATAAAAAGATTGGTCCATTCACATATCTCTCCACGCTACAGGGAAAATTAATAAGGAAAGAAAGAAAGAGGCATGAACATGTTTTCATTTTGGTAGGGAAATGATAGAATCTGAGATTCTTTGTAGCTGGAATAGCGCTTAGAGATCAAATAGTTTACTAACTTGTTTACGGAAGAGGAAATAGGCCCAGAGATGGCTATGACATGCCCTGGCTCTCAAGCTAACACAGAAGACCTGGTAAAGACGCTTGCACTTAAGAAAGGAATACGATTTTTAAGGAACCTTTGTTTCAAAGGTTGTCTTAAACATGAACTCTTTCAAAGTAAAAATGCATTTGTGCTAAAATAAGAATCCCCATGCTTAAAGCTCATGGGATAATGATTGTAAAAACCAGCTACATTGAAAATAGTACCAAAGTAAAATACAACAGGGTGGGATTCTTTTTAATTAAAGGGTAATATATATTTTGAAAATACAATGGAGCACAGATAATGAATAAATACATTTGTACATGTAGCGATGACAATGTATACCACATTGCTAACTTCCCTCACAACTGATGAAATAAATGGACTATCAAAATATTGGGGGGGAATGTCAGATAAAATTTCACTTAAATTATTTCTTCTAGAATTTTCCCCTATTCTAGATTAGTTTTGTTTGTCTACCATAAGAACAAAAATAAACTTAATACATAGATAAATGCTTGTCTTCCTAACACTACAAAAGAAACATTTGTTCCCCCAGATAACTCTTAAGTAAACTGCTGTCAAAACAATTAGTGTTATTTTTCTATTATCCTCCTATTTGAGAGTAAATAACCAGTTCATGAATATGTTAATTATCTAGTAGGTGGAGAAGATAAGGAGGGCCCACTATCTCTAGAAGCAACTGATAAATCTCAATTGCATACAAAAACACAAGAAAACTGGCTCTAAGCTGGATAGAGTATGTCCGCATTTCACCTAGCCAGACTGTGATACTTTAAAGAGAACCAGAAGGGAAGTGACAATGTTTTGACAGAATTAACCACAAATAAACTTTCATTTCTGCAAGGCTGCTGCAATGAGAGTCTCCCAGCTAACTAAATATTATATAGCTTTATTTTACTGCCAACAAAGTTCTTTTATTTTCACACTGTTTAGCATATACATTTTACAATTTTGTAATGGTCATTTGAAAGAATTAGGGAAGTGAAGCTAAATCATAGAATATGCTCCATTAAAAAAAAAAAAGCAGTTTATTGTATTAGTGCTGCACAGATTTTTTTTCTATAAAATCATGTTTTAAAAATAAATGATTGTGCTTCGTTTAAGCTTAATTTACCTTTAGTAATCATACTCAACTTTTGGCAGCTTTGAATGTGCCTTTTGAAATCTCCAGCATAGAATTCTTCACCATCCACAGTGGTTAAATGTTCTGCTGAAAGGGAACACATTTTGAGGGGGGAGCAAAGCTGGGGGTGGGGAGGAAACACAGAAAAGTGCTTTCCCTTCCTATTTTGAAGTGGCAAGATGTATTTTTCCATATTAAATATTTTGAAAAAGTTGAATGCTGCATTGTGCTGGATAATTAAAATGTAAATTTCAGTATCTATGCTTGCTTTGTGATTTTTTAAAAATACATTTAAGTTAGTTGTCTTTTAAAACATGTGGTCAGCTGTTGTATTCACATATGGTCAAATGATCAAAGTCTGAACTCCTCTCTAATTGTCCCCCCGCTGCTCGTCTGCTCTGTCCGTGATCAAGGCCTCAGCAGGTGATGAGAAAGGCATGAGAACAGGCTGGAAGGAGAATGAGGCACCGAGAGGCCCAAGCTGAAAGAAATAAAGACTTCCAGTACATCACTCTGACAGTAAAGAGCGAAGGAAAAGTGACGTCTGGTTAGTAGTGCTTATATATTTTTTTGTTCGCCAATCTGCATCATTTTTTCCCTAGCTAAATGCAAATGGAGTCTAGCCCGCTCCCAGAGACGGAGCCCCACACATCAGCGCCTCCACCGAAGTGTTGCATTTGTTTACTTGCCTCGGGAGGAAGCTGCTAAATCCCACAGTTTATAGTATTTCACATGTTTGTGGAAATCATTGCGATTCTTTTCACTTCTGCTTGTCATTGTTTGCCTAGAGTTCACTTTGCCAGATGGCGCTTTATTGTCACTAGTGGTTACACCTCGCTATTGGATCAGTTCAAGACCAAATGGTGTGAAGAGCTTTCATACTTAGAGGATTTAGTCAAACATTCATTCTCTGCTATTCAGGCTGCTTGAGCACTAATTCATAAATGAGCCGGCTGACCTAGGAATGAAGGGAGGAGAAAAGGGCCCAAGTCTTTTTTCCCTCTAAATTATTAATTTGCCTTCTATTTACAGTCCAAATTGGAATGAATCATAATTAAGCAGGAGTGTC
>SJXQ01004230.1:0-30128 GCA_006408695.1 Aepyceros melampus | reverse complement strand
AAGCCCTTGGTGCAATGCCTTGGTGTAGTAAGAAAGGCAAACAGGATAATGGATTGTATCAACAGAGGGAGCGAACCCAAATCAAAAGACGTGATCTTGTTACTGTATGGCCTGATATTGTCCCTCTACAAAGAGCTGGTTGGTGCTAATCAAACACGCTGCGCTGCCGGCCTAATCACCTTGTCCTCAGAAGCCTATTGTCCTGGGCAAGGCCCAGTTCACAGCCTGGAGGATGAGAGCCACTTTTCCAAGGAAGGAAATGGAATGAGAGGTGTAGGCTTTTCCCTTCATTCCTTCCCCCCTCCCCCGCCTTGAGATACAATGCAAAATTATGTAATAATAGTATCCTCGAGGCTAGAGCCAAACCTGGAGGAAGGCACAGCAGTGGGGATTGCAGCTCTGCTTGGGAAGTAAGCACAGCTGGGAGGAACAAAGCATCAACTGGGGGCCCTCTGGGTTTTCCACACAACATTCATTTCTGGACTGCGGCTCTTTTGCTATGCTAAGTGGGCTACCAAGTAATTGGGCCTACCCTTATGGAGGGGAGGAGACAGAAAGCTGGAAGGAGGACATAGTGAGAAAACAGGAACTGTTAAGCCAGGGATTCTGGTGGGGGTGGGGGTGAGCAGGTGAGGACTTTGCTTCCACAGAGCTCCTGGAGACAAAACTATGAAGTAAGGAGAGAGTTAATTTTAAGCTTTAATTTTAATATTAAACCAAAAGTCTTGACATTTTCCCTTTGAAAGTGGGGCAAAATAGTGACTAAATAGTAAAAGTCTAGAGTTAAAAGGAAGCTTTTGCACACTCTGGCAACTCACCTTCGTGGGCTTTGGTTTCCTCATCTGAAAAACTGAGAGGAGGGTTTTGACTTGAAATCTAAGTCCCTTTTTTTCCATTTCTGACATTTTGCAAGATATCAAATGCACTGTTAGGTTGTTCTGATTTCCATCTTTCTGTAAGAGTCCATGGGTGCAGTGGATGGGGCTAACTGATCCAGCTATAGTGAGGCTCAGGTACAGAATAGGTTAAACTGGTTCATTCTCTTGTTCTGTGCACAGGAACCTTCTTTTGGTCAACAGACTTAAGAAGAATGAGTGACTGGCTAAAAAGTGCTTGCTTGTTTAGCCATTAGTTTTAAGGGTGGAATCGCTGGGGGTTTAGGGCTGCTACATTTTACAGCTGTTTCAGAGGCTGTCCCCCACTGTTCCTCTCTCCTTGCAAGGTTCAGAAATTCCTGCCTTTGGGTTCATATGGCTGAGGCCAATCAGATGCTTTCATCAGCTCACCATTGGATGTTGAGTGATATATTGCCACCAGTTAAAATTTGACCTACTCAATGACCCTCTTGCAAACATTAATTGTGCAGAACATCTTTCTCCTCCAACAAGAGTATCTTCTTGAAAAGGCCACTCATTTACCTAAGAGTTAGTCCAAACCATGCAACTTTGTTACAAAGCTTATCTTATGCTTCTTAGTGCAAGGATTCCTGGAGAAAAGAATCACATAGGTCTAAAATAAGGGTTAGGAAGAGACTGTTTTTCTCAGAGCCTTTGCAAACGATTACTAGAAAGGACCTTCTGAACTTCTGTGAGATACTTATTTACCATAACAAAAACACAGCCCTAATCATCAGAGAATAGAAAGATGTATAACTAAGGCTTTACTTTAGCCGTGAAGGATTTTGTATAAAACCTTTGATTTGCCATGGGAAAGGAACGGCAAAATTTAAAGTGTAGAGAAATATCAAAACAGAATAAGCAATGATGGTCCGTTTTTCAAACTGGTTGATGGCTAAAGATAGGTTCTTTTTATTTAAGAAGAAAACAAACTGCATTAAACAAGCATTTCTTATCACGGAACCAATTGTATGCAGTTTTATTCAGATTTTCTACTTGATCTTGTTGTGTGACTTTGGAGGTACTAGGAGGGCATCATCCCAAGGAGATGTGCAAATATCTAAAAGAAGACGTTTTCTTTTTAATGAAAGTACAGAGCTGCAAAACAAGGGCTTGGAAGAAGTGGGTATTGTCTTTGAAATTACCTAATGAATCCAGCTAACTGCAGAGAACATTCTTTCTACTTTATTTGATCCACTTCACCCACCATACTATGCTTTTTAGGAAAATGGTGTTAAATTGATCTGGAAATCATGACATTGCATCTGTGCTGTGTTGGTGTGCCAATACAGCCAGCACAGGTGTTAAAAATTAGCTTTTCCTTCCTGGACATAGAACATAGAGGAGCTTCTTTTTCAGGCTCATTTCTTCTTACACCTGGTTGGTGGGGAGAAAAGAGCAGTGATCTTGGAATCAGATGGATTTTGGTTTGAATCCCAGCTGTACCACTTTGTAACTTCTTGACTGTGGTCAAGTCACTTAATCCTAGAACTTTGTCTATCAAATGAAACAGTCAGAATTGCCTCCTGCTTTCAGAATCTGTGAAAGCAAATGTTCACAAACTTGTCTTGGTAATTAAATCAGCAGTACTTCCTTCCCTGTTCCACCTTTGCTTTTCCAAGTTGGGAGAAGGCCTGGAAACAACTCTGTAGGGGAGGTTTTATTACCCTTATTTCGTGAGGAAACTGAGGCCCAGGCAACTGGTTCTCTTAATGTCTCACAGCTGGCCAGTGACCAAGCAAAGTTTGAACCTCAAATTTTCCAACTCCTCGTCTAGCCTTTCCACCATGCTTCTAAACAAATTGGGCCTTCACTCAGCTAGCTTTCAGTGAGAAATTAGCTTTGTTTTGAAATGCATTTGCTAAAGAGAATTCTTCAAATCCTCTCCTAAGGGACATTTAGTGATTAATATAAAATCTCCAGCTAGGCAACTTTTACACATTCATCCAAGTCAGAGAAATACAGAACCAAGGTTCCTATGGCAACCTTTAGCCTTCTCCTTTGAGGAAGTGCATTACTACAGGGCCCTTCCTCAACCAATCCCCTAACAAGGAAGCTTGACTATAAAGATCCTGGTAACCTGGGCTTCTCCTACTCTGAGAACAAGGCAAATACTTTTGTTCCTTCCATTCTCTCCTTCTCCTTCTCCAAGTTTCCTTTATGGACCACCCCCTCCCTCACTACCCAGCCACAAGCAGTTTTGAATTTTTGTGACAATTTTCTTCTTTTTCAGGGGGAATTACTTCTAAGTTTTTTTTTTTTCCCAATGTGGGAAAATAGACTAGGACTAAAGGGAGAGTTTCAGTCTCTTCTTTCAAATTTCGGTGATGGTGAACGAAGTAATCATTCTGGGTATCAGGTTTATTTCTCCTTTGGTATGGAGGCTTACAGTTAAGGTGATAGCGTGTACTGAAATCACGGGTAAAAGATACCAATTTCTTTCCTCAGAGGTGGATTTGGGTCTTGTCTGGCCACAGGCATGGATGGAAGAATTGGGAGCGGGATGCTGTAGCTCTAGGAAGACTCAGTGGTCTCCTAGCTAAAGTGGACCCTCAAAAGCAAACTTACTTCATGATAACTATAAGCCACTTTAGCCCTCAAATATTTTAAGTATGAATCCTATTTTCACTTGCCCTTCTCTCCTTCTCTTCTGATCTAACAACTTTGGAAAAAATAGTGACTCACATTTGTTGTTCATTGATGAGTTGCTCAGTCGTGTCTGACTCTTTGCAACCCCATGGACTGCAGCACACCAGGCTTCCCTGTCCATCACCATCTCCCGGAGCTTGCTCAAACTCATGTCCATTGAGTCGGTGATGCCATCTAACCATCCCATCCTCTGTCATCCCCTTCCTCCTACCTTCAGTCTTTCCCAGCATCAGGGTCTTTTCTAATGAGTCTGCTCTTTGCATCAGGTGGCTGAAGTATTGGAGATTCAGCTTCAGCATCAGTCCTTGTAATGAATGTTGAGGATTGATCTCCTTTAGGATTGACTGGTTTGATCTCCTTGTAGTTCAAGAGACTCTCAAGAGTCTTCTCCAGCACCACAGTTCAAAAGCAACAATTCTTTGGCGTTCAGCCTTCTTTACATCCAACTCTCTATTGGAAAAACCATAGCTTTGACTATATGGACCTTTGTGACTCATATTCCTTCCAATTGGTATACTGGTCACTTGGATGTGAAATAAATCACAGGACCACTACACTTCTGCAAGGAAGTCAGCAGTGACCAAGGGCCCTTTCTGCAAACTCTGGAGAACAGTGTTTGGTTAACACAAGCTTATGTTGGTAGTATGGAGAAATGGGGGTTTTCTTTGCTATCCTTCACCATTGACTTAATCTTCCAACAGTAACAAAATGAAATTTAAGGAATCACTTTTTTCCTGGTTGACGTACAATTATTTTTTTCAGATTTACATACATATTCTTCAGTTCTGGAAAGGATTTTACTATACTTGCTCTTTTCAAAGTGGTCTTTAGCAGTGGGAATTTTAAATTTTTCTATTTTAAAAAAATTGTGATAAAATACATATAACATAAAATTTACGATCTTAACCATTTTTAAGTAGCATTAAGTACATTAAAATTGCATGCAACCATCACCATCAGTCATGTCCAGAACTCTTTTCATCTTGCAAAACTGAATCTTAGTCCTCATTACAAAATGACTTCCATTTCCCCAGTGCCTGTTCAACCACTATTCAACTTTCTATCTGTATGAATTTGCCAATTTTAGATATTTACTATAAATGAAATCATATAGTATTTGTTTTGTGTCTGGCTTATTCCACTCGGGGCTTCCCTGGTAGCTCAGACGATAAAGAATATATATGCCTGCAATGCAGGAGACCCCTGTTTGTAATATATGCAAGGTTCATCCATGTGGTAGTATGTGTTAGAACTCTGGTCCTTTTTAAGGCTGAATAATATTCTACTGTTATCCAGATGTTATCTAGATGGCCAAGCTGGGTTTAGAAAAGGAAGAGATCAAATAGCCAATACTTGATGTTTTTATAGAGAAAGCAAGGGAATTTCAGAGAAACAGAAAGCAAGGGAATTCCAGAAAAACATTTATCTCTGTTTCATCGACTATGCTAAAGTCTTTGTGTGGGTCACGACAAACTGTGGAAAGCTTTAGAGAGATGGGAATACCAGACCAGCTTACCTGCCTCCTGAGAAATCTGTATGTGGGTCAAGATGCAGAGTTAGAGTCCGTATGGAAGGATTCTCACCCGTTGGTAGAAAGTATTTTGTTGTGAGGACAGTATAAAAGGCACTGGTTCATTCAACCCTCTCTTTGAGAAAAGAAAAAGTTTAGCCCAGAGAGAAAAAGAACACACAGTAGGGCATCCAGGAAATTAAAGACAGAGCCTCCACAAGAACTGGGCCTCCTGATCTCAGCCTGCTGCTATTTTCACTCTACTTAGCATTACCAGTTTGGGACAATGATAGCATTCTTTCCTAATATGTATGTTGGGAACATAAAAAAAAATTAGTCTCTTCCTGGGGAAGTACTTTAATAGAGAGCATGATTTGTATTAGGACTCGCACATTGAGATGGTTGTGAGTTTTTTCCCCTGGATCTATACCACTAAGCAGCCACATCATGATATTCTAGCTTTGGAATGTGTTATTTGATTAATGAGATAATAATTTCACAGCCCTTTGAGCTGCTCGGAACAAATGCACTGGATACATTTAAAGCATTATCCTTATGGCATTACCTAAGGATAGACATTTTGCTAAATATGTTCATTTCGGTATTAATCTTCAGATGTCTGCAAACATTCAGTTGCCTTTGCAAAATGATGTTTTAAATAAACCTGGGAAAACACTTGGATATCATAGCATATACTTGACCCTACTGAGTATTTCAAGATAACTGAAAATAGTTGGAAATGATGGTATCATGGCAACAAAATGAAACTTTAAGCATTTTGAAACGTATCTTTCATAGAAAACATTCTGTATTGGGTTTAATCTTTTTTCCGTCTTGAATTGACATGACTTGCTTTTTATAATATTAATTTTTATTAGCTAGTCTCATCTAGGATCTGCACAATTGAGATCTGAATGGTCATTTGTCACTCATCAAACAGAAGGAAAACATTAAGCATTTTTCATTACGACGTAATATATCTCTGGATCGTCCTCATTTTTAAGAAGAGTCTGATTTGTTTTAGGTCACTTCCACATCTTGAAATTCCATACTGTCATATAAGAGCCATCAACGTGAAGGGAAAGCAAATGAATAAAAGGGAAAAGCAAATCTTTTTGCTCTACCTTGGAGATAGAGAAGTTCTCTTCCTCTGTGGCTCACACACCAGTGTCCTGGAGATTGGAAGTAACTATAGAACAGAGGATACTCATACTTGAGGTTTGAAAGGCAGGAAAGAAATCAGCATTTACTTAGTTGCTATTAGGTGCCAGGTAGTGGGCTTGCCTGCGGGCTTGCAACCCCATGGACTGTAGCCTGCCAGGCTCCTCTGTCCATGGGACATCCCAGGCAAGAATACTGGAGTGGGTAGCCATTTCCTTCTCCAGGGGATCTTCCTGACTCAGGGATCAAAGCCATGTCTCCTGCATTGGCAGGTGGATTCTTTGTCACTGAACTACCTGGGAATCCCTGTACTGGGCTTGGTCCATTTGTAAATATTATTTCATTTTCAGCCTCATGGCAATGCTGTGAAGTTGGCTACATCTTTCTTTTTTATACTTGAGGAAACAGGGGCTCAGATTATGTAATTTGCTGCAGTAAATTGTCTGAATCAGAACTGAATACAGGTTTTTTTTTTTTTTTCTTTTTCTTTTTCTGTTCAACTGTACTTCATTTGCACCAACTTCATTAATTCTGTTCATGGAGAGAAATGGACTCTTTGCAATTGTCGATATATCCTCATCATTGTGGTCACGTATACATGTTTTAATCCCCAAACACAAATGTCCAGGCTTGGGGGTGGGGAGAGGACTTTCAACGGCAGGAAGGAGACAGACAATGGGAGATAAGAGAGAAGAAGGGTGGAGCTTAATGTTTAAGACCCAGATTGAAAGCCCCACCTTACCACTTTTAGCTGTGTGCACTTGGGCAAGAAACAACCTTGTTGAGGCTTAGTTTCCTCACTTGAAAAATAGGGCTAAATAGTACTCCTCTCATAGGGTAGTTGTGAGCCTTGCTGATAATGCCAGAAATATGTTCAAGCACAGAGCCTGGCATGCAGGAAAGCTTCTCTGTGGTTCCTTTTATTTCCAGAGGACTCTTGTTCTGATATATCACTGTATATTTCCAGAGAGAAGGATAGATTACAGGTTGGGAAGGCAGCTGACAGGATTAGCCAATCCACAATATGAAGAGAGAGAGCATTTACACCCAGGGCTCCAAATTCTCCTGGGGATCATTGGAGTTTCCAGAGCTGGACTGAAGTGTCAGCTGCTGATTGACAATAATGAAAGCATTTCCCATGTGGTAAATTGTTGATATATTTTCTGTTATGATTTTTTCTCCCATAAATATTTATTCAACATTTGGTTCCTGCTACTCTTTATTCCTTCATCCAAAACATAGTTTCTGAGTGCCTTCATATACTTGGTACTAGGGAAACAGCAGTGAAACAAAAAGGCAGACAAAGATCCTGACCCTCATGGAGGTTATATTTTAGTGGAGGGTGGGGTGGGGAGAGATGAAAAAATAAATGGTATAATAGTGTTGAGAACTAATGAGAAAAAAGCTGGGCAAGTGGGCAAAGGGCATAGAAAGTGTCGATGGGGTTGTTAGTCAGTCTCCGCTGACTAACAAAGGGATCATCAGATTCATGGAATTAGCCTGTTTAATGAGGCAATACTCTCCACAAAAATATTGAATTATGGTTACTTCATTTGGAGAAGCTTTTTCTGCTTATGAGACTCCAGGTTCTGCAATATTAGTCAAAGTTTCAAATACAGCCTGGCAGGATGCTTAAGAGCATACTCCTGATTCAGTACTTTCATCTTCTTCACCTCATTCTAGAAGCAGGATGACAATATATATAGTAGTGTGTATATGCGGAGAATGCTATACAGTCCCTGCCACAGCTAATAACTCATCCATTATAGCACAAAAGTAGTCATAAAAATATGTAAGTGAATGAGTGTGAAATTGAGAAATCTGTGTTTCAATAAAACTTTATTTACAAAATAGGAAGTAGTTGAATTTGGCATATGGGCTGTAGTTTGCCAACACCTGGTCTAGAACATTACCTGACACTCAAAACATGTTTTTTGAGTTAGTTTATATGTCTCTATTGAGAAGGCAGTGGCACCCCACTCCACTACTCTTGCCTGGAAAGTCCCATGGACGGAGGAGCCTGGTGGGTTGCAGTCCATGGGGTCACTAAGAGTCAGACACGACTGAGCGACTTCACTTGTATCAAAATATTAATAACAACAGTAATATCAGTACCTGAAACATTTTAAAGAAATATTAATATATTATTTCTGTTTTCTACTCATTTGCTAGTTCCTTGCTGATTTTTTTCATCTATAAAAAATCATCTCTACAAGGTCTTACCTTCTCCTTTCTCTATTCCCACCTCCCCTCCCACCCCATCCACCAATCTCTCACTCATTCTGCCAGCTGCTCTGGCTTTTTGGCTTCCTAGAACATTGCTCCCTCCTCAGAGCCTCTGATCTGACTGTTTTCTCTGCCTAGAATTATCCTCCCTTTTACTTACTTCAGGTCAAATGTTACCTTCTCAGGGCTTTCCTTGGCTTCCCCACCAAAGATGTACACATATATAAAGCTGAAAATTTTTGCTGGCAAAGTGGTTATCACTATTTTATGGTGTGCCTCAGAGGTCCCCATGACTTCCAGCTCTTTTGCCATCTTCACAAGTTGGACACCCACAGCTAGTAAGTGGTGAAGTTGGAACTAGAATGTGGCCTTCTGACTTCTAAGCCAGCGTTGATATGTTCTTCCTTGATGTGTGAGGCATGTCCTGCAGAATCACTTAATACCAGAAATGGAAGTGGTTTTGGATGTCATCTAATCCAACTCTCTCCTTGGAGAGATGGGAAAACTGAATCACAGAGAGCAAAAGTAACCCCACCAAAGGTTAGCCCTCGTGTTAGTGATATGG
Source organism: Aepyceros melampus (assembly GCA_006408695.1). Lineage (NCBI taxonomy): Eukaryota > Metazoa > Chordata > Mammalia > Artiodactyla > Bovidae > Aepyceros > Aepyceros melampus. Next base: position 21,121 of record SJXQ01004230.1, on the reverse strand, counting down.
CTCAAATTAAATGTGAGATCTTTGCTCCTTATAGGCAGGCTTTACACCCAGCTGTTGTTTTAGAGGCAGGTATGGCTAGAATTCTCCAAGCCAGGCTTCAGCAATACGTGAACCGTGAACTTCCTGATGTTCAAGCTGGTTTTAGAAAAGGCAGAGGAACCAGAGATCAAATTGTCAACATCCGCTGGATCTGGAAAAAGCAAGAGAGTTCCAGAAACACATCTATTTCTGCTTTATTGACTATGCCAAAGCCTTTGACTGTGTGGATCACAATAAACTGTGGAAAATTCTGAAAGAGATGGAAATACCAGACAACCTGACCTGCCTCTTGAGAAATCTGTATGCAGGTCAGGAAGCAAGAGTTAGAACTGGACATGGAACAACAGACTGGTTCCAAATAGGAAAAGGAGTCCGTCAAGGCTGTATATTGTCACCCTGCTTATTTAACTTATATGCAGAGTACATCATGAGAAACGCTGGGCTGGAAGAAGCACAAGCTGGAATCAAGATTGCTGGGAGAAATATCAATAACCTCAGATAATGCAGATGACACCACCCTTATGGCAGAAAGTGAAGAGGAACTAAAAACCTCTTGATGAACGTGAAAGAGGAGAGTGAAAAAGTTGGCTTAAAGCTCAACATTCAGAAAACGAAGATCATGGCATCTGGTTCCATCACTTCATGGGAAATAGATGGGGAAACAGTGGAAACAGTGTCAGACTTTATTTTTTCTTTTGGGCTCCCAAATCACTGCAGATAGTGACTGCAGCCATGAAATTAAAAGATGCTTACTCCTTGGAAGAAAAGTTATGACCAACCTAGATAGTATATTCAAAAGCAGAGACATTACTTTGCCGACTAAGGTCTGTCTAGTNTTTTTGGGGGCTCCAAAATCACTGCAGATGGTGACTGCAGCCATGAAATTAAAAGACGCTTACTCCTTGGAAGAAAAGTTATGACCAACCTAGATAGTATATTCAAAAGCAGAGACATTACTTTGCTGACTAAGGTCCGTCTAGTCAAGGCTATGGTTTTTCCTGTGGTCATGTATGGATGTGAGAGTTGGACTGTGAAGAAGGCTGAGCGCCGAAGAATTGATGCTTTTGAACTGTGGTGTTGGAGAAGACTCTTGAGAGTCCCTTGGACTGCAAGGAGATCCAACAAGTTCATCCTAAAGAAAATCAGTCCTGAATATTCATTGGAAGGACTGATGCTGAAGCTGAAACTCCAGTACTTTGGCCACCTCATGAGAAGAGTTGACTCATTGGAAAAGACTCTGATGCTGGGAGGGATTGGGGGCAGGAGGAGAAGGGGATGACAGAGGATGAGATGGCTGGATGGCATCACTGACTCTATGGACGTGAGTCTGAGTGAACTCCGGGAGTTGGTGATGGACAGGGAGGCCTGGCATGCTGCGATTCATGGGGTCACAAAGAGTTGGACACGATTGAGTGACTAAACTGAACTGAACTGATGGCTAGGAGAAAATTCCTACTCAGGCCTGTGGCCAAGGATAATCTAGGACCTAGGGGGTAGAGATGAGCTGATTTTAGGGTATGAGGTGACTAAAGACTCTGGGCTGATGGATTGTGGCAATTAAGGCAGGGCCTGGTGTTAAAGGGATCCTGTGTCTTTCAAGGGGTGGGAGTAGGGATAGACCTGGTGAGTTTATATTCTAGAACGTCTTTGAGCATCTTAAGAAGACCACCCATGAAGTTCATATGTTTCCTTGCTGATTTGTGTCTTAGGTGCTGTGCAGATGTGTCTGGAAGCTGTTTAGCTGAGAAAATACCATGCGGTGGCAAATGTTCTTACTGTGTGGGCTGTGCTTGTTGCTTCTTGCTGCCACCAACCTATTGTTGAGTCTTTTCTTGTAGCAAGTTGGTCTAAAGTGGGCTGTGGCAGAAAGGGAGAGAACCTTCTGATAACCATCTAGGGCAGCCTAGCTGTAAAGCCAGTGTGTGCAACAGACTCAGTATCAGAACTGGAAGTGGCCTTGGAGGTCATCTAATCCTATTCAGTATTCCAACAGAAATAGTGAGTCACAGAGAACAAAAATGACCTGCCAAAGGATAGACAATAGATTTAACTTGTCCTGTGTACTGGAAAGTGTACTTATCGTCCAGCTTGCAGATGCTACCATGACATTTCAGATAAGCAGCAAGCTCCATTCATTATTATTATTAGAAACTTCCAATTGATTACATTAGTTTCAGGCTCAGGAACTTTCCTAAGCTTTGAGGGAGGTGGGCAGTGATTAGTTCCAGGGTCAACTTGCTTCGGCCCACAACTTGGAGGCTGAGCTGGCTTTTGGAGGGGTGCAAGTGGGACCAACAGTGGTCAGTCAGCGGCTGCGACTCCAGAAAACCTGTCTAATGTCTAGCAGTGTGGGAGTTAGCCTGGCTTGGTTCCTGGATGTCTTTCCACTTGTGAGTGGGCACTTGTTGGAGCTGACATCCTCTCCTTTCTTTTCCTAGCCCTCTCTCTCACGGAAGCTTGAGAAGCAGATATCACACACCCCGAAAAGCCCACATCTGCAGTGGAGCCTACTAGTGAGGCAGCTGTGAGTCCTTAGACATGTGTTAGTGCTGATGGCTTGGGGCCAAGTGAAATCCCAGGCTCCAATCATGTGGCTACCCTCTGTAAAATTTGGCTGTCTGAAGGAATGCAACAGGAAAATCAGAAACGCCTGCACACTTTTTCCTGTCGCTGTTGGTACCGAGCTGGAGTTCAATCCTACTCAAGTCCTAGTGATGTTAGGGAGATCCTTTAATATCATTTGGAAACCGAGACACCTGGTTTTGCCATTTGTAAGCTCTCATGACTCATCGCTGTACACCACTCACCTCTGAGAGGAGAGTGGCTTTCCCAGCTGGAGGTTGCCTTTATGTGGATTGTCGGTTGGCTGCATTTCCAGAAGGAGTAAAAGGTTCATGGCTTAGGTGTTATCTTGGACATCAGGACAAAAAAAAGACAAAGTAACATGACATTGCTCTGTGAAAACTGGAGTGTAGTTATTTTGCTTCTGGGAAAATGTCATACGTTGGTCCTCCATGGATAAAGTGAAGAGTCAGGGGTGTAGGAAATATGTCTGAGGCACTCTGCAAACCCATGTTGCACAGGCTGAAAACTTGCTATGAATACATGCATTCCGTTCTACTGCAGCTCCTTTATGAAAAGGAACAGCACCAAAACCGTGGGGGTTAGAAACGGGGAGGTGCTTGGAACTGACACTATTGCATTATTTTCAGAGAACTGCAATGTGTTCTGCTTGAGCAAAAGGAAGTTGGGTTGTGATAATATAATTCTGGATTCCATGGAATGTTGTGGCTCAGAGAGGCAAGAGATAAAAGACAGAGAAACAATATAGTGGTAAGTTTGAGGGGTTTTATTTTATATTAAAACATCATTTTATCACAGATATAGACTGAATGTGAGTAAAAGAGGAGTATTATATTTCTGTGCATCGAAATGGAAACATGCTTACTAAGCTGTGCTTTGTATTATCTGAAAAATACGAAGTGCTCCTCATCATAGCCTTTGTCCTAAAAGGCTTACAAAATTTTTCCAGAAAAGGTGCGCTGGCAATCAACAGCTGGTTACCCAGAGGGAAATAAATAGCCTTCTTGATGAAACTACCTGAGAAGCCTCTTTACTGGCAGAACATGTGTCCATACCCCATCTCTCTGTGTCCAAGCATCTTTCTTCAATTATGGACCAGGGTGTGTTGAGTTAGAGAGCCAGAGATCCATAGACCAGACATAATTTATGCAGATTTCCCCAAGTTTATATAGTAGTTTGTTATTCAACACAAAAGCAGCCACCATAGCAACCTCAGGATCACAAAATGCTTATGGTACCTCTGAGAGACACATCGTCGTCTCACAAAGATGTTGAAGTGTGTGAATCTTCCACAGTCTTATAGTTCATCTTTGCCCTGGTGAACTGGAGAGCTGCGTGCCTAAAGGGCTCCTTTCTGGTGTGATCTAAATGTCCCATTTAAGCACCGTGCGTGTTAAGTAACCTGGCTAGCAGGCGGATTTGCTCCTCTCTCGCGGTTTGTTTTTCATGTTCATTTCCTTAATGATTTGAAAAATTGTTTTCAAAGGTTCCTCCGACAGGGCCCAGTGGCACTGTGCTTGGCCTGGCTTCTTTCGCTGCCAAAATGCAGACCCTCTGCAGTGTGACAGAACAAGGCTTTTGAGCTGCTAACTGGTGAGGGATACGGTAATGAGCTCCAGCTGTGGAGTGCAGGCTCCAAGGAATTGGAGGGGAGCCCAAACGGAGAGGCTCTGGTTGATTCTGGGAAGCCTGTCTTTTGGTGCCCTTATCTTCCCAGTTTAGGGATCCAGAAATAGGGCCAAACTCCAGCTGGTGCCTCTGCTTCTGAAAATCCACTGGGACCTGCAAACTGTGTGCCGGACATGGCAGACTTGCAGCCGCAGGCCTTGGCTTTCACCTGTTTAAAGCCCAGAGAGGAGTGCAGGTAACTCAGATTTCTGAAAAACAAATGACAATCCCTTATGTGTGGGGTCTTGCAGATTTGTAGGGTCTGCAGATACTCCCACCATAGCCGGATTTCAAACTACCAACAGCTTAGCAACTGGTTCCCCAAACTGCTGGAAATTTAACAAATGGCTCCAGCACACTGTTGCTCCGGGTTATCTCATTTGCTATCCACATGATCCACATGATCTCATGGATAGGTTGGTGTCCTCAACCCCGTTTAACAGAAAAGGAAACAGGCCTAGAGGATTTAATGCAGAGATTCTCAAACTTTACTGTGCATATGAATCACCTGAGGATCTTGTTAAAGGGGGAACCTGTGATTCTGCATTTTTAACAAGCTCCCAAGTGACAAGTTTCCACAGTTAATTAAAGGTGTAGTCAACTTTCTGGAAAAGAAAGGGAGGAAACTAAAAGATGGTCTATCCTAACTGACAAGTCACACTGTGCCCCCTCTCCAAGCCATACCCATTGATTCCTCAATCAATTCCCCTCCTGGAATGTTCAGGGGTTCTACTAGGCCCTCCCAGGAGCCACTGCAGGACACACCATAGTCCGCCGTTTCAGGCAGAAGGGGAGTTGGTTGCTGCTCCAGGGCTCACAGGTTAGCAATAAGGCAGAACTAGTGACGGAGGGCTGCAGGAAGGCCTTTTGCAAAACCCAGTCCTAATCATATAAAGCAACCCCGCTGTCTCCTTGAGTTGGGCCACAGTATGTGACTTTAGGGCACTGCACTCCTAGGAATCTTCAAACCTCACATTTTTACTCCTCTGCATATTGTGGAGGAGCCAAAAGTTGATGCTATTTTCTACTCACCTGACAGTTATAAACTTAGGGGCCCAAACCAGCAACCCAGAGAACAGTTACAAATGAGCTAATATGGGTCCTGCATTCACTCAAATTTATCACCTAATAATGAAGATTTAGATAGACCAGAGAGATGACTGAGTGGAGAAACTCAAGCAAGGGAGGCCCTGTGCCTAGGATGGTGCTGGATTCCATGGGCAGATGACAGTGTTCCTGACTTCAGAGTCTGAAATCCAGCCAGGCAACGCACACTTAGGAAACAGGGTACGAGCCATTATACAGTGCATGCTAAGTCGCTTCAGTTGTTTCTCACTCTGTGTGACCCCATGGATTGTAGCCCGCCAGGCTCCTCTGTCCGTGGAATTTTCCAGGCAAGAATACTGGAGTGGGTTGCCACGCCCTGTTCTAGGGATCTTCCCGACCCAGGAATCAAACCCGCTTCTCTTACGTCTCCTGCATTGGCAGGCAGGTTCTTTACCACTAGCACCACCTGGGAAGCCCTATTACACAGTACCAAGTCCAATTGTGCCATAAGATTTAGACCATATTTGTTGTACAGAATGCTGAAATGAGTATAGGCAGGGCTACCGTCTAGACTGCCAGAACACAATTTCCAAAGGAATGTTCTCCATCCCTGTTTTAAGACCTTTCATTCAATCGGGCAATCAAAAGTTCAAACGTATCCAAGCTATTTTCTAGTTAATGGAATGCACGAGCAAAGGATTCTTTTCTTTTCCTTTGGAGATTGTCTCACAATCAAAACCATCTTTCTAGTAAAATGATTTTATCCTGATACTCAGCTCCAGTTCTTTTTTTATTTTATTCTCCTGAGTCTGGATAAAGCAAGTGATTCATGATGATCCATTTATTCGCTGCCAAAATGTATGTTTGCTGTTAGAGAGACATAACCTTAACTATGTCTCTCTCCTTTTCTTTATCACCTTACCAATTCTATTCTGTGTCTGGTACAGGAATAGCTTTGTGTTTATAGGGCAAGATAGTGCCAGGTACATATCTTGCCCTTCCTACTTGTGGAAATTCTCCTCATCTTCTCAGGCCCAATTTGAAATGCCATGTTCTCTGGGAACCCTTCCCCAATCCCCACAGTGACTTGGAAATTATATTTTCCTCTAGCCTGCAACCCTTGTGACCCTCTTCTCAATGGTAGGTTATATTTCACTCTGCTTTGCATTAGAGGTAATCATCTCAATATCTTTCTCCCTTTCCTACCTCCAACCCAGCTAGGATGTCAGATTTTTAGGCTGTTAGATCCATAATAATTATAATTATTGGTTATTTAACACTCACTAAGTACCAGGCATTTTACAAGAGAGTATTTTAAAACTTCAAAATAACACTATTATCAGAGGCATTGTTATCCCATTTCACTGAGGCTCGGTGAGGTCAGGCAACTTGTCTGGGGTCTGCCAGCAGTAGTTTTAACCTGACTCAAAGCCCACAGTCCTTCCATTCTACTCTCCAGCCACATGTTCTCTTTGAGGGCAGAGACTAAGGCTTCCAGCCAGAGTAAGTATTCAGTGAGTTGTCGAATGAATATGTACATGAAGGAGTATGTGTTATTTGGCTCATGGTAGCAATAATGCTAGAAAAAGGGCCTGCCTCCAGGCTGGTGAACCTCCTCTTGTGGCCTCCCTGGTGCATCACTCAGGTGTCCTTTCCCTCCATCCCTGTGTCTGTGCTATATCCCCAGTTCTCTGCTCCTTTCCCATCAGTCATCTAGATAAGTTTATAAATGAACACACTCTAATGCTATTCTGTTAATGGATACTAGTAAGATATCTAAAAATTCATTCGTTCAATGTTTTCATAAGAAAATTCAATGCATAGTGCCAATCACATAGGAGGTCCTTATAAATAGCCATTGAATAAATGTGCTAGAGATAAAACAGACTGTGGCAATAAATGAAGGGGACACAGACATAGTTATTGTTGTTGTTTAGCTACTAAGTTGTGTCTGACTCTTTGCGACCCCATGGATAGTAGCCCTCCAGGCTCCTCTGTCCATGGGATTTTCCAGCAAGAATACTGAAGTGGGTTGCCATTTCCTTCTCCAGGGGATTTTCCCAACCCAGGGATCACACCCAATTCTCCTGCATTGGCAGCTGGATTCTTTACCTCTGAGCCATCAGGGAAGCCCATAGACATAGTTAGATTAGAGCTATTTTCTAGCAAACACATCTAGGTATCAAGGTCTGTGCTAACTTGGAGACACCAAGATAACTCAGACAGACATGATCTCTGCCCTCTTGGGGCTTACTCTCTAGTAGGTGATATATTTTCATCTTACACTAACTAGGGTCTACTTGAATCAATATTCTAAAAGAGTAGGGTAGAAAAAGGTATTCTAGGGCAGGGGTAGGGATTCTTGCCATTGTAATTCATTATGAAGAAGATTCTAGATTTGAAGTGTCCACAGGGGCTTCCCCTTCCTTTTCCTTTCACTTCAATTATTCTCAACTGGAGAAAGAAGTAGAGACATACCTCCTTAGAGGGTTGTAGCACCATTTTCAGTGAGTGCTTTTTATCATTAAACAATTGTATAACCACCAAATAAAAATATTCTCACCATAAAAAGCATCTGATAATACCAATACCTTCAGACTTTACCTCAAACCCACTCTCCAGAAGTAATCACAATTAAGTTTTCTTCTGTCTCTATCCAAACATTTTTCTCTGCATTTACTAAATCATATGTCATACATACATGCATAGTGACTATCTTTTTACTATAAAAGCAACTGTTTTCTATATATTCTTAAGTAATAACTTTTGATTTAACAGTATATCTTTGCTATCTTTCCATATTGCTATGTATAGATCTGCATTCTTCTTCCTTAAAAAAAAGTACTTGTTCCATTTAAACTGCTGTATAGTATTCTGTTGTGTGGATGGATGTACCATGGATTTATTAAACCATTTCTATACTGATGGGTATTTATTTAGATTGTTTCCAATTTCTTTGCTTTTATTAACAGTGTCACAACGAATGTCCTGGGCAATGTGCCTTCTGCACATGTGTATCAGTGTTTCCCTAGGGTAACTATGTGGAAGTAGAATTATTGGGTCATGGGGTATGTGTGCCTAAAATATTGTCATATTTGCCTCCAAAGTGGCTGAATCAATTTATATTATCGCCAATAGTGTATGCATGCCCTTTTCCTATATCCTTGTCCAATGGATATTATAATTTTTTAATTGTTCCCAATTAGGTGATAAATTAGATATAAAAATTAGTTTCTCATTGTATTTAAATGTGTTGTGGGGACTTCTCTGGTGGTCCAGTGGTTAAGACTCTGAGCTTCCACTGCAGGGGGCACAGGTTTGATCCCTGTTGGGGAGCTAGGATCCCACATGCTGTGCAATGTGGGGGGGGAAAAAATAAAAAAGGTTCTGGTTGCTTATTTTTTTGTTATTGTTCCTTACTGGAACTTTATATACTCCACATATCAATTATGTGTTATGTTGCAATTATTTTTGATGGTCTGTAACTTTTTAACTTTGCTTACTATCTTTTATGTATAAAACTTTTAACATTTTATGTAATCAGCTTTGCTTATTTTGTGTTTTATAACAGGTATTTTTGTCTTACTTTGCTTTATCCACCTCAAGCATATAAAGACATCCTCCTATATCTTCATTTAATATTTATATTTAGTTCTTTAAAACATCTGGAATTTATTTTTGCATATGGTATGAAACAGGGATCTAGCTATTTTATTTCTGAAATGAATAGCCAATTGTCCTTCTACCATTTCCTGAAAAGCTCACTTCTACCCACTGATTTTAAGTACTACTTTAGCTACATGTTAATATTTTCATATATACCCAGGTCTATTTTTTCACTCCATTCTGTTTCATGGAGAGGAGTTTATCAAACTATTCATTGCCAAACCATTGAATGGAGTTTTCTCATGAATACTGTTGATCCTTTACTATTTACTCTTTCAAAGAAAATTCTTAATTCTAGTCAGAAAAAAACTTTTAAACTAGGTTCTATATTAATAAAAATATTTTGTTTGAGAAAACTATATCCATAAGCAATGACCTGAGTTACTTTAGCCAATAAGAAATTAATCATTGTAACAAAAAACAGTGAAAAAGATTAGATTACATATTGGTTCATGTAGCCGCATTCTGATTTTCCCCATTAATATGAAAGGATATGCTGAGCACATTTTTACATTAGAAGATGCTGAGCTTTATACTTGATAGATTGACCTAAAGGACCCACGACTGTACTATGTTATTCACATCTTGAAAGCAAATGTCACCCCAGATATTAATTTCAATAGAGGTCCTTTTAGAGATGGTTAAGAAAAAAAAATCTGAAGACTGCCACATAATACAAATAGGGAAAATAATATTTTGAGCACCATTTTTTGTAAACATGGAAAAAATGTAGAAATATTTTATAGTGATGATGGAATTTGATTCTCCAAAATGATGATCTGTCTACTAGGCAGAAAAGTCACATTTTGCATCTCAATTGTCTGTGGCTTTCCTACAGGAATATGTTAGTTTTGCTTTTGCTTTATGTGGTTGTTACTTATGGAAGATGATGAACATTATCGTGGGAAAAATAATGGTGGTGGTGTAGCTTTCAGTGGTGGCCTTTTGGTTTTTGATGCACAGTTGTGACTTAGTGTCATCTTTTAAGTACAGGAGCGTATAGAGGCAGAGTCATGGATCTCCGTCCAGTTCTGCCGTTTACTTGCTGTGTGACTTTGGGTGAGTCATGAACTTTTTGAATGTCAGTTTTCTTATCTGTTCAATAGTGGATCAAACCACTAGTCTGCCTATTTCACCTCAGTGTATCAAATTATTATGCGAATCAAATGAGGACACAAACAGAAAAAAGCTTTAATCACTGTAAAGATGAAATTTAAAAAAGAGATTATTATTAAAGGGCACCTGAAGAATATGCTCTGACCATCTTCAAACCCTACAAAGCATCAGCAAAGGGGCCAAATGAAGACAGGGGGAAACAGCCGTGAGAGAAAAATGGGAAGAAATAGTAGAGAAGAGGGTCTGTAGCAGAAAGCACAAACTCTGAGGAGTGTTTTAACCTCTCATCCCTCGCTGACTCGTTACAAACCTAACAGTAGGGAGCCTCTAAGAGGTGCATAATATTATTTTAGTGTAGTAGTTAAGAGCTTTTTAAAAATGGGTGTGATTCTAGCATACTGGGAGTATCAAGGTATTGAGGGGTAGGGAGAGGGAAGCAAAACTCGTTGAGTGTCTACCACAGCCCAAGGACAGATGCCACATGCTTTATATACATGATTTCCTCTAGTCCTATAAAGAAACTTGCAAATCTGGATCTTAACCCCATTTTACAGATGAGGAAATTGATTTGTGAATGTTCTGTGCCCCCTACTGGCTAGCACAAAGAACTGATCTGTCTCTTCCCTACTAACTCCTTTCTTCCACCTAGGGAGCCTGAATCTCTGCATTTGTCTATCTACTGTCTCATCTTTAATTGCTTAATTATACCTCAGGTCATCTCCCCTTCATACATATACATATCTCTATGCTTCTTTACACACCTTTTTAATTCACCTCTTTCTTCTAAATGTTGTCCAATCACCTCAAGAAAAATTGTCCTCAATTTCTTTGAGCCTTGGTTTGTTCATCTATAAAATGGGAAAACTGACAGAGTAGATTTGAGGTTTAAATTTGATTATTAATGTGTGAGTATGTTATCTATAAAGCTATAATCTCTAAATATAAATGTAAGATAGATACCTGTCTCTAGAGAATGTCATTATTGGAGAAAGATATTTAGTGGTTTGCCACAGGGTTTTGTTCTTGACCATATTCTATTCAAATATATATCAATAATTGGAAATTGTCATAAAAGCATGCCTAGTAAATTTATATATGTAACAAATCTATAGAAAACTGGAAAAGAATTATAGAAAGGAAATTATACAAGTTAGAATTGTAGAAAAGATTTAGAGAAAATTTGACAGATTGGAAAAATGTGTTGAAATTAGTGAGATTATATTTTATCAAAGTAAGTGCAAAAGTTTTCACTTAAGTTCAGAGGATTGTAAAGTACATATTAGGGGAGGACTGAACCCATTAGCATTAACAGGAAAACACTGTTTTGGTTGTGTTAGTACTGTAGTGCAGCTGTTAAAAAACCTAAGAAGCATGTGAAGTGAAGTGAAATCTCTCAGTCGTGTCCGACTCTTTGCGACCCCATGGACAGAGGAGCCTGGCGCAGGCTCCTCTGTCCATGGGATTTTCTAGGCAAGAGTACTGGAGTGGGTTTGTAGCCCACATAAATAGGGGTGGTGATGGTTACAGTAACTCTTCAGAGACAGGCTGAATAAGTGTGTTATGCTAGTAATGGGCATTACAGTTTAAAAGACATTCATGTTATAGAAACTTTCAAACCTACACAAAAGTAGAGAGAATAATACCATGAATGTCCATATACTGCTCTCTCAAATTCAGCAGTTATTAACATTTTGTTACTGCTTCATCCACCCTCCTTTAGCTGTCTTGCTGGAGTATTTTAAAGCAAATCCCAGAAACTCTTGTCATCTCACTCCTGAATACATTAGTATGTCCCTCTAAGAAAACATGGGCATTTCCTTATATAACCATAAAGCATTACTACATCTACGGAATTAATAATAATTCCTTATAGTCATCTAATATCTGGTCTGTATTTAAATTTCACAGGTTGCCTTGGAGACATATGGTTTGTTCAGAATAGCATCTAATCAAGGTTCATTACATTTATCAGTAATGTATCTCAAATCTTTTTAAACTGAGCAGTCTCCCTTTCACTACTTCCTCTCATTGTCTTCTTTTAAAAACAATCAGTTGTCCCATCTTATAGTTTTCTGATTGCGTTTTTTGTGGTGCCATTTACCTTGTTCCTCTTTCCCTCAGATTTCCTAGTCTTTTGGCACTAGCTCTACAGGTGTGCTTAATGCAGGATATAAACATTTTTGACAAGGCTATCTCATGGGCCCTGCAGTGTACTTCCTATTACATCCCTTCAGGAGTTACACAATGTCTGGCTTATCCTACTCTTAAGTGATGCTAAAATTAATCTGTGCACTCAGGTGGCAACAGTTGGCATTGTATTCTCCAAAGGGTCATAAACAAATTGGAGTTTGATCCAATGAGGCAGACTGATGGTGACAAGATGGAAACTTTGTGGTGTCAGGACTACTTGAAGAAACTGGAACTTAATAATTGTATTAGTTTTCTATTGCTGCCATGATAAATTGCCATAAATTAAGCAGCTTAAAACAACAGCCATCTATTATCTCAGAGTTCTGTAGGTCAGAAGTCCGGGGAGACTTGACTGGGGTCTTAGATCAAGCTCTCCCAAGACCAAAATTAAGGTGTTAGCAGGGCTGTGTTCCTTACTAGAGGCTCTAGGGAGGAATCGGCTTCCAAGTTCATTGAGGTGCTACCTAAATTCAGTTCCTTCTGGATGTAGGGCCCAGTTTCTTTGCTGGCTGCCAAGTGGGACCAGTCTTCGATATTAAATGTTGCCCTATTCCTTTCCATGCTTTCCATGTGGCCTCCCCTTCAGCAAGAGCAGGTTGAGTTCCTCTCAGATTTTGATTCTTTCTGACTTCTGCTGCTGCATCTCTCTTGCCTTCAGTTGGAGAAACCTCTCTGCTTTTTTGAGGGCTCATGTGATTAGATTGGCCCCACCTGCTTAATCCAGGTTAATTTCCCTAATTTTAAGATCTTTAACCTTACTTTTATCTGCAAAATCCCTTTTGCTGTATAATGTAACATTCACATTCCCAGGGATTAGAGGGTTGGTATCTTAGTAGATCATGGCATCTGGTCCCATCACTTCATGGCAAATAGAATGGGAAAAAGTGGAAGTCGTGACAGACTTTATTTTCTTGGGCTCTAAAATCACTACAGATGGTCACTGCAGCTGTGAAATTAAAAGACGCTTACTCCTTGGAAGAAAAGCTATGACAAACCTAGATAGCATATTATAAAGCAGAAACATCACCTTGCTGACAAAGTTCTATAGTGTCAAAGCTGTGATTTTTCCAGTAGCCATGTATGGATGTGAGAGTTGGACCATAAAGAAGGTTGAGTGCTGAAGAATTGGTGCTTTCAAACTGTGGTGCTGGAGAAGGCTCTTGAGAGTCCCTTGGACAGCAAGGAGATCAAACCAGTTGATTCTAAAGGAAATCAACCCTGAATATTCATTGGAAGGACTGATGCTGAAGCTCCAATACTTTTGGCCACCTGATGCAAAGAGGCAACTCTTTGGAAAAGACCTTGATGTTGGGAAAGATTGAAGGCAAAAGGAGAAAGGGGCAGCAGAGGATGAAATGGTTAGATAATATCACTGAATCAGTGGACATGAATTTGAGCAAACTGGGAGATAGTGAAGGACAGGGAAGCCTGGTGTGCTGTCATCTATGGGGTTGCAAAGAGTTGGACATGACTTAGTGATTGAACAACAAATTCTTGAAGTAATCAAGAGGGAGAATATTTAGGGTGATCCTGATCCAATCAAAGAATATCCAGGTCTTCTCACTGTGGACTGTACTTGTCATCAGTGATTTGTTTTTGAAACATCAAGTACTTAAAATACATTATAATCAACTGATTACCAAACACCCCCAACACCAAACTTCATTGTCCTGAGTTTGTTCTGAACTCTGATTTCTAATAAGTTTGCCCTGCTGTACACTGTTTACAAAAACAAATGTACTCTGAAACTTTAAAAAAAAAAATCCAGGCCTTCCCTGAAGAGAGTTTTGGAACCAGAGAATTGCTATCTTCCTGGCTTTGAGGAAGTAAACGGTTGTGTTGTAAAGGTCATTGGCAGGGAATAGCAGGCAGCCTCTAGGAGTAGATGGCCTCAGTTCTATAACCGCGTGGGATGGAATTCTGCAATAACCAGTGTGCTTGGAAAAGAACCCCAAGCTTCAAATGAGACCACAGCATCAGCCTATGCCTTGTGAAAGCCTAGTGAGACCCTAAGTACAGAACCCAGCTAAACCATGCCTAGACCCCTGACCTATGAAATCTGTGAGATAATACATGAGTATTTTTTTAAGCCACTAAGTTTGCAGCAATAGAAAATGAATATGGTAACTGCATTATGTCTCACTCTTTTCTAGATTATGTGTCTACCATGGTAAGGAGCATTCTGTATGTGCAAATAGGCAGAACCACACAGTCCACAGCATTATTCAGACTTGTGCTGGGGCAATGGTATTCACTTTATGGAGTAGTTCTGTAGCTATAGATTAAAATGAATGAAATGTCAAAAATCAGTGTCCTCACTGAAGTGATATCTGGAGGAAATTAGTAATGCCTGGCCTACAACTTCTTTGCTTTAAATCAGGGCTTAGAATGTCTCAGGATTATGCTGCTGCTGCTGCTGCTGCTAAGTCGCTTCAGTCGTGTCCGACTCTGTGCAACCCCATAGACAGCAGCCCAGCAGGGTCCCCCGTCCCTGGGATTCTCCAGGCAAGAATACTGGAGTGGGTTGCCATTTCCTTCTCCAGTGCATGAAAGTGAAAAGTGAAAGTGAAGTCGCTCAGTCGTGTCCGACTCTTAGCAACCCCATGGACTGCAGCCTACCAGGCTCCTCCACCCATGGGATTTTCCAGGCAAGAGTACTGGAGTGGGGTGCCATTGCTCAGGACTATGCTACTCCTATACTCTATTTTGGGCTTCCCTGATAGCTCAGTTGGTAAACAGTCTACCTGCAATGTAGGAGATCCCGGTTTGATTCCTAGGTCTGGAAGATCCCCTGGAGAAGATCTAGGCTACCCATTCCAGTATTCTTGGGCTTCCCTTGTGGCTCAGCTGGTAAAGAATACACCTGCAATGCCAAGATCTGGGTTTGATCCCTGGGTTGGGAAGATCCCCTGGAGAAGGGAAAGGCTACCTACTCCAGTATTCTTGCCTGGAAAATTCCATGCTGTATAGTCCCATGGGGTCACAAAGAGTCGAACATAATTGAGTGACTTTCACTTTCACTCCACTTCATTTTATGCACCAGCTCCTTGTTCGTTTAAAAAACCAATTTACAAACATGATTCCAACTTTCAAGTATTCATTACTGTTTGACATTGTGGCTGTCCCCTCACATAGTCACCATTTTCCCCATTAATCTTGTCTCATCTCTGCCTCCTTTCTGGTTGTCCTAGAGATGAGCATTTTCCTTTCATGTGTGTATCTGTGAAAGTAAGTGAAAGTGAAAGTGTTAGTTGCTCAGTCGTGTCTGACCCTTTGTGACCCCATGGACTGTAGCCTGCCAGGTTCCTCTGTCCATGAGATTCTCCAGGCAAGGACACTCGAGTGGGTTGCCCTCCCCTTACCTGTTATTTAAAATTTAGTCTTGTGCCTGGGCCATCTTAGCACTTCCTCTCTTAGAGTAGTAATACTTATCTTTCTGCCAAGGAAATGTGGAGGAAATATTTGTAAATAATGTACTCTAATAAAATGTTTTAGGCTATCAGGCTTAGTTTTGCAGTTATTCACTCTGAAGAAAATTGGTGAACTTCCATTTTCTCAAATCTCAGTCTTCCCCGATTTTTCCCTGGACTGTGGTTTTTGTGATTGCCATCTCATATATTTTCTATGTAGAAAAGAATACTGTGAGGTGTGGAATCAGGTGGTTCTGGATAAGTCCATCTGGCCAAACCAGTCTCCTTGCTAAAGAAAACCCATAGTAGTAAACTCTGGGTGTGTTTGCAAGATTGTCTTTTGATTTGTGCTCCAAAGATAGAAGATAATCCTATTCTGATATGATAAGGCTTTAAGTAGTATGCTACCATAGAAAAGTTGTGCTGTTTTTATGTTTCCAGTTCATGTAATTCTTTTAAAAACATTTTTATTTTAAAAACTTAAGGATGTGGGGAACTATATTCAATATCCTGTGATAAACCATGATGGAAAAAATATGAAAAAGAATGTAAATATATGTATAACTGAATCACTTTGCTGGATAGTAGAAATTAACACAACATTGTAAATCAACTGTATTTCAATAAAATAAATTTTAAAAATACTTAGGGGAAAACTCAAGTGCAGCAAGATCAATGGTTGCTCAAGGGCAACCTTTTTTTTTTTTTTAAAGCTTCAAGACTAGTAAGGAAATGTGTCAGAATACAGTCACTGGGTTGCTAAGGAGTACAGAACAAAATAAGAAATCTATGCATTGAAGGGGAGATTTTCAATATCCTGTGATAAACCATGATGGAAAAAATATGAAAAAGAATGTAAATATATGTATAACTGAATCACTTTGCTGGATAGTAGAAATTAACACAACATTGTAAATCAACTGTATTTCAATAAAATAAATTTTAAAAATACTTAGGGGAAAACTCAAGTGCAGCAAGATCAATGGTTGCTCAAGGGCAACCTTTTTTTTTTTTTTAAAGCTTCAAGACTAGTAAGGAAATGTGTCAGAATACAGTCACTGGGTTGCTAAGGAGTACAGAACAAAATAAGAAATCTATGCATTGAAGGGGAGATTGTCATCCAGAAAGACAATTAGATTCATCCCATTAATGGAAATATGTAATTAACAAGCTGCTGGATGTCAGTCTGTAGTGAGAACCATGGCTTGGGCTCTTGCCTCCTAGAGAGTGGCAGTCTTGTCACTGCCTTCTGGCCCCCAGTGGGGGTGGTACAGATACAAGTACAAAGAGGAAATCAGCCTCCTACCCTTGTAGAGTATTGTTGTTAATTCTGCTACTGCCTAGTCTGCATATAAGATGAATAATTTCTCTAGCACTTGAATAGCTTTGTACAGTTTATATATCATTTCACATGTATTGTCTAATTTTGATTTTTATTCTCAGAACAATCCTGGAAAGTCAATATAATATACAGGGCAGGTATTATTATCCCATTTTTATCAGTAAGGAAACTGAGATTCAGAGAAATGTTAGTAGCTTACATAAGGTCACATGATCAAACTGGAGAGAAAATGGACTTAATGAAGAATCCCAGTAATATGTATATACAGAGACATTTACATACTTGTGTTTACATATACACACACAAACACACATTTTATTGCCTTTTGTTTGGCAACCTAAACATATTTCCTTTGGGGCAAGATAAGTACTGACCTTTGGAGAAGGAAATGGCAACCCACTCTAGTATTCTTGCCTGGGAAATCTCAAGGACAAAGGAGCCTCTCAGGCTGCAGTCCATGGGGTGGCAAATAATAGGACACGACTAAGCAACTAACACACAGACAAGTACTGATGATGACTGGGCTAGCTACACTCCTGGAAAAGTGTTGCCTGTGATCCAGGGAAAGATCTTGCTCTCTTTTCTCTGCCATGTGGTGGTTCTAGCATTAGGAACAGTCTAGTGGCTTAGATGGTAAAGAATCTGCCTGCAATGTAGGAGATACGGGTTCGATCCCTGGGTTGGGAAGATCCCCTGGAGAAGGAGATGACAACCCACTCCAGATTCTTGCCTGGAGAATCCCATGGACAGAAGAGCCTGGTGGGCTACAGTCCATACGATTGCAAGGAGTCAGACACGACTGAGCAACAAACACTTCCACACTTTTTAGTTGCCTGACATCATAAGAACTTGCTTTTTCTGCTTTGGAGAGCACAGTGTAAGGATGGAAGAGAGTAGAATTTGAGCACAGATACCCATCCTTCTTTCTCTGGCCCCAAATGTTCAGGTTGACTATAGCCTCAGGTCCAGATTAGAGCTTCCTTATTTAGTTGACTGTAATTGTGGGTCAATTCACTATACTGAGACTCATAGATATAAGAAAAAATATAACAAAATGCATCACTCCATTCTTCCATCCTTCTCAACCATACAGCCATCCAGTGTTCAACCATTCCACTGTCTTCCAAACTCTGAACTCAAAGCTGAGAATATAACTTGAAATAAGAGAGATTAGTCCTTCAAGGAGCTTACAGTTGAGAAGTTTTCTCTAAATGAGAAAGAAGAGTGACAAATAATGAGTTTGTGAATAATCTTCAGCCCGTTTCCTATTTTCATTAAACATTCATGTAAAAAACTGTATTTTACTCTATAATATGTGTCTTTACTTTTACAACCACTCCCTCTCCATCACTACCGAACAAAATTGCTGGTCCAGAGGGTGCTCCATGTTCATCCTATGGTTTCAAGTCATACTCAGTGCCTTGCGAGGTGTGTGTGTCATAGCTTAAGTAGTTTGGTAACTGAAGTCCAAGGTCACTTCTTGCTGTAACCTTGTCTGGATTGTCTGAATAAAGTCCCAGGTCCTGGTCACTATCCTCTGCTGTCAGTATCTTCAATAAATCTCAATTTCCCACCTCCATCCTGCTTATTCTTCAGAAATGGCAAACACAATAGTTTTTTCTGTATTATAAATAAAAATATTAACTCAGTTGAGCACTTGCTAAGTGCAGGAACTATGCTCAGAGTTGCATAGATAAATCTCATTTAATGTTAAAATCTAGCTCATAGATTTAAGCATTTTGTATGATATATTTATTTAAATGTAAAAAAGTTTTATTGACTTATAATTAGCATACAATACTACCTTAATTTCAGGTTTATAACATAGTGATTCAATATTTTTACATTTTGGATCACAGCAGACCAGTTACCATTTGTCAGTATACAAAGTTTGTCAGCATACAGTATCATTGACGATATTCCTTATGTGTACATTACATCCCCGTGAGTTATTTATCTTATAGCTGGAAGTTTGTACCTTTAATCCCCTTCACCTATTTCACCTACCACCCCCCACTCCGCTCCCCTCTGTCAACCACAGTTTGTTCTTTATATCTATGAGTCTGTTTCTGTTTTGTTTGTTTATTTGTTTTGTTTTTTTGAGTCCACATATAAATGAAATTATGCAGTAATTGTTTTTCTCTGTTTGACTTATTTCAGTTATCCTAATACCCTCCAGGTCTATCCATGTTGCTGCAAATCACAAGATTTCATTCTTTTTTTTATGGCTTAGTAATATGCATACTGTAATTTCATTGATACTCTTTGCATTTCATTATGTTGATTTTTCTTTTTTCTCTTTACTCAGCTCAAAAATATACCCCTGTTTTATTCATGCACAGGAGATGGAACATTGAATAGAGAGCACTATAACAAATCCTTGTGACTATTCAGATAGCACTCTAAAATATTTATCATTTTGGTAAATCTCAAGCTATCGCAACAGTCCATAGTGCAATAATGAATATCATGCTAACACCACTAAAATAGATATAACTGAGAATGATGCTTGTTAAGCTCATAATGATTCCGTTCTCAAAGGACTTGCAATTCATCTCCTTTATACTGCTTGATTGCCTACCACATCCTGCAGGTTTGGGGAGCCTCATCTTTGGTCTCAGGTAATAACGTGATATTCATAAACGGTGATGCAGCCCCTCATCATGCCAAATGAGAATGCCCACACAGTCAGCTAGCTGACTGATCTCAGTTTTCAGCTTGTTTAGAAGGATATAAACATGGGAAGAACATGGATCTGCTGTGTAAAGATTAAAAGTAATCGTATTTTTCATTCAAATTAAGTCAAAAAAGGTTACTTCAATATTTCACTATATCTCTTATTTAGCAAGATTTTTCTTAAATTATTAAGCTACTTATTGTAGCAAAACGAATACAGTGTTGTAAAGCAAAACAAACTAAAAAATAAAAATTAATTAAAGAAAAAAAATAAAGAATACCTATAATTTGTTTAAAAAAGTAAGGAAATAGAGAAAAAAATCTGAATAATTTCATTTGAAAAACCTTCTAAACAGAAAGTCCTTTTAATAGTTAAACATTATTCTGATCTCTAATAATATGTGTTGTACATTCTACAGAATGGTCCTGGGTACCTGTCTTGCTAATGCTGGGTTGGCATATATCTCACTCTTAGATTATCAATTGTTATAGATTTGGGAGACAATGGGAATAACAAAAATCTAAACTAGACCTAATATAAGTTATTTCTCTTTGGTTATTTAAACACATCAATTTCTTATGCTTATCACTGTAAATCTACATTCTGTGTATAGCAGATGTAAGACGTTAGCTTAATGCACTGACATGGTGAAATGACCCTAAGTTGCTTTTTAGAACAAGCTCTGAGGATCGGTTTGTTTATGTGTTATTCATCTCTTTCAAGAACAGTATGTCTGATATCCAAATTGATGACTTCCTGGGCCACACGATGTAAGTGTCTTTCTGTAAATTTAATTATTTCCTCAAGTGTTGAAGCAGGACTTAGCCAAGTTATTTGCTTCTTCCCTCAAAATCTTTCCCTATATAGCTTTAGCTTGTCTTGTGACTTTCTAGTATTCAGAGACAATCTCTTTTTTTGGAGTGATATATACATACTGAAGAGTGTGTCTCTATTTTTAGTTGAATTTTGATCTTGATGTTGGTGACAATCTTTTTGTTACTGTTTTTGCACCCAGAGAATTTTCAGGTTAAGGCTACTCTACTGTATGTTTCCTCTGCTTGTATCAAATTTGTTAATTGGAAAATTTCAAGAATTTATACTATTGTGGTTTGAATAAGACTCTACAACACTATGTTATAACTGGGTTTTGCTGAAGGCATCTCTGTTACCTAATGGTGAACGATGCCTTTGTTTGTATTGGAAAAGGGTCCCCTCCCCACAGACACAGTCCCCTGCCAATATGTGAAGCTTGGTGAATGGAGGAAAGACTATGTATTACAGCCTCCACTTTTCTCTGCTAAGTGTCCTCATGCACTGGACAACTTGTACAGCCTTATGGGGCACTTTGTGCTTTGTATTCCTAATACCAGTCCCAAGCTTTTG